>OY720638.1:138482194-138869694 GCA_963169105.1 Ceriagrion tenellum | reverse complement strand
AACAACAGAACAACAAGTAGTTACACACATGGGAGAGGAAGGATGTTAAGACTTTTAAATAAGGGATGACATGTTGCATTTTGTGGTGCAAACGCCATGAGTTGGACCACTTTCTTCTGCAGTTTGAAAACTTTTATTGCTGCTTGTGTTGATCCCCAAAAAATAATGGAACTAATTACATGTGAATAGTATTGGCCTTAGTAAAGAGTATGCTAAACCTCACCATTACCGGTGTATCTAATGAATCGCACAAGGAAACTAGTAGAACTTAGTTTCATGGTTAGTGCTTCATTTAGGTCAGTCATCTGTACGTCTTAAAGCAGAGGCTTATGAATAGTTCATAGTTGTGTGAAGTTTCACTCTTAAAATTAGTAAGTGGTGCTCTTTTAGTACCATTCCATGAATAAGTTTAGTGTCAGAGAGAGGGTTTTTCAATGAAAGAGGGGGATTTCTATGTTTTGAAAGGAAGTGATTTCAAAATTTACTACCTTGAGGAAACCTGGGATGTGTTGTCGTGGTTTTTCGGTGCTTTGTACAAGTTCCATCGCAGTGATAAATTAAGTGATGGAATACTGCTCCATTTGTTAAGATCGCGTTTTATTTTTAAGGAAATTTCAATTCCAACACGTGTTGAAGTCTTTATTGAGTAAAGGATGTTATTCTGACAGTTGAATGGGATAGGTTTATGCGGTTGAAAGATGTGAAGGCTCATTACTGGTTAATAAAGTTGTGGTCATTCAATAATGTCTCAACTCCTGCTTCCTTCCCAGTGAAGGGCCCAATTGTCGAAACAGCTGTCTCTCCCAAGATTTTACCTGGTGTAATGAAACCGGTTATTCTGTGTTGCATTGTGAAACTTAGAGCTAATAGTTTAAAAAAAAAAGTATTAGTACATAGTGATCATTTTATAAATCATTCATATGGGCTGGTGTTTTACTTTTGAGTTAATTGTTTTTACAATAAATGCTAAATTACAAATGGACTCAAACAAATATTCTAGGTAGAAATATTCATTAAATGTTAATTATCTTTTGTGAGAATGTTATTTTGTATTGGTGGATCTTAAACTTCACTATTGCAGAGAGCCTGTGCTGATAAAATTATAATTATCTTAAATTAAAACCATTTCAAACTGAAGTTAAAATTTGTGAGAATTTCGTGATTTGAAGGACTATTTGGTGCTATTGCATTCATTTTTTATTTTAAATTCCTTGGATTGGATGTCATCAGTGAGCTATGGCAATCTGCCAATTCATTGGTTGTGCATCTACTTGTGACATCAGATGTGAACGTTTCATCAATTGTGGTTTATCCTTAGGTCAATTTGCCTTTAAAGGGTGGCATTTAAATTCTCACTGAAGGTCCTGCTAGTTGGAATCCTTCAGGGCACATAATTGAATGGACACTACCCCAAGTGGTTTCCTCTTGGTTTCTTGGCCCCTATGGTTTCACTTTGGCAAATGAGACCCATATTTTGGTGGGAAATCAACTTCCTTTTGAGCAGAGATGGGTGAATTGTATTCACGGGTCAGTGGACCAAACGTAAGCTCCTGTTTTGATTAGGTTATGGCATGTTTACAGTTCATTACCCTTGTGGCTTTTTCTTGTGGGAAATTTTTGCAAGGTTTATTAAACTTTGCAAAAAAAATCAAAAATAATATGTGTGAACACAAGTATAGAAAAATGTGTGATCACAAGTGACACTAAGATGCTAGCAGGACGAGTGCTTAACACAGACTGATATAACAGGCATGGACGGTTGACTAAGAGGGATGGGGGATGGGCAGAGCAGAAATCCAAGCATGCTTTCAGCAGCAGGCTAGCAGCTAGCGCATTCGTTCCTTGGATTGGCTGATTTCCAGATGTCAGGTGACTGCAGTGCTGGTCCTATAGAGCCCCTCATACCGCTCACTCCCTTTTCCTTCCGACCCTCGATGATGTAGGCACACGATCCGGGACTTCCTCTCCCCTCATCACTGGTTATGTGAAATATCCCTCGTTCAGCGAATAATTTTTTTGACAATTTATTTTGCTCTTTATGCGAATTACTCGTTATCAGAGGTGGTCGTTAAGCAAGGTTCCACTGTATAAGGAAAAAGTGAACGACAGAGTTTAGGGCTCTTTAGAAATTCTCTTATCCTGACTACAGAACGAAAAGCTGAATTCAATGTCAAGGTGTAGCATCTGAATTAGGGACTATTGTAAAGGATCTTATTAACCTTTATCTTCCGAGCATGTCTCTCCGGCAAAAAAATTGTCCCTAGACTGCCGAGCGTGTTCGTTTGGCACATTGATGGACATTTAAAAAACACTGGTCATTTAAAAAACCCCGGCCAGCAAGGCTTATGACTACGGAAAAACTCAGGAAGGTAAAGGTTAAGCTACATTGAAGGAAAATTTCTGTAATAATGAAAGCCCCCATAATTATTTTAGGTTTCATTGCACTTGTAATATAGCTAGGATTTTGAATGAAATCATTCACAAAAGTAAGTGACTCTGGGAGATTTGTTATCTGCTCTCTGAAATTAGTATGAAGTTCTCTTCCAATTCTGGTTAATGAATCAGCCATCATGGAACTTACTGTGGGAACACCTCCATGTTTATTTGCTAGTGTAGCTCTCATAAAAGATCATGACACAGTCGTGCATGGCTGGAGGGGAAGGTAGGATTGAATGGATAGATAGAGGTGGGGCAAGAGAACCAAAAATTTTCACATAAACCACACGAGGCACGCGCGTGCAAAGTTTTTGGACGAGTGTTTGAAATGGATCATTGTTGCAACTTAATGAGGACCTTGAGGAATCATTGTGAGATGAGTTGAAATGGCCAGGATGACGAGGAGTGGTCGCTGTGTATGAGTTGGCTGGGCTGGCGGCCCTCGGCACTAAACCTTCCACCCCTATTTCACTGGCTTTTGAATGTTTCGTAACCCATATATTTTGAACGAATGGACCAATTGATTTGTGGCTTGCTCTTGTTACATGCTGTGAGAAAATGTTGAGGTTATAGTCTGTTAAAGGAAATGTATATTTTGTCCTTGCATTTCTCTTATTTACTTGCAAAGATTAAATGCATCTTTCTCTAACAGTTATTGGAGTGCTAGGTAGAGGCCATAATTCTCATCTCTTATTTTGATCATTCCATGATGTGCAACTATTTCATGAAGTTGTATAATTTATGTATTGGACTAGAGTTACAGTTTATTATATTTGTCCTCTTATAGTTTCATGCTTATTGCACAATATATGAAAGTCATTTTATTCAGTCTATCACCTAAAAATATATACTTTGATACACTTATATTGAAGTATACATAAATCTGCTGCTTTGGTGTCACGTAAGTAAACAATTGAAATGTATCCGATTGCAGTGCTATAAGTCAAGAAGTCCTGGTATGAATAGTCTTTTTACTGCTGGGTAGCATTAAGTAAATTACTCTCCCTGCTATAAAGTGCCTTTTGTGAGCCTCAGCAATGTATTTTTGGCATTTATCTCACACACTTAATGCTATCATATGATGCCTTTAGAAAAATTATTTCTCCAAGTGTGATGCATGATTCATGACATTCGTGAGATATTTAATTTTTTTCACAATCAGTGGGTTAATGGCATAAACACTTGTGAATGCATTACAAACTTAAATTTTGAGCTTATTCCTTGGAAGCGAAAAATGCTACCGCAAAAAGAATTCTAAAAGATATTCTTCCAGAAAAGATTATGATGGATGTGAATCACCTCTGCTTTTGGTGCAATTTTATTCGTTTTATTTAATTTTACCAAAAGAATTATAAATACTTAGCTTTTACTTAATTTTATTAAAAGAATTATTAATATTTGGTTGAAGAATATTGTTTTTGTGTGAAAGCAAGGCTTGATTGTATCACTTTGATTTTTTTAAATTCTCATTTTTCTAAAGATTAATACATCAGGCTGATTTTCTCAGTAACACAATGATGGAGATATTAACATCACATTTCCTGTACTTACCGATAATGTTCTACCTTGTCAAATATTGCTCTTTTATGATACACCACAGAAACTCGATGGCACAAGTGAGTCTATAAATTAGACCATGGTGCCTGTGTGAAAACTGCCACTGGTTGGTATTTTGGCCAGTTTTTTTATTAATGTGAATTTTTAATTTTCAATGTTTTCATATCCAATCAAAATGCATCATATTTTGCCATTGTGCGAGTGTTTGAAAATCCAGCCTGGTGAAGTAGGGGAAAAACTTGATTTGTATAACTTTAAAATGCATGAAAAATTGCCTTGATCAGGTTAGCACTCCCTACTTGGAGTCTGCTGGCAGTAACTGCATTGTGACTGATACTCAACTTCTCCTTAAGACTGAATAGAATTCACATGTGTAGCCTAGAGTATTATCAAGTTCCATGGAAATTTGATCACTCTAGCTGTGTAATAAGCATTTCATTCAGTAGTGAGATTGTTTTCTGGTAGGAGGTAGATTCCCATTGCACGAGGAAATCTCATATAAATACTTTTTTGTTGTGAGCCACTGTGAAGACACTTGGCCGATAAAGCCTGAATCACATGGTAATTTTTTCTGTCCCTTTTAAGGGATAGCTCCAATGATAGCTTTTCAGGGACCGTGACTATGATAGCTCAAGCTATCATTTTCTGAATCATACGGTCATTTTGGCCGTCCCTTTTTCTTTCATTTTTCCATCCCTTTTCACATCATTTCTATTTGTTAACTACTCCCATTCCATTGAAAGCTGAACATGGCATTAGAGTGACTCTTTGCAGCTGAGCGCTCTGATTGGTGAAATGGCGGAGTCAGCGATGCCTCCAGGGATGGAAAAAGGGACGTGCCCAGTGATGGAAAAAGCGATAGGGATCCCTATCGCTGGAGCCATCCCTTACTTTGTTTGCGTCACATGATCATTTTCGAGCGATCATTTGAGCTATCATTGGAGCTATCCCTTTAAAGGGACGGATAAAAATGATCGTGTGATTCAGGCTTAAGTAAAGTACAAGGGCTGAGGTTAAAACTTGGCAAGTCAAATAGAAGGAAAGACATACGTGATCTCCTATTGAATTATACAATTGAGCACCAATATTGAGCACCAATTATTATTAATGCTAATTGAGAGAAGCCGAATCACATAGTTAAAAGCTATGGATAATCAGTTCATGTTCAACTTTTGGTAGTTGTGGCCTTGGTTCCAGAGCCATGCTTTCTCAAAGTTGCGTGCAAATTGTGATGAAATACTGATATTCCAATTGTATAATTTCATTCATCGGGCAATCATTTATTCCATTCATTTCTCCATAACATTTTCCTTACTTAAGTTAATGTCTGGTGATTATGTGCTATTAATATGCTCAATCATCGTGTTTGACATGCAGTGCTGAATCCTATTTTCAGTCCCTCTTAAGTGTTCTGTTTGTATTTGCCAACAAGTTAGAATTTAAATTCATTATCACTAAATGTTTCATCCACTTGTGAGGAATCTGGCGATGCTGTTTGGCAAAATTTTCCTTTATATTTTTTATTGCTGAGACACGCATGAAGGTAGTGGACACCCTCTTGTAGCTCCTCAGAGTGTGATACCCCAAGACCATGCTCGCCTTGGCAAGTGCCTGTTCTGCAGGAATGTGCTCACCCCTCGGGAGTCCTCCCATCTTCGTGCTTAGCTTGTTTTCAAAGTTACTGTCTCTAGGTCTCTGGCCACCCCATTTATCAAACGGGCCATGAGCCACTTCCCTCTTCCCTTGCAGTGCCATGCCATGCCACTCCCTTGGATGCCCTCTGACATTCTTGGGAATGTATGCAAAGTGCTTCTTTCCTCAACAATTAGATGTTTTTAATCACTTTATGTCGTTGAGGGAAACTTAAATGGCCACGAAAGCAATATGAGCTCACTCACCATGGCTATGCAAAAATGAGCAGAGATTCCCCAGTCGAAGTGCAACACAGTCATCTGTATATTTTTTGGAAGCCTTGCCTGTAAGGAAACCATGTATGTAGGCAAAATGTCACAACTTTGTGGACTCTGTAGACAGTGCAGCCTGGCTGGCTGTGTGTGCGAACACAAGTGGTGGTAGTCAAGGGGGGACGGTGGGAGTTGTTAAGGGATTGATCGTCAAATAATTGGGCAGTCAATTAATTGAGTGTTGGATAATTGGCATTCTACTGTATATTTAAGAATGAAGTAATAAATGGCTGAAAGGAAACAGGTGAGCAAGGATGCCTCGATGGACACCTGAGCATCTCTTGATTGGAGAATGACTATTGTTTTCATTGCTATTCTAAAATGAAAGAGTATGATAGAGGCAGTATTTTTCATTCATTGACGAATGCTTGCACAAATTTCAATCATCCTCCTTTTTCACATGCAACCTTGACTGTGCTCGAGGAATTCAGTGGTACCAAACCATTCATGGGACTGAGATTTGAAAGCAGGGCAGTAACTAGTACCCTCCCCTTAGGTGTAAATTTTATGTACTATTTGGCCTAATATATTGGTCCCTTTGAACTGTGTATGTAATCTCTTCACCAATTTTTATGTAAGGATGTATTACCACCCAAACTAAATGCACAACTTTTAGTGTGTAAGTAGTTTTAAAATATTTAATGAGCATGGAACATGTGTTACATGCCAGCACAGTATGTTCCTTTTTTGGGTGCGGTGAGAAGAAAAACAAATGCATTTTTATTCATTGAAAATTCTCATTAGTTGCATGGTTGTTTGTTGAAAAGATATGCTTGAGTGCTGAGTGAAAGTCGTCATCTTCATAAAAACTCTTTGCTTAAGAATCGTGGATATTTTATTTCTCTTGGAGTCCGCATTAATATTTTTAAACAGTTCATTGAATGTTGATGTATTTTGCTGGTGGTGTGGTTATTGTATTGCATTTCTCATGTAGTCGATCAAGAATTTAATGGCTAAATTTCATATTTCTGTAGTGATATGATTGGGATTGTTGTTGTGGCATTGCATCAATGATAATGCATCATATGCTTGCGCAGTTAGTAAGGGAGCATAAGGAGTTACTCCTCAGCATACCTTTGATCATGATTATTTGTAGACTTTTAGGGTTTACTTATTGCTAAATTTGGAGTCACTTTATGGTTTATTGTGGAAATATTTTGGCTGAACAACAGACTTAATAGGTTGATTTTTAGGCTCACTTGCTTCTCTCTGTTACTCACTTAAAGTATTTCTATATTTTTAGGGATGAAGTACTTCATTTGATAGGCATATATCTTAGCAATCTAAATTTTATTTATGGTCAACATTCTCCTTTTTGCTTCTTGTATCCAACTGACTTAATTACATGAAAATGAGTCAAGCAATTCTGTGCCTTAATTATGTACTATATCACTTCTGCAATTATATCCATGCTCATCAATGAGGAGGTTGTTTGTTTGTTTGCCACCACTCTGAGCAGGCCCAATTATTTGTTCATTTGAAGCATTTTTGTAAGTAATAATTAAAGGGCTTCTACCAATCTACTACCCATCTGAAATTCCTCATTGCTGCTATTCCAACCGCCTGAATTTCCAGTGAAATCTATAGTTGCTCACTGAAGTAGAAATTTGTTCATGCAATAACCGTACATTTGATGTTCAAGGGACTGATTCAAACAAATATAAATATTGTGCCTATTTTAGTCCAAGCTGATGATATTGTTACGTAATCACCAGATCTCTACTGTTTACTCAACAAAAGTGAGTTTAGTGGTTTATTTCAAGATAAATTTCACAGTTCATGGAGAGGTGTAGTTTGTGCCTCAAATCCTGGGCCTGTAAGCCAGGAAAATTTTCTTACGTCCCACAGACACTGGGGACAAAGAAACTTGATTCAAAATTTGAAAATTGTAAGATATTTACTATTCATGTTCAGTGATGAATAAGAGTTTTTAGGATTTATCTGATATAAGACTGGGGAATTATACATAAAGTTGGAATATTTCTGCATTGGGAGCATAGGTGCTGATATACTATATGAAGTGATAAGTGCTACAATGTCTCTTCAAACATTGATGTTGATTTTTTAATGAATATAAAGGTCAGAACTGATTATTCTCTGTAGTTACTGACTTTACTATCTATGTGATACTTGAAAAATGACATTTTGTTTTTAGTGTCTTGCTCTGTTAGAATTTGGATAATTTTATTGCATTCCCAGCATAGAATTATGTGATGTGCTTTTTAAAATTTAAAATGTTTCTATCTTATTTGTACAAATGTCAGTGGTTTTTGTCATTTATACAGTGTTCAATGATTGTAACCTTAGTGTGGCTGGTTTACCATGTGATCATCACTTCAGTAAATGAGAGTATTTCCTACATACCTCTGAAGAAAAAGCTACCCTTTTACTTTTAGTCGAAGTTGTGTTATTCCTAGAATGCAATACAATTGTGAAAAATAGGAAGTTCAGATGAATTGAACGACCTTTATTTTTTATTGGTGTTAATAAGTAGCCTGTTGAAAATCAGTTTGTCATCAGGATACGAGCTGTAGGTATGCTAGTGATCAGTACATTAGTGCATTACCCAGTGTATGATATGAACCTTGAAACTAAAGCTGTATTGCCTGTAAATCTTTTTAAATATTTGGTTTAATTGTCTCACTAGTGAAATCATTGCTTGCTCTGGTAATATACATTAGTAAATGAGGGTTCAGTTTTATATTACCCTTTTTCTTGCTGATTCTGTACCATAATGTACATACAGCTGTGACAGACTAATTTTGCAATTCTTTGTTTTACCTATTCATCCCTGTTAAGGATAATTACTTAAAGTTAGCAATTTTCAAGGCATTATTTGTAAATTATTCGTCTAATTATGAAAATGTTGTGATATAACAGTATGAGTTTAACTTTAGAACTTCATACTAGTAGGATAAATACCCAATTGTAAGTTAGACACAAATATATTTTTTTGCTTGTTGTTGTGAAGGCCATGACTTGTAACCTCGAATGAGAGAGAATGTTATGAATCATCCTGCTGGTTCTGGATGATGTATGATGAAAGTGTGTAGTTCAACTGGTATTACCATTGTGGAGTACCTCCTCCTATTTAAATTTATGGGAAAGTGTTGTTAATGTATAAAATCTCTTTTTACCTAACATCCTTAAGCGTTTGCAAATAAATGCTATGTTAAGGTCCTGTTATTTGTGTTCTTCATTTTGGTTGATATGGAAACTCATCCAATGTGCCAATAGGACTAAGTTACGTGCAAATTTATTGTTTGCACACCTGCTCAAGATGAAATTACCAAACCATGTTGCGGAAACTACATGTATTCATTTCTATTTCGTACATTTTTAATTCCATGTTAGTTTTAGTTTTTATGAAATAAAGTAATTATAAGATAATTTTCCTTCATTGTATGGTTATAATTTGAATAAACTATCAGCTTGTTTACCAAACATAAGGCTGAGTCATTACTGCTCTTTTAGAGACACTAACTTTCCTTGCACATTAAAAATTATTTTATGGTATTTTATTCATTATTGTGAAAACTCCCTTTTGTAATTTTAATCCTTCAAAATTATAGCCCATCTACCCTTTCCTATTAAAACGTAATGACTGTAATGAGCTATGTTTTCATGCAAAGCAAACATTTTATTGAATAGGTATTGGATATAAAATGGTGAAATTTTCTTGGGTTTCTCACTGCTTCAGTAAGCAGGCTATTGCCAACATTGCAATGCCTCATTGGAGCAAAATTAGCTCTTGGTTATCAATTTTTCTCTGGTATTTTAGGTCCTCAGCTATTGAATTCCCACATTAATTTCCTTCTTCTATGCTTTACAACAGCTCCCACATATGTTTGACCAAAATGTGGGAGGCTTACATTAAGACATAAGTGTTCAGTAGTAAAAGGAGCACAGAAGTGATTATGGTTCCCGCACACCTGTCTTGGTGCCATAATGGGAAAACATTTTGTTTGATGCATAGGTTAGCTAGTTCTGTTCCTAAATGTCCATTTGCAATTGTTTTCATTTATGTCAATAGTTCCCTAATTTTATTTCAACTTCCTTTGTTATTCATTAGCCGTGGTGGCCTGATAACCAAAGTGATGTAACATTTTAGGATTATTAGGGATATATTTTGGAGTGCCAAAAGAATGCACCTCACACTTGTGACAGTTAAAACAGAAGTGCTTTAATTTATTGAAACAGGAAACAATATGTACACCAATTAAAAAAGAATAACATTTTAGCATCGACCAGTACCGATACCCAATAACACACTATATGTACGATACATACTGAGCAGAATACTTTTGTGGTGCGGGATTAAAAACCCAATACTCCTCCTTACCCCAGGTCACTAAACTTCATCCAAACCAATTTTCTGGTGCAGAAACTCTGTTTTTCCTTGCTCAAGGCTTTTGTTAAAATATCTGCCTTCATATTACAAGTTTTAACAATGCCAAGTAATCAATTTTCTCTGAATAAATTCTCTTACAAACAATTTCTTTCTAGAGATATGCTTCATTCTATCATTAAAACATTTCTTTTGAATGAGCCCCGTGGCAGACATGTTGTCACAAAATAGTTTGATGGTTGACAGACTCCCAATTCTTCCAAAAGTTGCTTGAGGAAGAGTACCTCTTTACAACCAAGAACCATTGCAATGAACTCTCTCTCAGTAGTTGAGTCAGCAATTATCCTCTGTTTTCTACATCCCCATGCCACAGGGCCATTAATTAGCATAAATACAAACCAGACAAACTCTTACCATCAAAATTATTGCTATGACTGGCATCAACAAAACCATGTAACTCTACATCATCATCAGCACAATACTTAATACCAAAAGTCTTAGTACCCTTCAAATATTTGAGCTCCCTTTTGGCATATTTATATATTTCTTGATTGTGAGCACTGTTGTATTGACTCAGTTTAGTTACAGAAAAAGATATATCTGGATGTGTGCAAACTGATAGATACATTAGGCTTATTATAATTTCCTGGGTAATTCAGGCCTTCCTCACACTTGTCTGGCTTATGAGAGTCAGTTCCCTCTCCAATGGTGTGGCGACACTGTTACAATTAATGAAACTAAATTTTCTTAACAGCTTTTCAATGTAGGCAGCCTGTTCCAAAGTGAGACTGCCATCATCAGTTCTTTGGATCCTCATCCCCAACACATTCTTAGCTACACCAAGGTCTTTCATATCCAAGTATTCAACTAGCCTTTCTTTGATTTCAGAACGTAAATCATCATCACTGCAAAACTGTAGGAAATTGTCAACATACGATGCAATGATAGCTATTTCACCATTTTTGAAAATAATGTATACACAAGGCTCTAAAATTAAACTACAAGAAACCTAGTACATTTAATACTGCATTACACCTGTCATTCCAGGCTCTTGAGGCCTGTTTGAGACCATAAATTGCCTTATTTAACTTGCAGACTTTCCCTTCGCAATTTTCATTTACAATCCCTTCCAGCTGAGCCATATAAATTTCTTCCTCCAGTTCACCAGCCAAGAATGTACATGTCACATCCAAATGGTGAATTGACCAATTATACTTAACTGATAATGCAAACAGTAGTCTTAGACATTCAAAATTCACAATGGGAGAGAAAGTTTCATTATAATCTACCCCATGCCGCTGTGTGAAGCCCTTTGCTACTAACCTCACTTTGAATTTCACAGCCTCACCATTTTCATTTCGCTTGATTTTAAATACACACTTATTCTGAACCAGGTTCTTGCCAGCAGATAAGTCCACTAGATCCCAAGTGTGACTCCTTTCAAGAGCATCAAGCTCCTCCTTGACAGCACTTCCATAAATTTCTATTACCACTGGACACAGCCTGTGCGTGCGGGGCCGTGTGCCCCAGGTTATGATAAATAAAAGGCGAGGACACCTTCAAGCGAATGCGAGTTTATTGCCCGCGCGACTTCCGACGAAGCGCTCGACAATGTGCGTGTCCACACGAGCGCTCGAAAATGTCCGCGTCTACTCGAGCGCTCGACAATGTCCGCGTCCACACGCTCCCGGCTTTCGACAACACTGGTCAAAAAACCAAACGCGACAATTCGCCACCAGAGCCGACAGGGGGGAGGAAAACGACCCAAAATTCCGCCCGCCTTGAAAGCCGTGATTTTCAATGAATACTTGGAGCGTGTGGAAGAGCGCAAAAACAAATAAATACATGAAATACAAGAAAAACATACGATAGAGACAAATACCAAACATAGCTATAAACTTTAGGGAAAAAGTCTGTATGTCCTTGGCGAAGATTTACTTTCAATTACACATGCAATATTCCACACTAACAGCAACAAAAAAAACAAAATCACTCCAAATTTGACACAAACCGACACTTGATGAAATGCTCGTATAATCAGTCACACAAATAATTCACCTGAACAAAAATTGTCAACCCTTCACACTGATAACTAATATTAAGTCAATTAAATAATGAAAATTTAAGATACAGCAAGTTTGTCTCTGTCTGCAAATAAAAAACAAATGCGAATGGCATTTACAGTGATGTAATTAAATTTTTAGATTTTAAATGTCTTCTTTAGGTAGTGGACAGAGCTTGTTGACCGCCCGTCGTATTAACCCGGCAGTTGTTTTCACTGTGGCCACTCTAGAAACTCCATCTTGACCTGGGTGGAGATGAACAATGCGACCGAGGCTCCATCCGAGAGGGGGTAGATTGTCCTCTTTAATAAGGACCAGGTCGCCTTGCTGCATGCTGGGTGCCCCTCTGGTCCACTTGGTTCTCACCTGGAGGCTGGACAGGTACTCCTTGTACCAAAGGGACCAGAAATGCTGTTGCATCCTAGTCACGTGCTGCCATCTGGATAGACGATTGACGGGGATATCAATCAAGTTTGGATCTGGGATGGCAGTGAGTGCGTCGCCAATTAAGAAATGGCCGGGAGTTAAGGGATTGAGGTCATTAGGATCTGACGACATTTGGGTTATTGGTCTGGAGTTAAGGCACGCCTCTATCATTGTCAAATAGGTGTACGTCTCCTCATAGGTAAAGGATGCGTTCCCAGCAATTCTCCTGAGATGATACTTGAGTGAACGGACAGCCGCTTCCCAGAGGCCCCCAAAGTGGGGTGAGCGAGGAGGGATGAAATGCCAATTGATTCCCTCGGATGACGAATAATGATGAAGGCTTTCCTGATGTGATTTGGATGAGAAGACTTTCTGGAGATCCTTCAATTCCCGATTTGCTCCTACAAAATTTGTGCCATTGTCTGAGTAAATATCGCTGCACTTTCCTCGTCGAGACGTAATCAGTCAGTCAGTAAGTCAAATCACCCACTAACTCAAGATGTACCGCCTTGGTGAAGAAGCAGACAAAGGCAAATATGTAAGCCTTGATTGGCTGAGACCCACGACGACGACTTGCTTTTATGTAAATAGGACCGCAATAATCAACCCCGCAACGTAAAAACGGGCGAGTTGGCTCAAGTCTTTGTTTTGGTAAATTACCCATTAATTGTTGGATTGCCTTGGGATTGCTCCGGAAGCATCTCGTGCATTGATGTACAATCTGCCGGCAGAGATTTCTTCCACTTAAAGGCCAAAAACGCTGCCTTAATGATGAAAGCAGCAGTTGTGGTCCAGCGTGAAGCTGCTTGATGTGTTCTTGCTTTGCAATCAACTTGGTCAGATGATGTTTCGGAGGCAAGACGATTGGATGCTTCTGGCCGTAGGGAACGTTAGAAGACCTTATTCTGCCTCCCACCCGGATTACGTTATTTTCGTCAAGAAATGCATGCAGCATTTTCAAGTTTGATTTGCTGCTTACTTGATGTTTCTGCTGAAGGTCATGAAGCTCATTAACAAATACTTCGCCTTGAACAGCTTTAATCAGCTGCGTAAGAGCCGCCTCGATTTCTCGCGCCGTGAGTTCTTCCGTTTTCCTCTCAATTCGTGATTTTGAGGCGTTGTGTATGAATCGCAGGCAATGAGCCGTTACCCTCTGCAATTTGGATAATGACGAATAGCGTTGGATTAACTGATTCGCCTCCACTGCAATCAAAGCGGTGGCCATCGGTCGTTTCTCTGGAGGCTCTAGCGTCTCAATGAATGATTCTGGCGGCCATTCATTTTCATGTCCATTCATCCAAGGCGGTCCTTGCCACCATGATATCGTCTCGAGCAATTGTTGCGGCGTAAGTCCCCTGGAACTATGATCCGCTGGATTGTCCACTCCTCTGATGTGCCTCCATTTGAATTTACTTGTCAGCTCGTGGATCTCGGCAACCCTGTTGGCGACGAAAGTCTTCCAATTGGATGATGGTGCCTTCAGCCATGCGAGCACCACAGTGGAGTCTGACCACAGAGTAGGGCTTCCCGAAAACGAGAAGGATGATGAGACCTTATGAATAAGGTGAGCAAGGAGTACTGGTGCGCACAGTTCCAGTCTGGGAAGAGTTGTTTTCTTAAGCGGTGCCACTCGCGACTTGGAGCATAGAAGGTTCATCATGTACTTCCCATCTGATTTGACGGACCTGACGTATACACATGCTCCGTGACCGGATTCTGAGGCATCACAAAAGCCGTGAATCTCACACATATTGCAATGCTGCGCAATAACGCGCCGGGGAGGTCGCAAATCATTTAAGCATTTGAATGATTCACGGAAATCAAGCCATTTTGAATGGAGCTCCAAAGGAAGTGATTCATCCCATTCCAATCTGAGTTCCCACAGACGTTGAAGGAATACTTTCGCCTTGAGAATGATTGGTCCGATAAGACCTAGGGGATCAAATATTCTCGCCAGATCGGAAAGAACTGAACGTTTAGTCACTCGGGCTTCACAACTGACGTTCTTCGTGTCAAAGTGGAAGACGTCCGTATTTGGGTCCCAAAGAATTCCCAGGCTCCTGATGGTGTTGTCTCCTTCCGGGTGAATCTGATAAGAGGCCTCCCTATGGTTTAATGGAATTCTCTTCAGCAAATCGGGATGATTAGAGCACCATTTTCGAAGCCGAAAACCTTTCCTGCCAAGCAATGCAATCATTTCTTCTTGGATTTTCTCAGCCTCCTCGATCGAGTTGCTGCCAGTGAGGAGATCATCAACGTAGAAACCTTTCATCACTACTGCCGCTGCGCGGGGAGCACGATGCGATTCCTCTAGGGCCAATTGCTGAAGACATCTTGTCGCCAAAAACGATGCTGAGGCAGTACCGTATGTCACTGCGGTTAACCTGTAAGTTTCAATTGGCGCACCTTCTTCGTCTCTCCATAATACTCGTTGCAAATTGGTGTCAGATGGATGGACCTTGATTTGGCGATACATTTTTTCAATATCAGCCGTCATTGCATATTCGTGTGTCCTAAATCTAATAATGATGTTGAGCAGATCATCTTGAATGGTGGGCCCTACCATTAATATATCATTTAATGATACTCCTGTTGAGCTCTTGCTTGATGCATCGAACACAACTCTCAATTTCGTCGTTGAACTGGTCTCCTTCGTAATTGAGTGATGTGGAATGTAGAAGGCGACGCCCCTTGGCTGGTCCTCTTCTTCTATGACTAACTCCATGTGCCCGAGATCTCGATATTCTCTCATAAATGATGAATATGCCAATTTCATCTCCCCATCCCTTTGTAGTCGCTTCTCAATCATTAGAAATCTACGATTGGCAATTCGCTCGGAATCTCCAAGGTGACCGATCTCTCCTTTGATAGGTAGCCTAAAGATGAAGCGCCCATCTGCTCCTCTGGTGGTGTTTTCCTTGAAGTGCTCTTCACATTTCATTTCTTCTGCTGAGAATTTTGAAGCAGGTTTGCACTCCTCCAATTTCCACAAGTTTTGCACTTGCTCTTCCAAGTTTTCTGCCCGACTAACGTAGCAGGATGATGACGACGTTTCACTGCTCCGAACTCTTCCTGATAAAATCCAACCGAGAGTAGTTTTCTGAAGGATCGGTAGGGTTGGTGATGTTCTGAATTGCCCAATGCACAACATTTCAAGGAATACCTCTGCACCAATGAGGAGGTCAACGACTTGCGGGATATTAAATCCAGGGTCAGCAAGTTGGAGGTTAGAGGGTGGACTCCAATTTGAAGTATCAACAGGAATCGCAGGTATTTCGGAAGTAATTTTTGACAGCACCAAGCAATTAATATGAGCCTTGTACGCTGTTATTCTCGATTTAATCGTCGTCTGCACCATCTGAGCGCTTCTAGCGGCCGATCCTCCTATACCTGTGATGCCTATTACGCCTGTTTTCCTTTTGAGTCTCAGAAGCTGCGCCATTCTTTCCGTTATGAAGTTTGCTTGAGAGCCTGAATCGAGCAACGCTCGACAGAGATGAGGGGAGCCTCGCGAATCATGCACCCAGACGACCGCAGTGGAGAGAAGAACTGTTGTTGATACCTCCCCCTGGTATGGAAGACGTGCTGTAGTGGACTGTATTTGCGTCGAAGACGGACTGAATGGTGCCGAGTTTACTGATAGATTGGTTTGAGAATTTGCGGATAGATTGGTCGCTGAGGCGTGACTTGAGAGGCGAAGCAAGCTGTTGTGCCCTTCACCGCAAAGCTTGCAATTACCTGAGGTGCAGCTACCTTTTAAATGCCCTCCCCTGAGGCAGTTAAAACATACTCCAAGTTGTTTCACGTCGCTAATTCTCTCAGGAATGGATTTCTTCAAAAAGATGCTGCACTGATATAGTTGGTGGAACCCTTTGCACAGCTTGCATTTTGACTCAATGGCTACGTTTCCCACGATTGACCTGCTGGTTTTTATGAGTGGTCTTTTCCCTTGATCGCGCGATGTGATAGCGGTGCGAACGGCGCGATGAGCGTCTACCGTCTCCATCACTTGGGACCTTTGCTGAAGGAAGCTAAGAAGTCCTCCAACACTTGGCGTCCCTTCCCGCGGTAACGACGCCTCCCATTCCTTATGAAGCCTCAGGTCTATCTTGCTGGTGATTAGGTGGACAAGGAGCGCGTCCCAGGAGTCAGTAGGCTGCTCCATGGCTTGGAGAGCCCTCAAATGTTTATTGAAGTCATCCACGAGGTTTCTGATACCCGTGGACGACTCCTTCTCTAATTGATTGAATTCAAACATTGCCTTGACGTGCATGCTGATTATAAAACGTTTGTTTTCGAAGCGCTGCATTAGCAAACCCCACGCGATGTCGTAATTTTGTTCCGAGGTGGCGAGAGAGGCTATGACTTGCAACGCTTCTCCGCGCAGCGTTTATCTTAAAAAATGGAATTTTTGGATTCCTGATAAAGACACATTGTCATGAATGAGGCTCTTAAATGTGTCATAGAATGTCACCCATTCATCATAAGCCCCGTGAAAAATAGGTAAATTTATGACTGGGAGCTTCACGGGAGCAACATCGTGACCATTTTCCTGCGATTCACTGGCCCTAGGCTGGGACGATTGAATTATTCCGTCGGCCCTTGCGACGGCATCAAAGTACGCATCCTCAAATTCATCGCGTTCTCCGTCGCCTTCCACGTCCAATAACTCAATCTCGGATTGAATATCTTCAAAGGCCTGCCAGCAATCCTTAAACTTCTCCAGGCGGAGACCCAATTGAGGTATTCCATCAGGAATCCTTACGGTATCGACGAAATTCTTCAATCTCGTGACCCTGGCCTTAATTTGACCGCGTTTTGCGATCAACTCCTTAGTTTTCTCTGCCATTGTTCTGAGACACGTGCCTTAAAGGTTAGGATAATTTACAGTGGGGGATATGGAGTGATATGGGAGGGAATTGCACTCACTGCCCACCTTATACTGCGATGGCTGCGTTATGCTGCGTCGCTGGTGCGCCGATGCCGCTGCTGTGACTGATGTGTCCTCGGCTGATTGGATGACACCTTGCTGGAGATGCTGTCCGCTGAAGAGTGTCGATGGTCCGCTGCTTTGAAGACCCCGATTCGAGTGCTTGCCGGGTGATGCCTCGTGTTGATTTAATCTTGCGCTTATGTACGAAGGTTTCGAATATGCCTTGCCGATCACTGGTGCGATCCGGCCCGAAGGACCAAAAATGTGCGTGCGGAGCCGTGTGCCCCAGGTCATGATAAATAAAAGGCGAGGACACCTTCAAGCGAATGCGAGTTTATTGCCCGCGCGACTTCCGACGAAGCGCTCGACAATGTGCGCGTCCACACGAGCGCTCGACAATGTCCGCGTCTACACGAGCGCTCGACAATGTCCGCGTCCACACGATCCCGGCTTTCGACAACACTGGTCAAAAAACCAAACGCGACACTCGCCACCAGAGCCGACAGGGGGGAGGAAAACGACCCAACACAGCCCTTTTGGTCATCAACCGAAACAGAAAAACAAACCAAATCAGGAAACTCTTTGGCTTTCTAACTCTAACAGGGTATCTACTTCCCACATCAACTTCAACATTGTCCTCATTTTCCCTATCAGACTCACTATCAGAGTGTTACACCTCCTCCTTTTCACCACCCTTGAAAGTTTCACTACTTACAGTTAGAATCTCGGGCTCTACATTATCTCCAGTTCTCTTAACATTTTTAATAGTAATAATAGTATCAACTGGATCAGATTCAGGCTCATTTTCCTTTTTGACAGTATCAATTTCAAAGAAATCAGTACTCTCACCAGCCTTCTTGAACCTATCTTCAAAGAACTTTACATCTCTACCTAAACGGGAGAAGAACCCACCAGCAGGCACAAAAAAGAGGCGTGATGACCACCCTGTTCCATAGAGCCAAAATAGTGTCGGATTAAGACAATCTTGATTCCAAAATCAAGCACTGGACGAGGACCTTTCTTGCCAATGGATATGGAAAATGATATATCCAGATGGCCCTGACAAGGGCCTTGAGGGAAAGGAATTGAGATATGACGGAAGAGTAGAGCCGGCCTACCTTCCATCCCCAGGATATCCAACCAGATCGCCAGAATATTGGCGAAATGCGACATTACAACTATGTATAAGCCAAAAGGAAAACTTAAAGACATCCTGGGGACCGCCTAGGACGATTTGGGATTAAAAACGCCAGGCGTGTACCACATCCCATGTGATTGCAGGAAGGTGTACATCGGTGAAACTGGCCCCACTATAGAAAAATGCTTAAAAGAACATGAAAGATGCATCAGGCTCTTCCACCCTGGAAAATCTGCAGTAGGGGAACATAGTCTCGAGAGTGGACACAGGATCAAATTCAAAGGCACCGAAATCCTTCACCATGCTCAGAGTTATTGGGACTGGATTGTGAAGGAGGCTGTGGAAATCAACAACCAGAGAGACAACATCAACAGAGACGGAGGTTTTCAAATCAGCAATGTGTGGAAACCAATCACGAGTCTCATAAGAAAAAGGGCGGGAAAAGAGGGCCAATCAGAAGCAAGCTAGCCCCATCCACAGAGCATATATAAAGTGACACCCTCTTGCCAAAATTATCACCCTGAGGACGATGGCAGTCTATGCCTTTGAAACGTTGGTGCCAAAAACCACCATCACCCGGTTGGAAACCCGAGAGCAATGGGTACATTCTTTACATCTCTGGACAAAATAATTCTTCGGGTACAAGACAACTCAACAAATTTGTAATTGTTACTGGTGGGACGGTACCCCAGAAGCAACACAGTTTGATTCTTAGATCTTAATTTTTCTCTCCATTCATGTGGAACCAAGACCTGTGCCATACACCCAGAAACTCTCAAGTGACTCAAGTCTTTCACTATCAGTCCATTTCTCATACGGTGTGGCACCAAAAACAGCCTTAGTGGGAGATCTATGTTTCAAACAAACAGCTACATCAATAGCATACTGGCAGTAAGCTTTACTTAAATTAACTTGACTTAGCATGCTCCTTGCCTTTTCCATAATGGTCCTATTTACACGTTCAGAGACTCCATTCTATTCTGGAGAATATCTGGCAGTAGTGTCATGCACAACTCCAAATTTATTGCACACACACTCGAATTCCCCAATGTATTCTCCACCACCGTCAGACCTAACCCTCTTAACAGTAAATCCACTCTCTTGATTTTCCACTAGAGCTTTAAATTATTTAAAAAAACATCCCTTCACCTCATTTTTATGTTTGAGATAATAGCAGAAAGTCATTCGAGAAAAATCATCAGTGAAGGTTACAAAGTATAAGTTACGCTGAAGTGATTCTACTTTCATAGGGTGAAATCTGAGTGAGTCAACTCTAATCTACCCTCAGCTCTTATGGAAGGAGCACTCTGATGGAATGGCTTTCTATGCGTTTTGCCTTGAACGCTAGGTAACATTGCTTTAAATTACAATTTGAATATTTAACATCAGTTGCCAGTCCATTCCTGAGTAAAGTCATGCTTTTAATATTTCAATTGGCTAGTCTCAAATGCCACAGAGACTGCGACTCAAGAACATTTACTTCAGTGGGCATAGCTACTTCATCTTCTAAAACTACTTCATTACAATTTACTGTTTTAGAAGTGTCAAGTTTATACAAACCATTAACCGAATTGCCAGTACCAGTGACTGTCCCACTAACGTTGAATCCTCTTCCATGAATGCTCTAGAGCCCTTTTTGTCAAATATTAGGACTTTGTTCTTTTCAGTAAGTTCCCCTACTTACAGTTCAGGTACAAAGGTAACGTCAGAGATTGCCCTCTGACCAAAGCCTTTTAGATTTACAACTATTTGAACCATGCCGGTCGTTTTAATCTTAGAACTATTAGCAACGGTGACATCTTTAGAATTTTTAGGGCTATCCAATGACTTAAAAAAGCTTCTAGTTTTTGAAAGACTATCCATACAATATGAGTCTATATACCAGGCTTGCGGCTCTACAGAAATATTTAGTACAGTACTCCATGACACAGGTTTGCTAGACCTTTTTATTTTGAAACCATTGGCGTCATTAGAATTACTATTATTATTATCTCGACCACTATCACCAGTCTTGCCTTTCTTATTACAATTTTTAGCAAAATGACCTAGATTGTTGCACTTGAAACACTTTGGAACACTTTGGTACAAACTTCTTGTTCTTACTCTTACCACTATTATTACCTGAATTCTTGTGTTGCAAACGCTGAACTCGAACCATTCCCCAGCTTCTCCTTCTCGCCCATAGCCCACAGTTTCTCTAGTACAGATTCGTACTTCAGTTCATCCGCACTTTCCATTGGCATCTTGAAGGGCGCTAGGGATGCTGGCAACCCGATGAGCAGAACACATGCCTTCATCTCATCGTCCACTGGCTTGTCTGTCGCAGCCAGCTGTGAAGTGATATCCAGAGACTTGTTTATGTACTCCTCAATGGAACCGCCCGAATGGCGCATTAGACTAAGTAGTTACTCCAGGAGGAAACAGCGCTTGTTTGGCCTCGTACTGCTTCTTCAGGGTCTCCCACGCCTCCTTGGCTGTGTTGCACTCCCCGACGTGTAGTTTTGGCCCCGACTCCAGATGAACAAAAATGCATCCATATGCACGTTCGTCGCGAAGGATCTTGGCCTCTTCATCCTCGGCACTTGCTGCTTCAATTGTACGAGGCTCAAATGCCGACCACAGCCCATCATATTTCAGGGTCCCACGCATGTCCATCTTCCACGTAGCATAATAGCTACTCCCCTTCAATTTTGCAATACCAGGGGGGCTATTACGTGTTACGAGTCGCCCGGCGAGAACTCTGTTTCCTGCGACTCGGAGGGCCTGCGACCGCGGAGCTATAAAGGCACCCTGACCCTCTTAACCCAGCTAATACAGCACATTTGATGCGTCAAACCTTTCTATCCATCCATGTTGCTATTTCAAAATGCCCGGTCTACAGCCGCGTCCTCGCAGTGAAATCCAACAAGTTCAGAATTATAAGAGTGTATTAGATATGCGTCAATTTTCATATGGAATCCGATGGAATATAGCATTCCCCAGTACACACCCGGGAATATTCGCTAAAATAATGTCGTATGGTATATTAAGATACCATCATAAGTTTGATTTCCTTTTTTCACTTCCCTCACATGATTTCACTTCTATTATTTTCTGTTGGAGAGAGAGAAAATTTAATAAAGAATGAAGATGGTTTCAAAAGCGTTGTTAAATACGCCCACGTATGATAAAATAGTTGCATTGTGACTATTTACTTTATTTATCTAATTCTCCCATTAATTAATAATGTGCTCTGTGAAATATTATGGAAGGTAGCGTTTCACATAAAACTTCGGCATCAAAGTCTCATTCCCATGGGTAATATGTGAGCCTATACTTGGAAATATCACAAGAAGTATGAAAAAAAAAGTCTTGCTGAGACTATTATTCTCGAAATGAGAAGTATTGTAATTGATAACACGCTTCACTAACCACAGGGTATTATCAAAGGTTTATTAATTTGGCTTTTTAATTAATGCACGGAACTGCAGTCGTCTAAATGACCCTTCGGCTAATACAATTGACTTCTCTTTTCGAATAATACTAATCTCGGCATTTACATAAGTCGGATTAATTACAAAAATGGTAGTTACATACTCTTTAATAGCCTGATACACAGAAATCGTTATTTACTTATGTCATATTTGCCATCAGCTGATGAAAATGTCGATGCTTCGACGCGACGCCGGTGATGGGCTACGGCTCCCCGATCGGTGATACCTTATCACCCCGTTTAGGGTGAAGAACATCACCTCGTCGGCTTACAGAATCGGAAAGGCGGTGACGTGACATTACCGGTGATCCGAGTTACAGAATACGACCCCAGGGGCGGGATTTTGTATGTGCTACCCTCAACTATCGGTGTCGCTAACCCGCTCCAAGCGACATCGGTCGGTCGGAGCGATTCCGGGGACGCCTTTGACCGATAAGTCCATTACAAAAAGTCGCCACGGCGAAAGAAGTCTGATGACAGGGCGGGGAGAGGAGGAGGGGGCACCGTTGCCAAGCCATTTAGGGAGAGAGCCATCGCTACGGCTACTGTCCTCGCATGGAGCCGAGTTACCGGAATTTGAGATATTTGATGTTTATAACCAATGAAACTATTACAAGAAAACACACCGAAAATTAGAGATGATATATTTTTACCTTCTCTGATTTTCCTTCGCTTCCTTGATTAATACTTCGATACTCAGCAAGATCTCACTCAGCAAGAAGAAAAGGACGAGAAAAATTATTACGATAACTTGCAAATTAAGTAAATTTATCGAAATATATATTAAATAAGTATAAAAATTAAAAAAAAGAACGAATAGCTCTAACTCGACTTTTATTGCCTTAGGGTAAAATATTTTAAAACCATGTTGATATAAAGAAAACATTTTTAGTTTTGCCGGCCATCACTCCAAAGGACGTACTCCTTCAAGCTCTTCTGGCGAAGAAGAGCGTTGGACAAACCTGAAATGTGGAACAAATAGCTGTAAGTGGAAGTTTTCCGTAAATTGGCTTCTTTTACATTTGAAAATATTGTTATGATTACTTACCGTTTCCTTGGAGAGATATTTTCTTTGCTCCCTGATGACTCAGATCCGTCGTCCGTGGTTTCGTGATTGGAGCTGCTGTCACTGCCGCTGTTTGTGTGGATAATTAGTCTCTCCACACAGTCCTCAATAACACCATCAGCCTTAATCGCCTCTCTTATTACCGAAGACACTTTTCGCACAACATTTTTCCACTGAGTGCTTGTCACATTTAAGATTGCCTCCTGCGTCAGCATCAAAACATCAGAAAGTTTAAAAGTTTTGTTTCTTTCCGCAACATACCCTTTCACTTGCGCACAAATCATCTCTGGAGCATTAAAATGGCAATGATGTGGGGGATTCTAAGAATCTGATGACCACTTTCCTTGGCTATTCTATCAATTTCAAACGTAGGAAAACGAGGCTGGTAAATTTTTTCCAGGGCAAATAGCTCCATTTTGTTCATTCCCGGCTCCAATTCCGGCACATTTTTCCCCTTTAGCCATTCGATTATGTCTTTTTTGACCCACTTGCACGTAGGGGATTTATTTACACGGGCACTATGGTATGGTGCATTGTCCGTAATTATGGTACTTTATTCTTTGATGTTAGGCAAAAGCTGGGTGACGAACCACTTTTTAAAAGTCTCACTGGTCATTTCTTGGTGACAGTCCCCTGAGTTTTTGCTGGCTTTAAACAAATGCGTGTAATTTTGAATGAAACCTTCTGATGTCCCTGCATACAGGAGAATTATCCGGGAGCCTTTTCCCACCGGGGCTGGCATGGTTCCTTTGGCAGTTTCATCAGTCCAGATGACACTCTTTGAATGACCTGCATTTACCCACGTTTCATCTTACCAAACAACGTCATCAAGGTTCACTTTGCTTATTTCCCTGAAGAATTTCCCTCGCCACGCCACAATGTCACTTTTTTCCATTAAAAGTTTTCTGTTCCCTGAAAACTTTTTCCACTTGACACCAAGCCTGCTCAGCACATTCCGCAAGCTTGTTTGCGCTCCTTCGAAATGATCCGCTTCCTTCAAAGACAGCATTAACTTTGGCACAGTCGGATATTCCTTTCTCTCGTAATACCCATAAATGTGCCTCCTGATCGCTTCCTCGCTGAAATTATCCAGCTCAGTTTTACTACTCCTCCTCGGCCTCTTCTTCGAGGGTGTCCGCAGTACCTCACTTGGCTCCTTCTCATTGTTGGTATCACCGCATTTTTCTTTTAGGATTCTAGAAACCGATTTCGAGCTAATCCCACAGGCTTGGGCAGCTCTATCCATCACTCTTGTAACAGGAATTATTGGACCACCATTGATCTTTTCTTTTTCAAAGTACTCGTAGATGGACACGATCATTTCGCGAGCTTGCGAGCGTAATGTCGCACCACGACCTCGTTTTTTGCCGCACTTATTGCTTGTGGTACCCTCTTGTAGCTGGGATACAGCTCGTGTCCGTGACTAAGAGCGGAGCCTCTAAGGGTATTATACTGACTCTTAGTCAGCCCCGTAGTGATCAGTAAGGACAAAGCCTCATCAGGTGACATCTCCGTCTGCACATCAGGACTTTTCCTCCATTTTGAAAGCACTCTCCTTGGCCTACTAGGAGTGGTTGTTGTAACTTCTGTAATAAGTTGAGCGGCTGCAATATCTCCATCCTCCCTCAAACGAAGAGAGGCTGCCAATTCAAGACCAGCAGCAGAGGAAGAAGTTTAGATATTTGGACTTTCCTTCTTTAAGACCTCTCGGAGGAAGCTCTAAATTATTTTTCTGACCTTCCCAAAATGCCTGATAAAGTAATAATATTCAATAATAAGGGCAAAAGAATAAAAATAATGTCGTTAAATGAATACATTAGGGATTTGTACAAAAATACATACCAGTCGCCGTAGAAGTACTTGGTAAATAATGACGCACATTATCAGACAAAATGATCGACTCATTGAGCAAACATTATGATGCAGCAAAAATCGCTCGTTATTCCGGGAACACTTTTCCCACTTTCTCATGTATAGCACCAAAAAACTTATCCAAATTAATTTGCGAAGACTTTTTAGAGCGTCATCATGTGACCCTAAATCTAATCTTCGTGTCAAATAATCAATCCAATATTTTTTTGTCATTTAATGATTTTCCCTTATCTTCCGTTACTTTATTATGGAACTCAAGAGGCGTGATCTGGTGTGAAGGCATATCACTACACGTCTGAGGAAAAACCTGTGTAACGGTCCAATAGTTTAAGAAAGTATGATAAATGAAGGATAAAAGAAAAAAAAGATGATACTTTGAAATTATAGTTAGCAGTAAGTACGCGTGGTAAAAGAAAAACCAAGAGAAGTTAACAAAATATATTTGAAGACAGATGAGAAAACAACGGCGCATAATATGGGTAAAAAACTTCATTGGTGGGAAAGAAAAATTAAAATAAATTGATTAGCTTAAAAAAAAGAGGTGTACCTACTGTTAAGAAAATACCGCTGTCACCACAGGGAACTGGAGCAGGAAATATGTCAGTATTTCACGAGTCAAATAACCAGATACAATGGCTTTTCAAAAACTCACGAGAGCACAGGCACATCACGAAGTCACTAAAACCAAACTACAACTGCCTGTCAATATGCATTTATTACGTAAGGGCGCCCCTGTAAATACCTGCTTAATACCGTCAACGGCAGCCCTGTGTCATTAAACGCTCTTTTTCGCACCACCCTCCTCTGGGAGTAATGGCGGAGGGTGTAGTTCGGGGTGAGGGAGGAGAGGGTAAAGGGAAAGAAGGGAATCCCAAATGTTGCCTTTTTGTGGAAAACATGTGTGGTACCCGGAGAACCCGCATTCTTTCTCGAGAGTGGAAAAACAAATTTACCGCAGTTACGCGTGCACTGATCCATTCTATCGATCGAATATCCTCGCAAAATCTTGAATCTTAAGAAATCAGTGCCAACATGCATAGCCTGAAAAAGTTTAATTCGAGGAGTTAATGTCCACACAACTTGAACAGTCCAACGGAGTCACGGTATTTTCAGGTCCCGCTGCGCGGAGCCGGGCCGCGACGCGCGATCGAAAAAACGAGTTTATTCTCGGCGTCGCAAACTTTTTTCAAATATTTTTACGGATTAATCTAGAAATATCTTCAATTTATACTCCGATGAAGTATCCCAGAGACCATCTTCCGAATAAGGATTATATTGTTTACTTTATGCGTAAAAAAAGGATCCGCCATTATGTGACGTATTAGCACTCAAAGAGAGGCAAAAATGTCTGAAACTTATTCATAGTATAGGGAAAGTACCCTGTTCACAAATGGTAATGTTTTTATTTCACAAAAATCCTTCCATTACTCCGATATCTGCTGAACCACTAAGATTTTCGAAGAAAAATGAGAGCGGGCGCTTATTTGGAAATTTGGTCGTTTGAGCCTCTGCATCGAAGTACCTAAAGGGTATGACCTATAAGAAATGACTAACCATTTCATAATCACCAATCATTTGTGTGTATATGTGCCAAGTTTCAAGATTTTATCTAAAAAAAAGCAATTTTGGACTTTAGTGCGGCGATTTTCGATTTGAGCCCACTGTGCGACGTTTAGAAGGATGTAAATATGGAAATACTACTCTGCGAGAATTTTACTGCCGTTATCAGGATTTCACCACAGAGAGGAGTTAGGTTTCAGTCTCAGCTGCGGCAGATTTGTTCCGTGACCCCACCTCTTTCTAAGTTTCCCTTGAGTTAATTTTACAAAGTTACGCCTCAAACCGTTAATCAAATTTCGTTTTCGTGTTTTATGCTCCACAGCGCAGTCAAGTATAGAAGGCGTAGGTCGCAGAGGGGAAAGAAAATGACTAAATAATGGAATGGAGAACGCTTGATCTGGAATATCTCCGCGATGACCATTAAGGGTGAAGTTTCTCTTTCACACTATTGTGAATAAAAGTTCTGAAATCGTGGAGTGATTCGAGTTTCAATTTTTAAATACGAGGTATTTCATTAGCTTCTATGTTTTAGCTTACCGAAGTTGGCATGGATGCCATTGGGTAAAATGGCGTTCAGCATAACTCCTACAACGCGAAGAGATTATGCATAGAATGATAAAAACTAGTCGCTCAATTTATTTACTGGTTTTATGTTTTGCAGAATAGAACTATAAGCACGAGTCATCAAATAGAAAAGGGACTTGGTCATGAGTTAATGTTTCTTACTCGAACTTCAATGAGCGGTGAAACCGTTTTTGTTGGAAGGAAATAATATTTCTTCCAAGTTCGTATATACATCCTGCAGGCGATATGGAAGAAACCACTAATAATTACCTGAGCAGGATTTTTAAATGGACTGAGTCCTTTGTTCTTTTAACCTTTTATTGAGCGATAAATATAGGGTGATTGGAAGCGAGGTAGGGCCAGCCACCGTCTTAACTGCGTAGATGTTAGAAACATCGGTAAGTAATAGATTGGTGAAGCGCCGTCATTGCAAGCAAAGGAATTTCCTGGGCGGCGGTTGAAGCGTTCGTTAGTGATCTGAGGTTCTATTTTCTTCGGCATCATTCTCCATGACCTCCACATTATTACACCATCTGTCCAAAAAAATCTCGCCATTTATAACCGGAAACCTAGAGCCTTATTCTGAACGGAATGGAGAACTTGCAAGGTTTTTTTGCAGCTGTTTAGTTGTTAGTTAGTTTGTTTGCAGATAACCAAAAATGTTTCCTGCATATTTTTTCCTTTCATCTGAGCGACCCATATTTTTTGAACTACAGTCAATGGAAAATATGATGTCGTTTCAAACGCTGCTTTTTGCGCGCCATTTTGGAAGTGATACGCGTGACGTCACACCTGCCGTCCACCGTACGAGACGTACGAGACACCGGCGAATAGTTCGGCGAGTATCACCGTTCACTTACCGTTCATTTATCTTTAGCCTCGTGATATTTCGCTGAAATATTGCGTCTGAGTTTTGGAAAGTATACATATATGTATTTTGGTGTGCAATACTTAAACGATTTATTAGTGATTAGTTTGTGCCAACTCAGATAATCTGCCTATGAAGTCGACGCTCTAGTGATGATGGAGTACTTATAATGATATGCGACATGTAGACATAGTCGGAAATACAAACTGTTATATCACTTCGTTAATTATTTACTGTGATTTTCCCGATAAATTAATATATTAATTGTTTGAAATTTCTATTGCAATATTTCGGCATTATTAGAAATGTGACCTTTTCGAATAGTTCGATTGTAAAATTTTATTGCAGTTCCATGAGGAAGTATGACATCGATAGTGCCATGGAACGCGTTCGATAGCAAATATTGAAAAATGTATGCACAGTGAAGTGCGAAATATTCCCGGAACATAAAGTAACGGCAAAAAATTGTGAGTCTAGCCTTATGATCAGCGAAGAGTCTCACGAAGAGACATCGCGAGACCTACGCTGAGGTGACGTGACAACAAAGATTTAATTTTTTTGCGACTGGGGATAGATGTAGAAAAAGGGTCGCTGCTTTTTCTCCCATAGGCCCGGGTTCGCGAGAAAATTGTAGGTAACTCGAGAATTTGGCTCATCTTCTATTCGTCGCATTAAGACATGTTCACACGATGCATGTCCTTGCAAGTATATGCGTTGATAGATAGATAGATGCATGGACAAATTATCCGTATCATAACAGGAGCTTTTTTATGCCCACGAGTTCATGCATTGGCGCAATTTTGGGTGTAAATACAATGCAATTTTAATGGTGACTGTGAACGCATCTGCTCATGCGTAATTAACATCAGTTTTACGCTCGTAACATAATTATTTGCCGAGGTGGTGTGGGTTAAGGCATTGGGTGCACAGGACTCCAGTGTAGTACAGGATCGTGGCCATACTGCGTAATTTATTTTTCGGTTTAATATGTTTCAGAAATAAAGTGGAATTCCCAATCCCGAACAGGTACAACCGTCACTGCATCATTTTTAACTTTTTAACTATTACTTGGATCTTCAACCAACCCTTCCAAGAGAATACAACTAGTAGCAAATTTTGGGAATCTATAGTTCGCCTGGATTTACACTTAATAGGTGGAAGGCGTGTCGTTGGCCGCACATTTTGTAATCCGAGGATACATTTTAGGGAAGAGAGAGAGCTCCGATCGGTCATGAGTCTATTTGAAAAGTTTTAACAATAGACAAATATGTAATTCTAATCGTAAAGCGACGTATTCACTTTGAATTTCCTAGCAGTTATACTCGAATGCTGATATTTGTTAATCAACTTTTCGCTCACCGTGAAGAATTTTCTGACGTGAGAGAGTTAATAACAGGGTATGTAAAAGCAGAGGTTTGTGAAGAAGTTCATTTAAAACGGCGTATTTAATGTAAGCGAAACGTGGATCGAAGGATCCTGGAGTGTTTTCCTTGCACAATGAACCAACGCGGTTGAAAACCCGGAAAACCTTAATGTTCGACAACGTACAAAAATGGTCGTAAATTATGTTATCCACACGAACAGCGTTCGTGCAGATGCAAAGCATCTGGTGATAACTTTATTAAATGCGCTTATTGTGGAGTCATTTTTTACTTAACATGCCTATGTGATATCATTTGAAATCATGCCGCATTACGCCGTGAACGAAAGATGAAATCCCTGGAGTTGCAATACGCATAACAAGGTAAAGAAAATACTGTGTTATCATGCCCTACATTTGTAATGAACTGGAATGTATTAAATTTCTCTCTCCCGAGGTCCCCGTTTCGATTCCTCTAAATGTTACAAAAATAAATGCAATGACAGGTAAAATAGTGGAAAGAAATCCTACAATGACAGGTAAAATAGTGGAAAGTTACAATTTTATCGGGAACCCAGGCGTATGGGAAAAAATCTTACACTTCTCCCACGTTTCTCTCCTGTTTCAGTAAAAAGTTGTGTCGTTAGCAGCCTAAACCAGTCTCTACAGTGTAATAATTTCTGACAATGCCGATGACATGCGACTTTAAATTAATGTATATGGTTAAACTTCGCTTCCGTTACTTTAGAAGCGGAATTTCCATCGTTGATAGCAGGGTAGATGTATGCATGCTTGAATCCATTGAATACTCCACCGTTCTAGGCCTTCGGCCGTTTTCGAACTTGGCAAATCTAGCATCTTGCCTTGAAACCTAGTACGCATCGAAAGCTATGACGTCATGGACAAGTCATCACCAAGCGCTTGTTCACTAGCTATCGAGGAAAGATACCAAGTCAACGAAAAAGGAGACTTGCTATGCTTGCTAGGTTTTAAGTTCGAACTCGGGGTGTGATAATATGGACTTGTACGGAAGATAGAAGTGAAGAAACTTTCAAATGGATACATTTTTATCATTACTACGTATAATTGTGTGATATTTATTATTTTTTTGCGGAAAAATTGATGAATTCGTTATATTTAAAGGCTTTTCAAATGTGAATATACTGATAAAAGATAGTTGTTTATGTGTGTTGTAGTAAGACCTAATAGTTGTGAGAATAATTCCATACATTGTAAATGTACCGTCCTTGTTTACTTCATTGAACCTACAAAATCTATCTTCCTTACTCTAGAAGGAAAATAAATGAAATGAAAAAATGATGAAGGAAATTATATGAAAGAATTATGGTCCGATGGAAAGTACTCTATGGTAGCCATAATTTCATTGGCAGCATTATTTTTAGCTGACGAACATAATAATTGTTAATAACGTTAACTATGGAGAGGTTTTCACAGCATTCATCAAAGAAATGGGACAATAAACCTTTAGAGTAAATGTGATTTGTTTTCAGCTTAATTATGTTAGTTACAACGCGCGTATTTATCAGTCAACAGTCAGAGATCATAGGTAGTTAGTTCGGAGTGTAATGCATTAATACATTGTTACGTGTTTTTTCATACAGGCAAAAAATATTATGATGCCTTTTTTTTGCATAAAGACGTTGATTGTGGTGAAATACAGTGAGCGATATGCCGTCCACTTTCGCAGCCCCAAGTAATCGAATCATATTAGTTAATCACCATATTATGGTATATGAGAATTATTTTATTCATAAGCAATAAGATTTAAAAAATAATATTCTCTGTTACTTTGCCGTATAAGGTTGGGAAGCATTTTAAAGAAGTAATCCACTTCCATCACCCACAATAATTATGGACACGGATAGCGCTTTTCGTATGTTTTACGAAATGAAGGCCGCATGGTGTCTCTTCCACCGTAAAAGGGCTACGAAAGTGTCAAGTCAAGATTCTACCCGGTCGGTCTGGATCAAGTTAACTTGATATCAAGTTAACTAGGCGTTTGCCAGGTTCGAAAACGGCCCGGTGCAAGTCCCCGGTGACGCCACCCGGAGTCCCGGAGACAACGCCGGGCCTGCCACCGCTGCGGCCGCCGAACGACAGGTGTGACGTCAGACCTGCCCGATCGGACCACGTCCCCCTTTTCACCCGTTTTTCGCGCCCTTGGAATTTCGACAACTTTGAGAATTTATATCTCGGAAACTAAGCGTTACTCACGCCTCGGGTTTTTTGCGTTGGGCAAGATTCATCATCCTCTATTACCTCTATTATTTTCAAAAAAATCTGCGAGTTCTCCATTGCGTCCGCGCTATATGCCAGAATTTCGACCCAGCGCGCTCTTTCCATGGTAATTGCGACCCAGTCGCTATTCGGTATTCTGAATAATTATAATGGCCACCGGAAGTCGAAATTTAAAGCGCGGTCGCAATTCGGTATTCTGAACGGTGAATAGCGACCGGCCGGGTCGCAATTATATAGCGCGGTCACAGAGACCGGGCTATTATGAATAGCGACGGCTAGTTCTCATGCACTCGGCAGAATATCCGCATTTCGTAATGATTTCAAGCATTTTTCAGTGTTTAAATGAAAAACGTTCAATTAATTAAGGACCCAAAATCAATTCTATGGCGCCATAATGATATGTAATTGAGTTCACAATCGTTTATACTCCAATTAGATGCGTGTTATACAAAAAATTATCGAAATCTATTATTTTCCTCTGGCCACTGGATAATATCAATTTGAAAAGTAATTATTTCATACTCGTATGAAATTCGCTTACAAGGGGCAAGTGTAACATCGCTAGTCATATAAGTAAATAGCTACAATTCTTGGATCTCGGCTATATGCTAGATATTTACAAGTACGTATGTACACACAATAAATACACATGGGTTGAATTTCAAGGAGTACTCCTATTCAGATGAACTTGCTGTGCTAACCACGTATGTTTATGATAACGGTGAGTAAAAACAACACGTAACAATTACAATGAAGCCCTTCGAGACGTATGAAAGTCACAAAAATAACGTTACCCGTAATGTCATATGAATCATATAGTGTCATCCAATACATACACTTTTGGAATTTACTAAGTAGCCAATCTTTTACAGTTAAAAATGCAGTGTATTAGTTTCTCTCCCATTCTAAATGAGGCCGAAGATAAAAAACTTTCTATGCCCACCTCTCGCTCTCATTGAGGTCTAGTGGTCATCCCATTATAAGCTTTAACAATATGCAGTGAGACTGTTGAGACCTTCCAGCTCATTACTACCAACGCAAAATATTATCACTGAGTGGAATAATGTACATTGCAATACTGGTAGTCCTCTATCGAAAAAAACTGACAAATTTGCATGTAAAACAGTGTCTGCGGATAAAGTGCATAAGTCGACGCTACGAAAGGTATTTAATAAGGGACACTGCTTTCCCAAAACTGACACAGAAAAGGATCACTTCATATCCTATTTAATCATAAATATAGCAGGCATAACTAACATTTAAAAAACATAAATTTCAATGCAAATCTCACACCATCAATGGACTCACGCTTGCATGTTTACCTTGATTTTTACATTCACCGTTCCGCAATATTAATTTCGTCAGTCATTTATCAGAATATATGACTTTGGACATTCATGCAAATTTTACAGCTTTTAATACGTAATAAGTATTATAGTTATGATTTAATGTATTTATGAGTTGAAAAAAGTCCTACATTACAATCGGGAAATAATATTTCATCAAAGGGAGAGAGAAATACCCACAAGCTTGTATCTCATTGACTGCTGAATTTTAAGTTGAATATGACTGAAGAAGTTGTCATACAGGAAGGGGCGGGCTTTATTATAGCGACTCTGAACCATGGATCTTGAATATATTCTAGATCTATGCTCTGAACTGGGCAATATATTGCCCACCTCTATTAAGAATACCGATCCGCGCTGTTCTGAGCCTTGGCATAGCGCGAGCTTAATAATAAACCCAGATTCAGAATAAGGCCCCTAGTATACCCCGAGCTGATAAAGATATGGAAAATGTCCTGATCTCGCCCAATCTGTCGTCAAGCGATTAGTAATGGGAACGAAAATTTATTCTCAAGTTCCTATTTCCAGGGGCCCAAGTCTGTAACTTTGGGCGCCTCGGTTGGGAGAAAGAGTTCTCTCCCGTAATTATCTCCCATTCCAATGATACTCAAACGATATCGTACTGTCTACCAAATATATCTCCCTTCCCATCTCCCATCCCAAGTCTCTAACATGAATATATCTATTGAATAATTGTCTAAAATATAATGCGACTAGTGAGCACATTTCTTCAATGAGTAATTCATGATAAGTGGATGATTGAGAAGGTTGAATACAGAGTAATATCCGTCAGTTGCACAACGTTTCACAAACATTAATCTGCCTGACCACTCGACTACACACGTCAATTTGGTACTTCCTAACTATCATCGAACACACTGATAAGGCATATTATTGAACTATCTCGGCAGTGAGAGTGCTTCACACTGGCTGAACTTCATTGGACGTGCATTTGTTGAAACAGCGATTCGTGGATATAATGCAACCGAATAACTGTGCATGTGACGCGACTAAAAAGCACATTTATTAAATAGGTGACTTTATGGTCAGTGAAAAACAAATATTATTGAAAGCAGAGAAATATTCGTCAGTAGCACAACGTTTCACTATCACTAACATTAATCCGCCTAGCCTCGTTAGACTGGCGTTTGTTGAAACAGCGATACATGGAAATAATTCTTCTGAATAAATTTCTACAATGCAATACAATTAATTAGCACATCCTTTAATGTGTTAGGTACATCAAAATTGGATGGCTGAGAAGATTGAACACAGAGCAATACCCAGTACCGCACAACGTTTCATAAACATAAATCTGCTCAACCACTTGATAGCACATAAATTTGGTATTTCAAAAGTATCATCCAGCCCACCGATTGCACTCATCAACACCGCGAATCATCTCAGCAAAGAGAAAAAGCATCGCAGTTTAGGTTATAACTTCATTAGAATAGTATTTGCTGCAACAGCGAAAGATGGATATAATCCTGAATAATGATTAACACTGGAATGCAATTAATGAACACATTTATTAAATGAGTGACCCACATGAATAATGTATGGTTGAGAAGAATGAAAACAGAATATTTGCCGTCGGTTGCACGTTTCACCAGCTTAAAGCAGTATCACTACTCGACAAGCACATCAAATTCACAAGGTAATTTACTAGTAGCATCCAAAAATCAAGTACACGTTCCTATCAAGCGTTAAACACCCAGCACAATTTGCATGAAATATCCTATGTCTTACCACAGCACGGACACATTTTAAAACTCACCGTTTTTAAATTGAAAGTTTCTGAAGATTTTCACTTAAGTTTTCAGGATTACACATCACACTAGCATCAATTTGTCAGTAAAACTATAAAAAATATAATTCTAAACACCAAGTTCCTAAATCCCAGTCCCAGCACATTCTGAATATTCATCGAGGTGCTAACGTTATTCTAATCCATAGAATGATTAGGATTGTGTCAGCATCACTCTTATATGGCGGTGATTAACCTGAAATTAGAGTTCAATCGACATACAGCTTGGAATATACGCGCAACAAGAATAGCTACAAAAATGCCTTCAATTTGTCAATGTAACAAGTGTACTGATCACTTCTCAACCTCGTATTAGCAGTGCAATTAAGATTAGCAGTCACACACACTGAGGATATACGAACAAATAGACGAGAGAACACGTTAAATGTACTTGTCCTCATTACTCTACCAATTCTAAATCAATAGAATACGAATATTATACTCATGCTCGGGTGTATATGCGACAAATTTAGGCTTAACCATGGCCATCTTTAATTAACAGGCCGGAACATGGCAACTTGGCAACACTGAGTGTCAGTCCTATAGTTACGGTGCGAAAGCATGGTGTCTTATGAGCGTTGCTCGTCCGTGTGGTAGAAATCGTTGAAATTCACCGGTTAGGAAGGCTTGACTCGACTTAATTTCAATATCTGGTTGTGTCTCAAGGTAAGTCCAATCGTTTGGTGATACTTTTTGTAAGTTGAAGATGGAATATATACATTTTATCTCTCTTTCTTGGAATTCCTCACTGTTAACTCACTGACACTGACCTGTTCGGCCATTTATTCGGCCGAAGTTACTTTTGAAGACGTCTTGTCAAATATCAGGAAATTATTAAGGAAAGTGTTGAGGACTTTACTGATAGACCATTGTCCATGTGGGGTATCGGCAATGAAAATTTTTAACTTAATAGTAAAATGCATAGTGAATATTTTACTAAACAATTATACTAAGTCAGTGAATGATAGCATGCATAAGAAAAAGGGGTCGGTGTGTGCCAAACGTAAACTCGGTACTTTCAGTTAACTCTTGGCAAATGTATAATGGTAGCATCATTTACTGTAAATATTTCTTTTCCGTTGAAGGATGTGATTGTGTACATAATTGTTTTGACAATACTGGAGGGTGGAACCCCTCGATGGATACCACCTTTGCGAGGTGAGGTGGATTAAATTCTCAATGTGTGTAGTGATAAACATAAAAGACAGGATTGCTGTAATGACAATTCAGAAATGTAATTGCACCTAAGATCGTTGCTTGCATTGTGAAATTTTTGTATGTTATTGTGTGGACGTACGAAGTTGTTTCTTGTGATATTCTTTGCTTTATACTGAAATATTTTAAATACATTATTCTATTAAAATAAATTTTAAGTTGTAAAACGTAGCATTGTTTTTTGTATTGTAAAAAAAATCTTCGACATAGTTGTATAATGATAACGAAGTAAGTTAAGAGTATGTTGCCTGACCAAAAACACGGGACAGGTAAGGATTCGGGGAAGAAAAAGTGGGTACTCAAAATTTGCGGCCGTATTTTGAGGCATCTTAGCGTAGCTTTTCTCAGACTTTCTCTCTTCGCATTTTAAGATCGAAGTCGCGAAGGTTAGCTGTCGCGGCCAAATGCTTCTATGTTAATAAATGCTGATAGGGGCTCTCTAGGATAGCAATTCCATTTCATAACTAATTATTAATCTAAACTTCATCCTTAGAACTTAATCACCGCGAATACTCTACTACCATTGGTCGAAACGTAAAAACACTGTCGTAGGGCGTAGTTTTCTCCCAGGGAGACTATTTACGTCGGCCTCGGCAGTCCGAGGTTAGTTTTCTACCCTCTGGGGCGCTTACTGAGCTTAGAGACTTGGATCGGGAGACTCGTACTCTCCAGGCGCTTAGTGTTTCTCTTTCTCCCAGAGAAACATGTTACTGACTACGGATGAGAGAAAACGTTCGCGAGGGCGCCCCACGAATCTTTTTTCTCCCGTTTTCAGGGGAAAACCAAGTTACAGCCTTGGGCCCCAGCAGGCAATGTGGAAGAAACCACAAATAATGACCTGAGAAGGGTTTTTTAAATGGACTGAGTCCTTTGGTCATTTTACCAATGAATGAGCGATAAAGGAAGGGTGATTGGAAGCGCGGTCGGGCCAGCTACACAGTCTTAGTTGCATAGATGTTAGAAACAAATGCCTCTTTTAAATGTCCATACCAGTTGCACGTCCTGATTAGCTGCAGATTAAGAAATCTAGAGTCTCATGCAGAAGCAGAACTTGCTTAATATACGTCTTCTAAACTGGGCGAAAATTTTGCAAGGGAAATGATCGCCAACTAAAAATCATTTGCATAGGGAACTAAGGCCGTTTTCGAACTTGGCAAATCTAGCATCTTGCCTTGAAACCTAGTACGCATCGAAAGCTATGACGTCATGGACAAGTCATCACCAAGCGCTTGTTCACTAGCTATCGAGGAAAGATACCTAGGCCGTTTTCGAACTTGGCAAACGCCTAGTTGACTTGATATCAAGTTAACTTGATCCCAAGACCGACCGGGTAGAATCTTGACTTGACACTTTCGTAGCCCTTTTACGGTGGAAGAGACACCATGCGGCCCTCATTTCGTAAAACATACGAAAAGCGCTATCCGTGTCCATAATTATTGTGGGTGATGGAAGTGGATTACTTCTTTAAAATGCTTCCCAACCTTATACGGCAAAGTAACAGAGAATATTATTTTTTAAATCTTATTGCTTATGAATAAAATAATTCTCATATACCATAATATGGTGATTAACTAATATGCTTCGATTACTTGGGGCTGCGAAAGTGGACGACATATCGCTCTCTGTATTTCACCACAATCAACGTCTTTATGCAAAAAAAGGCATCATAATATTTTTTGCCTGTATGAAAAAACACGTAACAATATATTAATGCATTACACTCCGAACTAACTACCTATGATCTCTGACTGTTGACTGATAAATACGCGTGTTGTAACTAACATAATTAAGCTGAAAACAAATTACATTTACTCTAAAAGTTTATTGTCCCATTTCTTTGATGAATGCTGTGAAAACCTCTCCAATGTTAACGTTATTAACAATTATTATGTTCGTTAGCTAAAAATAATGCTGCCAATGAAATTATGGCTACCTTAGAGTACTTTCCATCGGACCATAATTCTTTCATATAATTTCTTTCATCATTATTTCATTTCTTTTCCTTCCACAGTAAGGAAGATAGATTTTGAAGGTTCAATGAAGTAAACAAGGACGGTACATTTACAATGTATGGAATTATTCACACAACTATTAGGTCTTACTACAACACACATAAACAACTATCTTTTATCAGTATATTCGCATTTGAAAAGCCTTTAAATATAACGAATTCATCAATTTTTCCGCAAAAAATAATAAATATCACACAATTGCACGTAGTAATGATAAAAATGTATCCATTTGAAAGTTTCTTCACTTCTATCTTCCGTACAAGCCCATATTATCACACCCCGAGTTCGAACTTAAAACCTAGCAAGCATAGCAAGTCTCCTTTTTCGTTGACTTGGTATCTTTCCTCGATAGCTAGTGAACAAGCGCTTGGTGATGACTTGTCCATGACGTCATAGCTTTCGATGCGTACTAGGTTTCAAGGCAAGATGCTAGATTTGCCAAGTTCGAAAACGGCCCTAGTCAACGAAAAAGGAGACTTGCTATGCTTGCTCGGTTTTAAGTTCGAACTCGGGGTGTGATAATATGGGCTTGTACGGAAGATAGAAGTGAAGAAACTTTCAAATGGATACTATTTTATCATTACTACGTATAATTGTGTGATATTTATTATTTTTTTGCGGAAAAATTGATGAATTCGTTATATTTAAAGGCTTTTCAAATGTGAATATACTGATAAAAGATAGTCGTTTATGTGTGTTGTAGTAAGACCTAATAGTTGTGTGAATAATTCCATACATTGTAAATGTACCGTCCTTGTTTACTTAATTGAACCTACAAAATCTATCTTCCTTACTGTGGAAGGAAAAGAAATGAAATAATGATGAAGGAAATTATATGAAAGAATTATGGTCCGATGGAAAGTACTCCAAGGTAGCCATAATTCCATTGGCAGCATTATTTTTAGCTAACGAACATAATAATTGTTAATAACGTTAACATTGGAGATGTTTTCACAGCATTCATCAAAGAAATGGGACTGTATAGAGTAAATGTAATTTGTTTTCAGCTTAATTATGTTAGTTGCAACGCGCGTATTTATCAGTCAACAGTCAGAGATCATAGGTAATTAGTTCGGAGTGTAATGCATTAATATATTGTCACGTGTTTTTTCATACAGGCAAAAAATATTATGATGCCTTTTTTTGCATAAAGACGTTGATTGTGGTGAAATACAATGAGCGATATGTCGTCCACTTTCGCAGCCCCAAGTAATCGAAGCATATTAGTTAATCACCATATTATGGTATATGAGAATTATTTTATTCATAAGCAATAAGATTTAAAAAATAATATTCTCTGTTACTTTGCCGTATAAGGTTGGGAAGCATTTTAAAGAAGTAATCCACTTCCATCACCCACAATAATTATGGACACGGATAGCGCTTTTCGTATGTTTTACGAAATGAAGGCCGCATGGTGTCTCTTCCACCGTAAAAGGGCTACGAAAGTGTCAAGTCAAGATTCTACCCGGTCGGTATGGATCAAGTTAACTTGATATCAAGTTAACTAGGCGTTTGCCAAGTTCGAAAACGGCCTAAGAGGTGATAGTTAAGTCACGAACGTTTGTGACATTTAACTTACAATATTAAGGCATTATTTCTAATACTTTCACGAATAACGACTATAAATCGTTTTAACACGTTTCCAAAGACCAGAGAAGTCAGGGGGAAGGGGAAATATTTGTCGCGATATATTAAAAAGGTTCGAAAATACGAAGTGTCGATTTTTCGGTCCCACCAACGTCGTATTATCGAATTGCTACTGTATTCACTTTCTTGTCGTCAGAATCATAGTATTTTTCATATAACACTAAATATGTATGCACTTTTATTAATCCTAATGAACTTTCTTTGGTAGGGCAACCTGTGGTTTAGTGCAGTGCCTCTACTGCAGCTTTTTATGATGTCATTTTTCTGCTTATGGTTTGCCGAATGTGCCATCTTTGTTTCAATTATTTTGATTGATTGTCCACTGGTTATGATAATTGATTGTTTATGGGCTGAAATTTATCCTTTCAAATTTTATGATAATGTCTTTATTAGTGGTTCTAACCACTACATTTGTCATTCTGTTGTCTTTAGGTGTGTGCATCTACTGCTAGATATGCCTTGTTTTATTTCTTGTTCTATTATTGGTTATGTGTATAGTCCTTGAAGAAGTTATATCTCTGGTGTGTTTCCACATAGCATGCAAGGCTGCAGCAAGTTTACTTGAATTTAGTGTATGGCTTGCCAACGTTGGCAATCTTAATGCAAGCCTGCCGCAAACTTGCGGTTTCATTCTTGTCATGACAAGGTGCTGCTAGGTTACGGCAGGTTTAATTCTTGCTTGAAGCTTGCACAGGGCTTGCGTGAAACTTGTAGTACAACTTTGCAGTAAGCTTGTGGCAGGTGCAGTCGTCGGATTGTAGCAAGCTTGCTGCAAGCTTACATTTTTCCAATGCAAACTTGCAGCAAGCTTGCTATCTTGCAATGACAAGCTTGCTGCAGGCCTGCCGCAAGCTTGCTTTGCTATCTGGGTTGTTTTCAGGCTATTTTTCTACATTTGAAAATTACTCAGTGACACGTTTAATGTCTACTTTGAGTGACCGTGTCAATTGTATGAATTCAATAAGCAGAATACCTATTGTGTCTCATGGTACGCACATGCCAATATATTACACCTTATGAAGGTCATGAAGTGCTCTGTTCATAGGCTGAATGACTGTGAATGCATTCTTGTGATTGTTTCATTGTTTATTTAAAGCTATGATGTGATAGTCATTCTTTTGCAAGTGAGTGGAATGTAATTTCTCATGGATTCTCCCCCGTTGTATTGTATGACGTGTCTATGAAGGATATGTCAGGATTACTTCTCTATGACTGTGGTCAGGATGGACTTTGGTTTAGAGACATTTCGTTCTAGAATTCAATTCTAATGGATATAAGTCAATTATCCTACCACTTTTTAGTGCTTCGTCTAAATTACTAATTTCTAGGCGTGCCTTGTCTTGGGACACAGTGATGTGATTGTGCGTACTTTTCATGCCATATGAAGTTGATGAACTGTGTTGACATCCTTCTCTAAGTTCTCTGCTAAGTTTATCCTTCTCATTAGACTTTCATGGTGGAATGTCTCATTTGTTTTTAATGGGCCCTGCTCTGGGCTTTCATGGGCTAACTAGTATTACTGTAGAAACTATGGACTGATTGGAAATTCAAGCTTAGAAATTGCGAACCAGGACTCAATTTTCTTTGGGACTTTTTCTAATACTCACCCAGTGATTTTAATCCTTGGCTACAGACCTCATAGCGTGCTTTGTCTTGGGACACTCAGTGGTGTGTTAATATCCAACGCATATATAATTCAGTGCATAGGCGTAAATGGGGGGGGGGTAGCAGTCACAACCCCAATATTCCCCGGATCCACATACAGACGAGTTGTCCCGTAACCAGTGATCCCCACGATAGGGCCACCCCAAGGAAATTGCTGAATTTACGCCTATGATTTAGTGCTAATGGACTGTGTGGACTTTTCCTTAAAATTTTGAACAAATTTTGTTGTTCACCTTCTTATACCTTATACCTTATTTTGTTGTTCACCTTCTTATAGCCGAAGCACTTGTTGTTAAAATGCTGTTTTCTCTTGATTGTATTGTGCTCTACTGTAATGCAATCACCCATTCGATCAGGAATTGTGAAATAAACATTCTAATGCATCATTTGTGTATTCCTGTGTTTCACCTCCCCCTCATTTTTACTGAAATATCAGAAGCCAAATGTCACAGGGGTAACCTTACGCAAGAAAGATGAAGCCACCAGGCTTGCGCATTTAGCCATGTTCTGACTATGAAAACATTGCCATCTTCCCTTCAACTACGCGTATTTTAGCAATGCAATTTTAATCGAATACGGGACCCAGGAGCTAATATAACCCGTGAAATGTGCATATACATTAATGATAACATTTGTTCGTTAAAATGATGGTTACTTCGGTTCTTCAATTCACGGCAGTTCGTAGCAATAGGAAACATTGCATATGCCTACAACATCATCGTCCGGTTCGATGCCATTGGAAACCTAATACTTACAGATAACCTCCCGCTTCACATGAAAGCTGCATTCAAGTGTTGTTGGGGAAACTCCTGTGTATTAATGTCAGGGCCAAAGCTTATATTTGTCTCCGCTTATCACAAATGGACGTTATGACGTGTGTCAGGAATGCCTTACATATCGTCTGCTACGATGTCAACTTAAACCGAATACCTACTGAGCATGTCCATTACGCATTCCAAATAGTTTCAAACGTCGTCATAGAATTTTCTGGGTGCAAATGTTTGTTCTTTTTCTTCAATAGTCCTCAATTAATTACAAATGTGCGTAATAATGGATATCACAAATGCATACAATTTCGTCTTCTCCAATCCTAATTGTGAGCATGGTCTGAGGAAAAGAGGCCGAGGACACGGATAGCAACTAGTTAGGCATCACAATGGATCATGTTTCATTAAAAATAGTTGTTCGGACGTGTGGATTACAGATGATCAATGTACTTAATTATGAAATGCAAGAGCTGCCCAAAATATCTAGTTACTCACTGCGAAAAGAACTGGACTTCGGCAAATGGGTAACATTTTTTGATTAGCAAACCTTTTGCAGCTATTAACATTCATTAAAATGCACCACTGATCATTAAATTTAACGAACTCTTAATTGAAAAAAGAGGCGTTCAATACCTCAAGGAGCTCATCACTACAAGGCCAAAGCTAAAAGTGTACAAAAAATCGAACGCAGTCGACTGACACAAAAGATAAATACTTTCTACACCAAGGAATTTTGAGAAAGACAATAATATTAGTTTCAATAATAATATTATTAACTATTTAGATCTCTCATTTATTCTGTTTTGGCAGCCAAATGCAGAGCACGATGCCATCCTGTACGCACTGATGACCGCTCGATGCACTCGCCTTATTTCCCCTAATTACGATATAAAACGCGAGACTACGGCACACATGTTAATTTTGGAGGCAGCTACAAGCACATTTTATTCCGTAAAATCCTCGGTGGACTCAATAAATATACAACTGAGCTACAGCAAAGCCACGGAAATCACCAGGTTTCAATGGTTTTGTATAGGATCACCCATTGTTTTTATAGTCACAACATGGCTAAATGCGCAAAATTGATCGTCAATTCGGCTTCAATCCTCCCCGCTGGAGAGAGCTTCAAGGCCCTGTGGCCCCAGTGCTTAATACTTATATGGACCATGGAACTATTAAAAAGCAAGGAACCATTATAATCTCAAGGTCGTTCGAGATCTCGATTCTTCGCTTCTTCGAGTGTCGTTAGGGTGAGGGTCGAACGGGAGACGTCAGGCCAAAAGACCAAACGAATTCTAAAGTTGATTCGTAGTTTCTGTCAACTTGAAAAGTTTCTTAGGACAGTGTAGATTATTCAGGTAATTAATTGTATGTCTTTTTCTCCATGACCATGTTTGAATTATGGAGTCGGAACCCTTGTTTGCCACTTATATGGAGTCGAACGGGAAGCATCAGACCTAAAGTTCAAATGAACCCTAAAGCCGCTTAGTATAATCTGTCAGCTCAAACATTTTCATGACATTATCAAAATTATTCTGGGAAATATACGAGGATCTTTGTTCCTATGACCATATTTGAATTATGGAGTCGGAACCATTGTTTACCACTTTCCGGGAGTCAAACGGGAGACGTCAGACCAAAAGTACAAATAAACCCTAAAGCCGCTTAGTATAATCTGTCAGCTCAAACATTTTCATGGCATTATCTAAATTATTCTTGGAAATATACGTGGATCTTTGTCCCTTTGACCACGTTTGAATCATGGTGTCGGAACCATTGTTTACCACTTTCCTGGGGTCGAACGGGAGGCCTCAAGCCAAAAACTCAAACGGGTTCTAAAGCCGCTTAGCATTGCTTAACAGCTCAAAAAGTTCATAGCATAGGCTAAATTATTCAGGGAGATATTTGTGGATCTTTGTCCCTACGACCTGTGTTTAATTACGGAGTCGGGAGCAATGTTTATGACTTTCCTGGAGTCGAACGGGAGGTCTCAGGCCAGAAATTCAAACGAGTTCTAAAGCCTCTTAGCATTGATTATCAAGTCAAAACGTTTCATAGCATAGGTTAAATTATTCAAGGAAATTTTCGTGGATCTTTGTACCGATAACACCTATTCATCTGCCTGCAAAATTTGAACCCCGCCAAAAATTTGATCCAAGATGGTGTATTACATTAGACAAGTGCGTGTTATGACCTGGGTATAAGGACCTTGGAATTTCCATTTCCAAAGGATGGGGGACTCGTGGCCTCGCCCGTCAGTTCCCATCTTTGCCGGGTGGTGCGCCTATTTTCATTACGAGTCGTAAGGAACGACTGGGAACAAGGTTCTTTGCCGCGAACGACTCCGTTCGTCAACTCACCTCAAAGAGCCGTTCGCATTGATTAGTTCGTTCGAGACCGACCCATCTCGTCTTAGGAGAATCAGGAGAATGTTTGGAATTTTTGGGCAATGTCAGCTCTCCGTGATTTTCCGTTAAAATTGTTATCACAAGAAATATTTCAAGATAAAAATTAATGGCATCCTCCGAGTCATTTGCCTCCGAACCCGCCATGAAATTTGAAACGATCTACAATTGAGACCTATAGGGGGCCCTGTTTCCGTTAAAATATTATCGTCATTTTCCCTTCAACGGATGCCTTCTTGGTTATGTCATTACTTGTGCCATGTGATATTTGGAAGAGGCCGGAAGGAAGTGGTTAGTCGGGGATGGAGATGTAAGTCGGCGGAGAAAGGTTACTCGAAGGGATTTGAAATTTTGTGAGGTAACTCATCAGTGATTCTATTGAGTTTGAAAGGATGTTGGTACTATTCCTCTTCGAGAATTAGTACACATCTTGGGTTTTACGTCATTCTGGCTTCGCAACAGTGGAATATTCCGGATCAGCTGTACATGTTGTGCATAAGGTGTTGTTGGTTGTTAACATTTAATGATCTTTTGCACTTAGGAGCTGTGATATTATAATGGAGAAGGTGCAGAATCTTGTTCGAAGTAACGCTGTAATGGTGTTCAGCAAATCTTACTGCCAATTTTGCAGTAAAGTAAGTAGCTATCTATTTAAAAGTTAATGCGCAGTTGGTCGAGGACCGAAATGATGAATGTGCTTTTCTTTTTAGGTGAAGGAAATGTTTGCAATGGAAAAGATCGCCTACCATTCCATTGAATTGGATTTGATGGACGGTAAGTGTCTTCTAAGAATGTAGATTGGTGTGTTTTTGTATGTAAAAGTATCATGAAGGATTAGTTTTTGGATACCGCTTTGAACGCTTAATAGAAATTTCGGCCGAGAAGCATGAGTTTGTGGACAGCATACTATGCTTTAAGGATACGGTGCAGAAACACGTCGCGTGTGTGCGTCGATTGAAGGATTTTGACTTATCATCATATTACTGCACTATGGTTGTGTGTGTTGATTTTCTAGATATCAATCTAGTCTCTTAAATCGTCATTGTCATTATTCTTCTCTTAGCTGGTTGAATTAATTGACACTCTGACCTGCCCATAACTATGGAAGTCGGGAATATCGTATGAAGTGTCTGTAATGTCAGGTTGCTTCTTCTGAATTCATTAACGCATGAGACATGCGTTACAAACTTTTGAAGAGAAACCTCCTCTGGTGTGGACCAGGTCTGCCGCTGTCAGTCCATGTCAACTCAGTCGAAGCCCCACATTCACTATTTCGGGCATTTACATGTGTTTTCTCAACGATAGTGAATATAAATTCTGTGTATTTAAGTCTCAAAAAGTATCATGGAAGAAGGAGGAATACTATGGTTGATATTCATCAAGTTTGGATGTTACTAGTTCACCGGAGGATAATTTTGCCTAGCGTAAACTTTTTCTGCCGCAGAAATATGATTTTCAACATAATTTTTACAATCTTAGAGTGCACATTAATGGAGTATATTTGGCTGAAGAAATTTTCAGCTACCTTAAAAGTTAAGGTTTTTGAAAGGGTAAACATGGCTTACGTGGTTTATGGAGGCCATTTTGAGGCGTTTATTGGAGATAGACGGCAGATGGCACAGTGGTAGTGTGAATTTCACATCTTGAGTATTGGTGAGCCATAATAAAATATAATGATCACCATGATAAAGCTGGATTCACATGGACGGAAAACTCGGGAAAGCGGGAACTAATCATATGCCGGCGGAAAACTTTGGGGCGGAGCTTAGACCGGCGGGACGGGGGGCTAGAATTTTAGTCAATTTCCGCGAGCGGAATGTGACGTCGTGGTTGCGGGAAAAACAAATGTCGCGGAACAGAGAAGTCTATTCAATACAAACTCTCAGCATATTATACATAGTTTTGATGATTCAATTAATGATCTAACTTTAATTCATGAAGTATTGACCGTTTTATTTATGGCAACTCACTTCTACTCAGTAAACTTTGGCCTCGAAGAGGAAATCCTCATCGGCATAAGTCAAGTAATTATTCAAGTGTGTGCAATATATGATACTGTGGCATAATGAACGTTTACTCGCATCAAGATCTTTTAAATAATTTGTCGCCAAATGTTATATTTTATCGGCAAAGATAAAGTACGTACAATCATGCCCCGGATAAAATTTTAGGCCTCCATATAGTCTCCCGCATCGGGTGATTTGTTACGGCTTCGTTCGTGGTATAAGCAAATGACATCTTGTGATAAATTTTTTAATACAGAAAGATATGTATTTTCGAATTACTTATATATTTTTTTTTGAAACGCCAACAATTCATTATTGGGTGTTGTTCTTCCGTGAGCTCTTTTAGGTAAGAATTCGCACACCAGTATGTATACGCTCCGTCACCTTTCAGTTTTCCGACTTTGCGTCTCCATGTGAATACCTTTCCGCCCGTCCGCCTTCCGTCGTCCGCTTTTCCGCCTTGTTTTCCGTCCATGTGAATCCAGCTTTACGCGGTAGTTTTGATCATTTTCCGGCGATTGTTATGGCGGGGGCGGTGTGAAGTTGTTGAAAGAAATATCCTTTCCCCCCGGTTGCCCAACCCACTCATCCAGTGTATAAGTTTTAGTATTATTACGGTTGGTGACAATAGAAGCAGTGAAATTGAGGTATCACTCTGATGGATTGTTGAAACAGGTCATAATGGTGTCGACGCGCAGTTGAACATTATGTGAAAACGTGTTTTTCATACTGTTTGGAAAGCTGTAATTATGGATGACCGCCTTTACACTCAGGCATCGAAAGAAAACCAGTTTTAGGTTTCAAACGAGGTATGGTTGACGGTCGTAGGTCTTCTAAAAAGGGAGTCGTGAAGGAAAATCAGTGGATCCTACAGGGCGAACATTAACGCCCGTTTACATGATACATTTTCCCATACTAGTTAATGTCCCAATGCATCATACAACCAAATAAAGCAGGTTCGTTTTTTCTGATGATGCATTGGTATAAGGTGGTGTGGTTTCCCGGTGAATTTTCGTATTTTTGCATTGACCCATTCTTTCCATTAAAACATTTTTCGAGTATACAACGGCGATTTGAATGCGTATGTATCAGTGTTGAGCAACTGGTCACTGGAAAAATAATGTAAAAAGGTCAGTGCTTTTCACTTCCGGTAGCAGAGGACGTGTGTTACAACACACGGTGAGATGTCGTCTTATCGATCTGAATGGTAGTGAAGACCAGATACGCATGCTCAAAAGTCTCCTGCACATTTCCAAATGTATTATTTCAACATTAATTATGCAGGAGACTATTGCTGACAGTGAAATGACGACGTAATGGATGCGTTTATTCTTAGGTTTTTTCATTTATAATGTAAAAAAAAATTTCCGACAATGAAGTACACCAGCCATATTTTTACATGGATTTCCCATAAATCTGTTAGAAAGATTAAACAGACTATATTTTAAATTTGTATAATATTCACAAATGAAAAAGTAACTTGGTTTTCTTCCACAGATTTATTTAAAAACCAAGTTACTTTTTATTTGTGAAATTCAACTTCCACATAGTTGAACCTCAAACTATGGAATGTATTAGATAATATTCTTTGAAGTCAGGACGAACTCCTGTGTTCAACGTTTCACAAATAAACTTTGAGCTTTTACCTCAGTGTGCACACTGCTAATGGGGCCATATTTGTGTGTGTAATATCCATGGTCTATACCATGGCCTCCTTCATACAGGCCTTGACAGGCAATTTGGCACCATCGCTTTACGTGACGTCAGGGGTCCTACCTAGCGGCTGGGGTCCAGTTCCTTCATCGTCTGTCAATGGAGGGCGAGCGATGAAGGAAAGATGGGAAGGCTAGGGAGTATAGTCATATAAACTACAGTATTAATGTCCAGCACTACACCTTTGTAAATAATATTTTAAAATTAATCGTGAAATTAGAATTGAAAGACTAATGTATGTCAGCGATAAATTATAGCAACTTCGACTGCTTTAGTATGAAAGTGACGTGATTTTCCGTGAGCTTTTTGCAACATAATTATTTGTCTGATATTCATGGCATTATTATTTGCCTAAATGCCCCAAAAGTAAATCTTTTACCTTTGTAGGTACTTTATGCGTCCTCAAGTGTACCGAAGAATTAAAAATTCAGTATTTAACTTAACTTACAGAATTTGAATCTATGACACCACTATAGTATTGCTTTATCAGATTTTTGTAAGAATCGTATGTATATATTCACAACACGACTCCACCTTGATGAAAAAATTATGATTTGGTTCTGAAACATCATCGGTAACCATATGTGGTAGGGTACTTGAAAAGAGAAAGGGGTAAACTTTTTGCAACTTTTACTTGACAGTAAACAAGGAATTTGTGACAGTAAACTATTTAACATTCAGTATGCAAATAAACAGTAACAGAAATTACATTAGCATATTGAATTCTTGGAGAATTTCAACAGAAAATGTTAGCAAGAAAAAAATCATCATTCACCTGAAGTTTAAAAAAGGCACTTGCATTATAATTCCATATCATGACGCAGCAGTCACCCTTCAGTAAACAGAAGGTGACCCGATGCTTGTCTCTTATTGAACATCATGAAACTGGTAACTGAAAAATCAAAGACATTTCATTAATGAACATATACTCATTTGCAAGTAGAAGTCAAAAGGAGTACATAAAGTACATAGAAAAGGAGCACATAAAGCAATGACAGATTGATAGATTTATCATAATGAATTCATAATAGTAAGTTTGATTGCAAATTAGATTAAATTTCTTAATGGGGTGTCACACATCTAAATTTGTTGATAAAAAAAGGCGAATGAATAATATTGAACATCCAAGAGATCAAGAATGCATGGCCAGGAAACATTTTCAGTCACTATCCCTTTTGGACCTATTTCACTGGGAAAGTATTATTGAATAAACTATAAAAATATACACACAGATGATTTCGCCACCCAGAACAGACCATCAGGGGCACTGGCTATTGATTATTAGCAAAAACCATCATTGGGATGAACAGCCTCCAATTTTCTCTTCCTAGTTCTGAAATAAATAAAAAAAGCCCCAAGTGAATGAAAAAATAAAGTTGTACAATTATTGGTATCTAGGGAGTTTTCATTGAGTAACCTGCATGAATCAGAATTTGATAGCTACATTCTTAATGTGTTAGAAATATTTAATAAAATCATACTCCTGAATGAAGCCAGGCAAGCAAGTAATTCATGGTCATTTCATCATCTGAAATAAAAAGTGAAAAAACAAAGTAAGAACCCTTGTTCAATGAGTTCTGTTTATTCTCCATAAATCATATTGTGGAAATGGTAGAAAGACAAAGTTGAACAGCTGAAATAGGAAGAAACCAAAGGTTCATTATGAGAGTTTGGTCATCATGGTCTGCCAGTGTGTTCATACTATTCCAAACATCTGCTTGGAGCATTCCAAAATCCATTCTTCACACATTCAAACAAATTTCCTCTGCAAAGTTATTCTGAAAGTATGAAAAAATATTTATTACATCAGGGATAGAAGAATTAATGCAGAAATTCCACATGGTTAAGGATTTATTCATATTATCATTTATTTATTATGTGAATAAATCTTTTACGATGTGGAGTGGTGGAGTTAATTCTTCTATCCCTGATATCAAGAAATCCAACCAAGTAAGGCTTGAAACTATCCTCTATATTTATTACATTCTAAAAAATAACACCAACTAGTCATTTAACCATACTGCTTCATACATGTGGAACTCAGTTGTGCACCATTGTGTGTGTTCATGAGAGATGAGACATATGTGTCTACCATTGTGTTCTTACTACTCCAAACATCTGCTTGAACCATATTAAAGCAATTTTCTTCTTCAATATCAACCTGAAAGGCAGGAAATAGTGAATTACAATGGAAAAATGATACCATGTAAGACATTTATACAAAATATTGTTATACCAATGGATCTTACTCATTCCTCCATTATCAGGTTCATCTGTCTCTAGTGAACATCTTGTCCTTTCCCATACTGGTGGTGTTCTCAAAATTATGGCTCTCAAACTCATATGTAACAGGAAGAACATCTGAGTGGCAATACATTCATTGGCTGATGATGAGAGTCAACACATCAATGTCACCCTTAAAGACTCCAATCTCTATGCATATTAGAGCAATTTTCTTCTTCAATATCTACCTGAAAGGCCCAGCCTAAATCTGCCCAGCAACTTACTCCTATAGTTCTTCAAGAACACTGCATAGTCCAATATAGTGTCAGAGTCTAGCCATTCCTTCACAACAGACTCTCGTCTGGACGCAAATTCGGCTCGTCTCTCCTTTCTGGGGGTTCTACAATGCTCAGATACGCAGAAAGCGATGGGAAAACACAAGGGACTGCACTATGGGACAACTTGGGGCGATCCAATTATAAGATTTTGGATTCCCATCCTTGTTATGGTGTGTGACACTCCTGACTACATCCCTATCAGCAAGGTGCTTGATGCACACCACTGAATTGGTGGAAGGGCTCCAGTTCTTCCTAGGGATATTTTTCATCCACTGCTCCTTACATCGTCCGTCTTTTGGGAAATAGAACACACTGACGTATCCATTGCCCTTCTCCAAACAATAGTTGCTCTTGCAACGAGGCACACAACAACGCTGGGGCTACTTTCAAAGTAAAATGATTACTTGTTGGAATGAAAACGTGAACAAAGATATCCAAGTTAAATGAAAGTGCACAACCAAAACAGCCAATGATCATTCCCTTTATACCAACTTCAAGGTCAAGTCCATCTCCAACATTGTGATTACCTCAATCACACGAGAATCAAGTTTATTGAAGAATGAGAACATTATGGACAGAAATTGGCCACGCACACAACTAATGAAATAAACTTCGTATTCAAACTTACACTAATAAAAATATTATAAAATCAATCCTCTTACCTTTATGAACGTTATAATTTAAAAATAATGCTAAAGATGCTTAGAAAAAGTTTTATTAACACCAGAGACTAAAGTTTCGCTCACAGCACAATGGCAACGACACTCCACAATAGGACCCCTTTACAACGTTGCCACATTTCCATGTCGTCTGTATGAAGGAGACCATGATGTACCCATCACATCTCCCTTCTGTTGTTGCCTATCCCAGTGTTTTTGGTGTGAGTGATTTTGGTTTAATCCCAAACTTGGTTTACTATAGCCCTCCATACTTCCAAATCTATTGCGAATATTGTTATCTGGTAGTTCTTCATATTTGCTTTCTTCCTCATTTGTCCTGTGTGTTTCCGTCTAGGCCTTCATATGTTGACTTTCCCCACAATTTTTACATTAAGCTTATTCTTTACAAACTAACTGTGTCTCAGGGTGTGGCCAATTCATTTGGTTCTTCTTTTCTGCTGTGTTCCATATGGTCCTTTCCTTTTCTCCTCTCCTGTATACTTCATTTCTTGTCTTATCCACTCATTTGATCTTTAACATCCTCCTCCTAAACCAGGTTTTGATAGCTTATAGTCTTTTGTGTTCAACTTTTCCAATGGTTGTTGCTTCTGATCCAAATGTATGTTTTTACATACTGTCTTCTCTTTTGGGATCCCAATTTTCTAGTGCATTAATTGTATTTTCATATCTTGGGCTATTCCTCACTTCATGATAGTCGTACTTCTTTTGACCCTTGGAGATGATGCTTAGGTTGAGTGTTAGTAGACAATAAACCATCTCCCTCTCAATCTCTCTCAATATATCTATTTGATTACTGTTGGGGTTCATGAATTGGAAAATGTGCCATTTATTAGCTATGCTGTTGGTAATATCAAGTATTAAGTAGAAAGGCCAGTAACACTTGTTTGACCTTACACTCACATGGCAATCTGCACATAATTGATGAAGAAATTCTAAACCTCCGTTGCAATGTTGATATATTTTATAACATATAGTCAGCATAATTTTGCATGTTTTTTATGCTTGGATTTCTTACTGTGCACATGCCATGGCTGGAAACATATGCTGATGTCATAGTTATTGGTATGGTTATTTGTTCATTGTCGTGCTTCTGAATCAGTGAAATAACACTTTTAATTTGTAAGAGCTGAGAATGCACCCCTTTTCTTCTTGCTCACATCTCAAAAGGAGCTCCTTCTACAAGACTGTTTCTGATGGTTCCAAAAAAAATGTGTATTTTTTTCCTTTTAACTTCTCTAGAAAGGTGAGTGATGTAAAAAGGTTATCCACAAACAAGTTTGAACCTAAATCTGCTGCAAGTTTCTGCTCCCCTTGAAGTTGACTGAAATTTCTTGCTGAGATCAGTGCTATCATTAATTACCAAAACTTCTCTGCAAGTTCATTCCAAAGAGTACGATACATTGTTTAGCACTCAACCTTGAGTTAAAAAATCGGTAGCTGTGAAACGTATATTCTTTGTAGACACATAATATGGACCAAGGGCAGTGCACGTCAGTGGAAAACACAAGAATTCCTGTATAATGTTCATCTTCAAGCATTGTGATTATATTTGGAAGACTAGTTGTTTCTCATGGGAAATATATCAGAACATCAAATTTATTATCACCTATGTCTTGCATTTAGAATTATGCTGTACGTTTTGGGTGATTACATGCCAATCGGCCGTGCCTAGGCAGGTAACCAACAAGTTGATCTAACCTGCTAATAATTAATGAATGCTACAGGCTATAAAGTTTGAATTTTAATCTTACATGATCGTAAGGTAATCATAAATAATTTAAAGTAGAAAAAACAAAGAGAAAATCATCTTATCCTTAATTTGAATATGTCTCTCATGGTAACATGTTCAGCTGCTTAGGTTGAAGACAACATTGACATGACTACTCCAATATTTTGTCCTCTGTACCAATTATCTACATTGTTTCCACAAGTGACAAGTTACAAAGAGGTTAAAACTTATTTTGGCCTCCTTTTGTGGTATTTGAAAGCACTTAACTGATAGATAGATAATGGTATTCTTGGCTTGAGAAAGAAATTTGGTTTATCCTACCTGTGTTTTAGTGCACTACAGGTTTACTCATTTACTGAATCGTTCCAGTTGCCTTTAAGTGAAATATTTGGAAATGGTCTTATTTCCTCAGCATTAAAATGCATGAAGTATAGTAAATTAAAAAAATGAATTATTTACAAATAAAAATTAATGTAAATGAAGGCACTGAATGTGTGTTGTGATTCACAATTTTCTTATTGACGTTCAAGTGTAGAGCAAATAGGTGGAACTACGTGAGATGTATGCCTTCAGATTCCAAAGAAGGGAGTGAATATAAAGAAAAAGTTAATCTCATAAGTGCAATGTCAAAAGAAATATTAACACACTTACATGCTTAGCATGTGTTCCAACTCATGGTGGCAAAGAATGGGTTAACTTGTACAGGTGAATGTAGTGTGTAGGTGGTGCCTTAAAATGCTAATGTAGAGAATGAAGTGAAAATTTTGGGTGCAAAAAACATTTCACATAGGTTTTAAAAAATTCTTGCAACATTATTTCCACATGTTAACTAATGTTATGATCATTGGAGCAGTTTTGAACAACTTGACCTTGGATAAGTTATGTATATATTTTGGAATGACTGCTGTCATTACATATTCTTTGGCAGATTCATCCTAACACTTTCACTGCCACTGCTTGTTGGTTTGGTACTATTTGAAGTGCTTGAATTTATCTGTAGATAAATTTAGAATTTTGTATGCCTTTTTTAAATTTAATATTTACTGATATATGTCTGTTTTTATTGATTTATCACAATCCACTATTTGCTTATTAATGACTCTTTTTTTCTTGATTTTTTCGTCATTCTATGGTTCAATCTGCCTTCTTAATGAATAAAAATAACATCTTGGTGGAGTATTTGTCGCAACAAAAGTAGTTTGAGATTCTATTTACAAGACGGCTGTATATTGTCATTGTCACTTTGAGGACATTTAGCTAATGACAAAATTTTGTTGCACGGCACTCAAAGGGTTAAGATCATCTTGACCAGAAATTGAACCTCAGACCTGTGGTTTGCATGGACCACACTGACTACCACACTAACTTGAAATCTTGACTAGTGTCAAGAAAGCTTTTGCAACATCAAACATGGTGATAATTAACCTATTACAATATTTGGCCTCCCAAGTGACAGTGAAAATCTTCGGAGGCATTATATTTGGCTTAAGTTTTGTGTTAACTGAAGTTACTCTAGATACATTTGCATTGGCATAAAGAGGGAACTTCATTGCATTTGGCTTATGCTTCATCTTCAAATCTTTTAATTTTGTCTCCTTATTATGAACAGTACAAGGAAAGAAGCAATTTGATTGCGACATGTATCTTACTATCTATGGCACAATTGTCTTTATGCAATCAATTAAGGAATCAGTCTGGTTTGGTGATTTTTTTTCACTCAGCAAGTCTCCATTTGATATGCTGGAACACATTGAGGCCTGTTATTTTGTGTGAAGAATTTTTTCGGACATTCAAGTCACTTAACCCTTCAGTGGGTGCATGAAATTTCGTTACAAGACATGGCACACGGGCCATGCCGGTGGCCTTAATTTAATTTTTTTTATAGCCTCAAATTTTCAATTTTTATGTAAAAATTTTTTACAAACAATAAATTTAGACTAATAAAAATTTTTCATTTAGGTTTTTTCACTTTTATTGTCATTAGTGGAACAAAACCCAACGTCATTGAAAAGTCTTGAAATATTTTGAGCATCGAACATCCAGTGTGACAAAACTTATATAAACTATCCAACAACTTTAATATAACTGATTATAACATGATAATGTATAAATACTATATAAATATTATATAATATAATAATGCCTGCAGAAAAAGGTTATACAGTTAGTCCCGAGAGCCACATATGTTTTTATTGGATGTTTTTGTTGCTCGTTATAAGTCCTTTGTAATTGGCCTTGTGCTGTTTTTGGACTTTATTAAATAAGTAAATAAATGAGGCCCAGTCACGCAGGCTTCCTTTCACACGCTATTTAATGCTAACCCTGCAGCAATTGGTTACAAACGACCATGTGAGACTTTAGAGGACATAATAATGTGCAGCTACTGAAACTTACGTGTGCATAATGCCATCCTATGAGAAACGGCACCCAAATGAAACACCGCGGGCCTTCCCTGTGGCCCACGAGCCTGCTGAAGGGTTAAGAGGGTGTTCTTTTATCATGAGAATTAACTCATTCTAGGTCATTGGAGATGAGAATCCTTTATTTTTTGGCTTTCATATCTATTTTGAAAAACTCTTGTAACATAATTTTGTAATACATCTTAGATATTGCCTGAGATTAGTCCAAGGTATTGGTAAACCAATGTTGTTATTGCTTTGAGGTAATGGATGATTAGTCGACATTGGAGTGGGCTTTTTATTACTATTAAGACAGGCTTTTTATTTACTTCCAATTACTAATGTCTTTCATTATTATCCTCAGAAGAAGGAAAGGCAATACAGAACGCTCTCACAGAACTTACTCACCAGACTACTGTGCCTAATGTCTTTATGCATGGAGATCATGTTGGGGGTTGTGATGCCACAGAGAAGTTTTTTCGAGATGGAACATTAGCTGAAAGGGCAGCAGGTACTTACATGGGGCGAGACTTTGATCTTGTTGTCATTGGAGGGGGATCTGGAGGCTTAGCCGCTGCTAAGGTAAGAATACTGAAAGATGTTTTATAATTTATGCAAACAAATTCACTGTTACATTGAGGAATGCTTCATTTACTTGTTTATAAATTCAGAAAGATATTTTTCATATTGTAGTGAGAGTATGTTGATGCTGATGTCATATTGGAAGTTTGTTTCATTTTGTTTCTCTTTGTTTCATTTTTGGTAAGTTAAGGGCTGAGCAGAAATCTACTAAGAGTATATTTTGCTCAGAGGGTATGAGATATGAAGTTTTTAATTGCATTTCAGTTTATACAAGCAGTGAATGCTTATGTCGGTCTTTTTTTTTTAAGAACAGCCCGTGCTAATGAAACATAAATGGGAAAAATTTCTCACTAAAAATGCCTATTTAGAGACACTCATTCAGAAGTTTGGGTGAGAAAATGAGAAACTCTGTGACCAATGAAATATTACAGATGTACAACTACTATACATCGTGGGGATTACACATACAGAACATATGTGGCGCAGCATTAAAGAAACTGGCTTTTGTTAAACAATAATAGGGAGATCCTCAGATGAAAAAGTGGAAGAGAGATGCTACTTTACTCGAATTCGAGGTCACACCTCGAATATGCCATGAGCATTTGGGACTGTGGTCATAAAGATTTGACCAAGAAAATGAATGAAATACAAAGGAAAGCAGCGTGCTTCGTTAAAAACTGCTACAAGTGTACATATAGTGTCTCACAAATTTTAGAGGGATTAATGTGGGAGCCCCTAGAGACTCAGAGGCTACACGCTAGGCTTAGGTTGCTAGATAAATTCAGAACTGGTGTGTTTCAGAGCGACATAGAGAATATTCTCATGACTCCTCACTACATCTCTAGGTCTGACAGATGCGATAAAATAAGAGAGATACTCTGCCGAACAGATAGGTACAAAAACTCGTTCTTTCCGTTAACATTAAGCGACCACAATAAAAATCGAGCTCCACTAAATACACTCCTATAATTCATGTCATCACTTCATCGCCAAAAAACTTAACACCTTTACACGGCTGGTGACCTAACACCCCTTGCCACACGCCCATGCGGCAGCTCATGGGGTATTATGCAAATGTAGATATATATGAAGCATATTTCAACTGCTTAACCAATTATTAACCAAATTTTCAAGGGTCGCCCAAGCTGTGTTTAGACTAGGAACTCCAAATCCATCACTGGTTTCACTAGTGCCAAATGCCACACTCCGACTGTCAAAATCAGCCGAGCGATGTTCGTTAACTCCTCACTGCAAGAGGGAAGGTTTTTGACGAGGTTGGATTGGAGAGTGTGAGGAATGGAGTGAAGTCGATAGATATCCCTGGAAGAGAGGAGAGTAGTGGGATGATTGGAGTGGAGGTTTTCAGTTAGAGCTTAGGCAAGGGCTTTTCATTTTCAACCATGGAATACAGGATATGCCTTTGTGTTATGGTTATAATTAGTAGGTTTTCTCCAAGTTTTCTTGTGTCAACTGCTATTTAAGTCAATGGGGTGACATTGCCGTAAGGCTCTGCATATTCAAGTTCTATGCGCCAGTGCCACTTTCTTGTAGTGGCAAGAAAAGCCAACTTGGCACGAACTTAAAATCAGTCCAGGATCACCATTCACGCACACATGCACAAAACTATTTTTCCCATCATTCATATTTTCATGCACAGGACTCGTGAACAGCCACCAAATAATTCAATTGAACAATCTAAAGTACTCAGAAAAGGTAATAAAAACAGAAATAGATTTTTGACAGATTTTAAATAATTTACTTGAAAAGGAAAAATTAACTATGACAACATACGCCAGGTTTACAAAATAAGTAGTGAGCATGTCATCCCAGTCGACCCCTCATCAGGATTTCAAGGGACTGGGTCAACACAACTTGACATACATCCGTGCTCTGGGTAGTGAAAAACACACCCAGGCGGGACTCGAACCCACGACCCTCAGTTTAGCAGGCGGGGACTTGACCCCGTCGCCACTGGGGCCGGCTAAAAATATTCATAGGCACCACGATACATCACTTAGAACCAATCTCCATATATTCTTCAATCTTGCTCTAATTATAAGCAAGTAATTACTAATATGTTAGAGCATAAAATCACCGCAGGATTATTAGAAACTACTTAAGCACCGCATAAGTAAGACAAAACAGCCACTTCACCAAATCAACTACCAACATTGACAAATATGTTGTTGGGTATTGCAGATCTTTCCACAGCATTGATGTGTTTAACCCTTTGATTGCCACCGATTTTTTGGTGGATACTCCCAGAATTGCCATGGGTATTTTGCTAGTTTTGTGGGCCTTTATTCGAAAATCATTATTCGTTTATTTATTGCTATATTTGCATGATTTCTTCTGCATTTAAAAGTAAATACCTCCTTCCTGATGAATATGAAAAAAAATCCACCATTTTTTTCAATGAATTGCATTTGCTATGGTTTAATTTTAAATTTACAAGTTTGAATAATTTTATTTTTCCCTTTTTGACCAAAAAATTGAGAAATAAAATCAACATTAAAAAAATGAAACATCGACTAATATAAAATATCATTATTTTTCTATGAAATAGTTATATAATACCCAAGGAATTTGCACGAATTTTAAGTAAATATTAATTTTTACAATGCTTATGGCATAAAATTCAGGGGAGATTATCAAAATGATCAGAGGTATATATGGTGAAACTTTGCCTAAACAAGAGATTAATTCATGTGAAAATATGAAACACAGTATCTGAATAATAATAACAAGAATTTAAGTCTGTTTTTACTTTAAAAATATCAACAATTATAATACACATTATTGACAATGTGTACGTGTATTGAAAACAATGACAACGTTACAAACTTTCTTCCAAAATCCAATAACTAATAATCACATTATTCACAAACAATATGAGAGACGCAAATTCCATTTCCAATTCCACGCAAATTGGTATTTGTAAACATTTTCATGAAAACTTCCCAGTTTGTGATTTGTTGTTTTCTTTCTTAAATTACTTTTGTAAACTGAAAAGATGTGCTGTGAAAAAATAAACAAAGTGAGCTTCTTGGTGCAGACTTTTGACATTTTGTTTCTGGTTGAGATATTGATACCATCAAAATTTCAGGGTAACAAAGTCTAAATTTAGTTTATTGGAAGAAACCTGTCAAGAGTTAGTTATACAAGTGATAGTTTCTTTAATAATAAGAGTACTCTATGCAGAAGTATTCATGAGTGGGGGATCTTGGCCTGGCTGAATTGAAGATTTCCCATTCTTGCTTTTCCAAGTGTAAGTGGGGTCCCAGAACCCACGTCATACTCTAAGAAATCCCTCTGCAGCTCATACTCTGCCTTTATGGGTTGTCTTATCTTGCAAAGTGCATGTTGAGGGATCTTGTTTCCAATCCTGTTTAACCTTTATCTTCCGAGTGAGTCTCTCCGGCACAAATATTGTGTCCCTAGTCTGCCGAGCGTGTTCGATTGGCACATTGATGGACATTTTAAAAACACTGGTCATTTAAAAAACCCCGGCCAGCAAGGCTTGCGACTACGGAAAAACTCAGGAAGGTAATGGTTAAGAAGATTGATTTTCTTAACATGTGATCATTGTATGAATTCCTCTCATGCCAATTTTATGAGCACCATGTGATAAAAAAAACACTCATTTGAGTACTTCCTTGAATTTTTTCCGGTTGACTTTCAAAACTACCTTTAAACAGTTATAAAGAGAATAAAATATGAATGTCGGAAACTTGGAATAAGTTTCCACGAAATCATTTTGAAATGGCATTTTAGCACCTCAAGGAATTCCATATTACCAAAATGCAGCAATGCTTTAAGGATATGTAATATCAATGAGAGTGCATACTAAGTAATCATTAAAAACTAAATGAGCTGTGGAGATGGAGAAGAAGATAGACGTTTTATAGCTTCTAGATTTCTGATGAGAGAGAGATCTTGTTATTGCTCCCTTTCATTCTTGCTCACATGTGGGTTGAATGGAGCCCAGAGCCCTACTCCTTCCCTCAAGTCCTATAGTGAGTCGGAATATTCTTTCAGTGGGCCTTTCCCTATGCTAGCTGCAGGGAGGAAGGACCTTTGTTCCATTCATTAATTGCTCCTTCGCGTGAGGCTTGAAGTGCAATACGCAGGCTACGTATGTTGGGAGAATGACTTTAAATCCTGAAATAGCATGCACCCACACCTCGCTTGTGCTATTCATTCATGCTCTTCTTTGGGTAATTGACCTCTCATTTAGTCTTTGGGATGCATGCATCAAAACAATGAATTTTAAAGCTGGAAGCAATGGAAAAGGGCCAGGGAAAAACTGGGAGTAAAACATCGCTCTGCAAGTGCCGATACATCCAGGTTTGTGAGAAACATACCTTTTACTATCTAAATCGGCCAGTTTCATACCACAATAACTTGGAAAACCCTTCAGTTCTTAGTTTTGTTTGTGGTTGGGGAAACCCGGGCGACTCCCGCCAGCCTCTGTTTATTACCCTTGCCCGTGTGATGTCAATGCCCGTTCGTGCTCACTGTCCTCCTGCCTGGCACTCATCTGACAAAAGGACACACACTGGATATGTAAGGAGGGGAATTGTGGGAAATGCCTGAGAACGAAGGGTATAAAATCCTCCACTCTTCTCATGAGTCTCCATTTTGATAATCATGTGGAAAGAATGGCCCGTCACAAAACTGACCCGGTTGCTCTGATTTCAGATTTATTGCACTGTCTAATAAAGAACTCTAAACGCTGCTATTTATTGGGCACCATAACTTGCATAGATGAAATGTTAATTGCCTTCAGGGGTTGTTGCCACAAAATGTATATTTCCAGGAAGCCAGCCAAGTATGCTTTGAAAATGATGTCCGACTGACGCAAAAAAACATTTTTCTGTATTATATGTGTTTATGTGCAGGAAAAGACATTGATGGGTTACATTTGTCAGTGGAAGACCATAAGTCGTCGAAGCTGACTCTATCTGTTCTTCATCTCTCTGAGCCAATCATGGGGTCCCATAGAAACATGACAGCGGATAATTGGTTCACATCTATTGAGCTGATAGAAAAGTTGAAAGGGAAAGGACTGTCATACACTGGCACAATTAGAAAAAAATAAAAGGCAAGTACTTAGTGAGTTTGGGTGTATAGTGGGCACTTCACTGTATGGATTTTTGGCTTACAACACTCAAGTTTCCCATCTTCCAAATAGAAATAGGGCTGTATTCTGTTTCCTCATTGCTCCTCGTGGAGAGCGACAAAATAGTCAGGGAAGCCAGAAATGATAGCATTTGATTATGTGACCAAGGGTGGCCACACTTGAGAATGAGAATGACCGATCTTGGACTTCCAAGACAGGTACGAATAGGTATTGGACAGATTCTCCATTGGATAAAATGTTTTGTAGGTACTCATCCAGCCGAAGGATAATGTGGTGGCCAATGGCAGTGTTTTTCAGACCATTACTTAGATATGTCCTTTGTCAACTCATTTGTGCTTTGGCAGTCAAGACAAAAAAGATGTGACAAGGTTTGACTTTATAAAATCGGTAGCTGTAGAGCTAAGTAAGGCCCCAATTGAGAATGTGAATGACCGATCCTAGACTTCCAAGACGGGTTAGAATAAGTATCGGACAGATTCTCCATTGAGGTTGAAAAGCTAGAAAAGTGGACTACATGTAGACTGTGCCCTTCACAAAAAAGCGAATCACTTCTATATTGTGTTTCAAATGCAAAAGCCACGTGAGCTTATAATGCTCACAAAAAATTCATAGATTGTGTCAGTCTGGAAGTGTGAGGGATTTTAAAAAAATTGTAATTTTGATTAATTGCAAATTTCATCAAAAAAAGTATTAAATGAAATATTTTTAATCTAGTATTATTATAGCAAATTACAACTTAAATATTTAAGACCCTATTTTCAACTTTAGAAAACATAAATGATTTATGACTAATAATTAATGGTGTTTTTTTCTTTCCATGATTTTACCTTGTTTCAAATAATAATTAACTCCAAAAAAATGGCTAGTGTCGGAGATTTAGAAAATTAAATGTGAGTTAGAGACTGTGCTGAGAGGCATAAAATTAAACCGTGCAATAAAAATATCGTAACAACATTTTATTTATGATTAATAAATTGCTGTCTCCCAGACTGCACATCACTGGTGGTGTAACAAGAAATGTTTGTCTCTGGTTAAGGGTTAAATAATGACCGTGTTTAATAGAGCGACTCCTCGGCTGATAATACTGATCCCAGCGATTATGGAACTCGTGGTAGAAATGATGGTGGTGGGTATCCTAATAAGGACGGTGTGGGGCAAATTCTTCATTCAAGTTCATGTAAATCACTGGAAATTAGGATTGGCCAATAAAATGCTCAAATTTTCTCTGTGGAATAGTGGACCAAAGATTGAAACTTTGTCATCAACCATAAATAAACAAGAAAATAACACTTAGTGATGGCTGTTGTGAATGTAAACAAACCTTAACTTTAATGAAAGGGGATGAATAAGTTTGTCAATAATTATCTTCTGAATGAAGTATTATATCATTTTTAATATTTCATAAAAGCTACTTTCGTGAGGTATGGTATCGAGAAAGAGAGTGACAAAACTGTGTGTTTGCTCGATGCAATCGATAAATGAGAGGTCGTACCACTATTTTAATAGTGTGCAGAAAATCACGTATACTGTGTGCTGGAGCATTTTCTTGTGAAATAGTGCAAAATATGTTTGAGCTTGAGAATTTTATGTGCATTTCAGTGATATGATAGAGCGCAGAAAGGAAGCAATGAGTGTCTAAAAATGGTGATTTATGGTCAATCAGTATCTTTTCATTTTCACTACACAGGAATGTGTGAAAAGAGGTTACCAAGGGCTCGGGAAGTTGGTGCACATACTTTTTATATTTCTTGCACATTTAATTCATGGTTGGAAAAAACCTGGGCCAGTGGGTTTTTTCGGGCTATTTTGGGTTTTTTTTCGGGTTGTAGACAAAAACATGTTAAATTGGTATTTTTGTCCTGTGGTACTTAGAGCTTTGTTTTCCATGACTTGTAAATATTGTACAAAATAAATCTACCATGTATTGTCTGCCATACTATCCTCATATCTACTTCATATCAACCATGCAGGTAGATTAGAGACCAAGATATTTGCAGACTGCATATCCATTTCAGTTACTCATTTTCAGTGCAGATGTATGAACGGGGATTTTATGAACCGAATTGAGTTTGAGTACAATAAATGAATTATTTTCGAGGTGAAATTCAAATTTTAGTATACACTGAAGCAATTAAATAATAGAATGGTGATGGATATGTATGTAGATAATTTGGTTTAATAAAATATTATAATTCTGATTGTGAACTTAAAGGTCTGTTTAGTTAGTGTAAGTGCATGGTGCATGCGTGCGCACATGCGCCCCCACCATCTAGCCCTAGGCAATATCTCAGATTAGACCTCGCAGTCCCATATTTTTTTTGTAAATTGCGGTAATCATGATATATCGTGATAATATTGTGATCATCACAATAATCGTGAAATATCGTCAATTTTCAAAACTGAAAATAGTGTTCGCAATATTTTAAAAGTTTTATTTTCAAATTAAAAGTTTTATTTTTTTTAATTAAAAGTTTGCAATATTTTAAATTGTATTAATATTATATATCGATGTATTTACATACATCGATATATAATATTATGAAAATTTTAATCAATTTAATCAATTATACTTGAGAATAAATGTTCAGCTGGACATGTTCCGTTTTTCTGGGAAATACTGCATGAAGAGCAAACACGGCGAATTGTCTGTGACCTAATGAAAGAAGAAAGATACACATAAAAGTCGTGATAAAGTTTTAAAATAAATATTTCTTTGAACAGAGTTCATTAATACAACCAAATTGCCATTTACAAATAAGAAATTTGTCATTCAATAAATCATTTACATAATGTACTCTTATTAACACACTATGGAGTACAGAGGATTAATGAACCCTCTTCAGCGAAATTTTTTATTTCTTCTTCTATATACTTCAGCGAAATTATTTAAGAACTTAGCACAACTTTTATGTGCATCATTCATTTGGTCACGGACAATTCACCGCGTTTGCTCTTCATGCCGTCTCTCTCAAAAAGAAAAACTAAATTTACGAAAACTTGGTATTCAACAAAGGTTGCACCTTTCATTCAACAAACAACGCGAATGGTTTGTGAGGAACTGAAGATGAAAAAGCTCTAAGGCAGCATAATTGGCGGACAAGGTCTCTACGGCCCGCTTCTTTGATTTTTGTCTTTAATTCATAGGCATAAAAATTAATTTGCCCGTATAGTCTTCACATTTCCATTTTTCCGCCGTCTTTATTTACTGAGAACTCATAGAAACCGACAACACAAAGTGCGTGTATTAGTTTATGCCTGTGGGAAAATGGTGCACTTGTTGCGAACAAATGAAACATAAATGAGATACTGCCACTTCTTTCATCCGTCACGAGGTCCGTGGTGGTATCATCATGGCGTACGGTAGCGACATGATCTCAAAACTAACCTGTGACTTGCAAAAGTCATTTTAAACGGCTGTAACTTCAGCCGTGTCGCTTTGACGCAACACTTTATTCCACTACTAATCCCTATTCTGAGACACCTTGAGGGAATTCACCATCAAGACAACAGAAACTCAAAAGATGATTTTGGACAGCTTCATTCTTCTATGGCTGTAATATTCCGTTTAATCGATAGAGAACAAAGAATGTATTGAAATGGTCGATTCCCTTCATCCTGGCTACAAGCCACCTAACAGGAGGCAGTTGAGTGGAATGCTGTTGGATGAAGCAGCATTCGACATTGATATGCAGATGAAAGGGGAACTGATGAATGCTACAGTGACACTAGTCCAAGATGGTTGGTCCATTGTTACAACTGATCCGAGCATTGCATCAAGCTTGTGTACTGGGTCCAAGACATTTCTCGTGGATGCAACAGATGCCAATTGTTTAATAGGTTGGGCATTGAAAAAGCTCAGAAGCTTGTAACAGTTTATAGATATCTTCGAGACAAAAACCAGTGCGACTGGGACTGGTGATTTCAAACAGTTGTTATAATTTTAATAAGGAAAATTAACAAATCATTTTTGCAAGTAATTTTTAGTACTGTAAAATAGGGCTACTTGAACCCAAAATTTAACATTTTTTTCAGTTTATTGAGAAGATAAACAGTGAAACTTATGATTTTTTATGTTGGATCATTTTTTAAATAATATTATGAATATTTATAATAAAAAGAACAACTTTTAATTACTGTTGCACGTGGATGAATTACTTTTTTACGTTAATTTACTTTGGATTCATGTTGCCCTTGCAGTTGGGTTACTTTTGCTCAAGTCTATTTCTCCATGATTTTCTAAGGATACAATTGCTTCAGCGGAAGTAGGATTAAGGGTTTTGATGAGACAACTCTGTGGATGTTGGGAAATACAAAGACAAATTATATTTTACCTTATAAATTTAACATGATGGAAAGCCAAAAGTAGAATTTTCAAAATATTTAGGAAGTCAAAACCATTCTTGAAATCAGAGACTTTATAGAAACCTTCCTAACGTACAATAACTTGAAATGAAGTGAGATAGGAAAGTGCTCCTCTTGACTTAACGGTAAAATGACTGAATTTTGCAGATTAAAGTTGTCCAACAATATATTTCCATTTTTGAACAAGATATCTTTTGTCATATGTTATTTACAAGCTTTATTGCTGGCCCTATTATGCTATTCCATGATTTATTTTCTGTAAACAGCTATTATAATAGCTTTTACAGCAGGAAGTGTAGTTGTAGGCTACTTGAGTCCACATTCAATTACAATTTGTAAGTTACAGTGCAGTGATTCAAGGTTACTTGAGCCCAGCTTACAACAGTGAAATATTGGGCTCAAGTAACCCAATTTGTGGGTTAGTTTGACATCTATTGAATACATGAACCTAAATGGTGAACGTTATATGCAACAAGTAAATGATTAGACAATTGGTTTAGGGCTAATGAAACTTTAAAAAAATCCATATGTCAGGCAGCGTGCACTGATGAAAGTTTCAGAAGTCAACGAAACAACTTTGTTACATTGACAGGTCAGCCACCACAGAACCCCTAGTGGCCTATTCTGTGAGCTAAAAAGAACTGTTCCCACTCAAGATAGTTTTGCTATCTAATAGGTAACTGTGTTACTAAGACTCAAATACTTTATTGCTGCCACTGACAAGAGCTATAATCTTTTTCTTTATTTTTGGCTCAAGTTACCATGAAGTCTAACAGTTTATTCAGGCCTTTTGAGAGTCTGTTAACAAAATTATTAACCGAAATCAAAGGTGTTAATAATACTGCCAAACCATACTCAAGTCTTCAGTCTGGTGCACTGGGCAGATAAGATAGTTCATTTTGTAATAAGGCTGCAGTAGACAAACACCCAGAAGATAAGAAAAGAATATATAAATAGTGCCTATAAATATCATAAACTGTTTAATTAGGCACCAATATTACGTATTTGAAAAAACCCAGTATTTGTCTAAAACCAGTGGGTTTTTTCAGGTGGGTTTTACCCAAAAAAGAACCCGGTGGGTTTTTTCGGGTCGGGTTAAATCATGCCAACCCTGGTTTAATTCTGTGCATAGGGATTTTACATTTGAGGAATTTGTTTGAACACGATGCGTATGTGAAATGAGATTTTGTTTTTAGGAGTGACATGTGAGCAGTAGTTTTAATTAAATTATGAAAGGTGATAAATAATTGAAATATTAGTTTTTTTATGTCTTTGTATAACTGTCTTGTTAGGAATGCAAGTAATGTCAATCAAGTGGGTGCTAGCTGTAAGCCAATTCTCAGCTGTATGCTACTTCATCAGACAATTACTTCCAAATCTTTGCAATGAACGTCATTTGCAACTCTGCAATATCTTTATAAACACAGCACAATATGCCCAATAGTTCATGTTTGTTTATTTGTCGCATTATTCTTCACCATGAATTGGAATATTATTGTAATATATGGCTAGCAAGAGATGTGAAATGATTGCTAGCTAGTCTCAGCATTGCACAATGATTTGCAACTTCGTAATATTTTAAGAACATTTAAAAACGTGCCTGTTAGTAAAGGTTTGTGTTTTTGTTTCATTATTCTTCACCATAACATTAATTATTGTTGCTATGTTTACCTACCCAGTGAGATCTCTGAAGTGACCCTTTGTCATTAATACACTAGTCTCAGCAATGCACATGATTTGCAACTGAAATATTTTAAAACGTATAACATTGTGCCTAATAATATGTGCTTGCGTTTTTGTCTTATTATTCTTCACCATTACTTTGAATATTGTTATTACATGTACAGGGTGTGGTGGCATAATTTGCTAATTGGAAGGGTCAATAAAAAGATGATGTTATAGGTATAGTTATTATTATATTTGATCCTTGCTACCTGGCACAGAATTCAAATCAATAAATTATGCTGCCCTACCCCGTACCTAGTGAGATCTCTGAAATGGCCCCTCATCAGAAATGCTCTGAAGTCTCAGCAATACTCTTGAATCGCAGCAATGTACATTATGTGTAATTTGGAAATATTTCTACATCATCTTGCCACATGCTTTATAATAAACGTTTGTATTTTGGTTGCTTCTTCACCATTACTTTGAATATTGTTAATTTATGTACCTAGTGAAATCTCAAAGTAACCCCTCGTCAGTACACCCAAGTTTAAGCAATGCACATGATTTGTTACTCAAATATTTTTAAACTATCTTGCAACATGCCTAATAATAAACGCTTACTTCTTGTCACATTATTCTTCAAACAGCATTTGATTTTTATTTTATTACTTGGGAGCCCTCAAAACTGAACCCATGTGCAAGTATGCCATAATGGTTGCTATTTCCTTAAAGACCCCTCTTGCAGAAGTCTTAATTTAGGGTCATTATTAATGTCACTCTGCACTGAATAACAAAAGCCTTATGAGTTCCGTAATCACTCGGGTGGCTATGAGAACGTGGAGTAGAAATAATTGAGACTTTCACCTCATAATGCTGTAATAATCACCTCATTATAAGTTACGTAATAACCCCCAGTAATCGTGTTAATAGCAGATGTCAAGTGTGTTTGAAATTTTGCTCAAATAACATTGAATGTCAATGTAAGGATTTTTACAGTTTGAGTACAAACTTAATTTGTGAAAGCTTAAGTCATTTGCCCACTAGAATTTAATTTTGTAATGGGTAGTGTAGGAGCAGTGCACGTGTAAAGCTTCTCTCTGGCTTGGTATCTGTTCAAGTTAAACTGTCCCATTTTCTAATTTTAAGTTTATTTGCTGGTGTAATTTGATGCTTAATGGTTGTGAAATTTTGACAGGAAGCAGCATCATTAGGTCGGAAAGTTGCAGTATGTGATTTTGTGGTTCCGACTCCCCGAGGTACTAAGTGGGGACTTGGTGGGACATGTGTGAATGTTGGTTGCATACCAAAGAAGTTGATGCACAAGTCGGCCATAATAGGATGTGACATAAAGGATTCTCCTCATTTTGGCTGGCAGACTGCTGAAGATGGTAAAGTCCTGTTTGGGTTCAACTTCTTGCATAATTTTTTTATTTATCCATCAAAATTCAGTGAGACCTTGGTCATTTTGCCCATGTTAATCCATAGCTTAACTGATGTGAGAGTGCTCCATCTTTGGCATATGATTTGTGTGATAAGGTAAAATATTTTTTGTTGAAATTGTTTCCAGTTATGAAATAACGCATCTCCATTCTTTTTCTAGTGAAACACAATTGGGAAAAAATGGCACAGGAGGTGAAAAGGCATATTATGTCCCTTAATTTTGGTTATCGAAGTGAACTGATGCTGAAAAAAATTCAATATTTCAATGCCTATGCTACATTCTTAGATAGGAACAAACTAAAGGTTTGTATGGTATAGTTCATGGACTTTTAGGCTCTCTCATGAGTGCAACTAAGTGCTGTTTTATGAATGAATGCATTTTTATTCTGGACTGGTCTTTATATTGACTTGTGTTTTATTAATGAAAGGAAGACTTAATTTATTGGAATCAATGTTTAGTTTTAAAATGCATGCTCGAGAGTCTGTAGGAATGATGGGGAAGAAACCTGCTGGAACAAGGCAGAATTACTCATCATTTTACATGATCTTAAGTTTATGTATTGCTCTGAATTTTTTTGTGTAGAAAGTGTTCACTGAAACAGTATGTTTCCTAACTGTATACATGCCATCTAGGAGGTTGGAAGGAAATAAACCTGTCCATTTGTACCAGCAGTGGCCTATTAGTGTGTCCTTGCACCTGGGTGTTACTCTTGCATTGCTTGCTTTCTCCCTCTTCACCTTGTCTCTTCCTCTTGATCGTAATGGGTTACCTTGAGAAATGTGCCCCCACATGGGTAAGGTGTCAGATAAGGGTTGCTGAAGCCCCTGAAAACTTGGAAAAGTCATGGTAAATGAAAATGGGCCTTGAAAACCTATGAAAGTTATGGCAACTGAGAAATTTGCCTATCCTAGTCAAAATCTGATTGTTTTCAGTATGCTGCCATTTTCAGGCAGTGTTTAATGGAATGGACCTAAGGTTTGTTAACACCTTGCATAGATGAAACATCTTATTTGGTGTTCAGCGATGAATGATTAGGGAGAAAGTGGTCATCACATTCAAGGAAAGTAGTATTAAAATATTAGTCACCTAAGGTTAATAACCATAAATTTCAGGTTATGGTGGTACTAGGAAAAAATTGTTTATTCTCTGTTAAAACAAACAAATATTGAGATGAGCATTTCCATGACTGCTCCACAGAGCCCTTGGGGCTGCGTGAGTGAATCTCAGGGGCCCCATCCATAGCAATTATGGAAATAAAAAGAATCGCAAAAATCAATTTGCTATTGTTAAAGTAAAATCCATGCAGGATTTTCTTACTATAGTTTTCTTTATTAAAATATGCTGCCACATAGACATGCATGTGTGTGTGTGTTAATTGCCTCTTAGAAAATTGATAAAACTAAGCACTTCCTAAGTGCTCCTTGAGAAGCTGTTCCTTCAAAAAAGCTCCATGGCTGAAAAAGTTGGGGAATGGCTGAACTAGATAAATGACAGAAGTTGTGAGATATGGCCCATAACAATTATTTATGAGCTGAAGCATACATTTAGCTGCGTGTCTAAGTTTCAGGAGAAATACTGTTTCTCAAGTCTGTTAATGTATTTCCATGGTCAAAATTAGTGCATGGAACCCACTATGCTGTAATAGATGATGCCTCGTGTGATCTCATGACTAACACATGGTGACTAGTCTATTCACGGATGTTCAAGGAGTCTGTAATGCTTGCTTTTCCAGACGAGTAATATGTATTGCCAATTAAGGCCCTGGTGCTGGGTCAGATCGCTGGCCTTTTGGAGTCTGATCAACCAGGCCAGCTGACTAAATTAAGAGCAATATGTGCATTTCTTCTCAGCTCTCTGCTATGGTTTATCCGCGGGAGAGATAACGTTAGCATGTGTTAATTACTACTTTGAGCTGTTTCATCTGGAAAATATTCTTTGGTTTCAGTGCTTTTGCTTGGTAATTGCCGATTGTTGCTGTTGGTGACTGGCAATCACCATGCATAGATCAAAATATTGTGATCAAATGAGACAAATGCAAATGTTGATCTTATTTCATTCATCATTTGGCTGTACATGGCAGTGCTGTCAGTTTATTTTGCAATGTTGGTAAAGTATCGGGAATTAGCCTGCTCAATGTGGCTGATTATCAGAGGTTAAAGCTATGGAAATGGACATTGTAGTTAGTAGAATGACAGATACCAACTGGATGGCATTGATATTGCGGTGCACCCAAGATTGGTGGTCCATGTCAAAATTAGAGGTTCATGGTTGCATGACAGTCTCTCATAATTAATGTGTGTCAGTATTCCATCCTATGAGGTTGCAAACATTTTGAATCCTGGAAATCATGTCAGTAATACTTCTTATCATGTGTGTGTATGCATGTCAGAAAAGACCCAAAAATTTCTTTTTGCTAAATATTATGCAGTAGGATTGTAGAGAATGTGAAATTTGGCTTCATAAACCATTTGAGTTTTTCACCAGCTGATTGGTAGGTTTTTGGACAATTTTTATCCTATTGGCATAATTATGGTTGTTTTGATTCAAATGGATGACGTGCTTTCAAATCCCACTTAAATTCCTCACATCATCTCCATCTTCTGATTTCATCCCATATTTCGATCCTCTCTCTTTATCTTCCCCTCTTCCCCATTGTTCTCCCCTCTCATTATTCTTGTCAGCATTCCCCCTCCTTTCACTATGTCCTCCATCTATCTTCTCTGCCTCCTCCAAGCCTCTGGCATTAATTTCCTCTCCTCAAATGCTTCAAATCAAAAGTAAATCTTATGACGTTTTAGTGAATTTCACGAATGTTAAAACTGCAAATTATAACTTGTAAATACAGTATGGTCTCGATTTTCTGTGCTAATGGTGGGGAGAGAATCCATGTATATTCCAAACTTCTTTTTTCTTAAAAACATTCATAGTGTACGTTAATACACATTTTATATTTATTTGCACACATGGTCTGATATTTGACTTTATTTTGGGCACTCATTAAGAGTTTTCTTCACCAGACTGGATATTTTAATGGCAATAATGTCATTGTGCTTGAATTCCCTTTGCTCCATTTACTGCAGCTAACCATTTGCATAGTTTAATGCCCGACTGTAACTCATGCATTGATTGGTTCCCTTGTCATCACTTGCACTCCCCCTCTCCCATCCTCCTCTGCTTGACCTTGGCCCATGACAGCGTAATTAATTTCACTCTTGCTCATATATTGGAAGCCTGCTTCTCTCTTCATCTCTCTTGAGCCATTGTTTTAAGTTTTGCGCATTAACATTTTCAAATCCTTTTTCACCTAATCTGCCCGCTGAAAATCATTCATTTTAGATTCTGAAAATTCCTCGAAATCACCTTTCATATCCACCAAAAGCTCTCCAGGAACAAACCAGTGTTATAGGCTTCACTGAGGACCATGCCTCTGACACCATGAATTGCATCCAATGTAATAAATTTTTGATTGTGACTAATGTTTAAATTTAGTTGATTGCTTGACTTTCATTGTTTCCTGAAATGGAAATGGTACATTGTTTTCAGATTGTTGACAGGGCCAGCAAGGCTAAGGAAATAACAACAGACAATGTCATTATTGCTGTTGGAGGCCGACCCAATTACCCTGATATTCCAGGGGCAAGGGAATATGGAATAACATCTGATGACATATTTTACCTACCTCACAGCCCTGGAAAAACTCTAATTGTTGGGGCATCGTATGTTGCGTTGGAATGCGCTGGATTTCTTGCTGGTTTTGGCCTTGATGTAACTGTAATGGTAAGGGTTTGTTACTGATATTTCACTGTGGAACCGTATGATGTGAGAATGTGAATAATGGAAATCGTTTTAGGTGCGCTCTATCCTGCTGAGAGGTTTTGACCGTCAAATGGCTGATATGATTGGCGCCCACATGGAATCCCATGGTGTTAAGTTTGTGAGGCCTGCAGTTCCTATCAAAATTACTGAAAAGTGTACTGGAAGTCCAGGAGAACTCATTGTAAGATTAAGACTGTGGCAGTCTTCCTAAATGAAACACCATGAAAAGAATTTAGCAGAATTTTCTTTTTTCCTTAGGTTACATATAAGAATGCTGATGGAAAGGAGGAAGAGCAAACTTTTAATACTGTAATGTTTGCTACTGGAAGGAGTCCTTGTACAAAAAATATTGGACTTGAAGAAATAGGGGTTGCATTAAATGAAAAGCAAGTATTTTTAGGTCTTATTTCCAGAAAGACCCATCTTGAACTGATGTTATTTTGGATTGATATTATTGATAATCTGCACTTTATATCAACAGAATTATGAGTTCTGTAATCAGTCTAGGTCACTATGAGAATTTTGTGTAGAAATAGCAATTTCCACCTCCTAATTCTATCCCTCCTCCTCCCTGGCTCTCTGTGCTGTTCCGTTTGGTGCTAAGAAGTACCTTTGTATATTTTTAAACATTACTTCTTCCATTTCCTATAAATTCATGAAAATCAGTATGCTGTCCACAGCCCTATTTTACACAGCTTTTTTTACCTGTTTTTCAAGATCTTTCTCACATACAGTAAAAGGGCACTATAGCGAGTTCGCACAAAATTCGAAAAATCGCTTGTTATAACGTTCCCTTGTTATAGGTGTCCAGCTATTTTTGCAATGCTAACGCCTTGAATCCTTGCATCAAGTTCGGGCAAAACTGAACTGAAGGGCATTTGGTGCAATGTTTTCGTGAATGGGTCAAAACACAAACGAAATTTCAAAGTTCACCTGGGTCAAATTGTCAATTAGTATCAGATTTATTTGTAATTCGAATTTTTCATGCACTGCAAAATCTCTGGTGACATTTTGTGGAAAATTCCAATTGAACATCACCAGAAAAATATGGCATATTGTGGTCAAATGGTATCAAACGTATATGTATATAATGGTCAAAGGTGCCATATGGAAGTGGTTGATTTACTGGAGGGTAATAGTGAATGAGAAAAATTAAACTAATTAAAATGCTAAATAGTGCTAAATCATGACTGTTATTAAAATCAGGAAATCACGTTAAGTTGATCAGGAATTGAGAATGTTGCAGAAATGGGTCGAAACAGCAACTCTAGCGGTCATTTAGCGATAGAACAACAACTGACTGTACTAAAGACACAGTCGGGAAAGATTTTAATGTGGTGCATCACACTTAAGATGCCAATTTCACCTTGTTCACCATACAGAAGTTAATCCTTTGAGACTGTTGGCGTAAATCATGGCGTGAATGAATGTCTGGACAGCTGTAAAACATAGTCCTAATGACGTTTCTTTTCATCAACATGGCGCAGGCATCACTGGAAGAAAACAGGAAATATTATTCTCGATACTAAGGGAAACGAGGAGGATTCAGAGTTACTCTATGAAATGATGAGGAATGAGTCATTTACTTTCGAAACCATTCCGAATACTTATTTCAATGGGTGTCATAATGCTCTGACTCAAATGACTCAAATTTCGTCCCCTCCCCCACCCCCCCCCCTCGGAACAGAGGCTCACACCCTTTCCTCTCCAGTCGAGGCCACCTGGTTTCGACAGGGGTGGGGCGAAGAGTGAGCCAAGCCATGAAGACAAAGAAGACTTTGACTGAATCTGAAGCGACATTGTCCTTGGTGGTATTGTGGTAGAGTGCCGATAACGGTGGGATGCACGGGACTGCGATTCACTCACATCACGACTTTCCTATTTATTCCTCCCAATTCTTGCATCAAATGCCTGAAGCCACTGTTGAAAATCTGCGATGTCATCCATGCTTTGGTATTGGACTCGTAGGTGCCAGGAATAGTTCGTTGTCCGCAAAATGGTTGAGGATGCACTGACTTAACTGATTACAAACGGCTTTATTTTGTTGCACTGGTTGTCCTTAGTGGCCAATTTTTTCTGGAACAAAAATGATGAAATAGAGCTGTCTTGTCTGCATTGTGCACATCCTAAATAGGTGGAAACGATTAGTAAACACGTGCCAAAAGAATATTTTTAAAATGAGGAAAGGTTAAACCAGTGCTTGACCAAATTTTTCCTTATGGTAAATATGATGCCAGTATTGAATTTAGAAAGGGCATTCAATTCTCCACGGCTTGAGCACTCACATAAGTACTTTCACCATGAATACAGTGAAGAGAAATTCATCTTCTTTTGAATCGATTAACAGTCATCATAAGTAGTGATAAAATCTCTTTTCATCCATTGTGCAAATTCTTCAGCTTCTGCTTTTAGAATTTTGCCGATGATGTGATCTCTAATATTTTTTTCAGGGCGAGCCATTCAAATAATGCTGATTCTAGTAGATTATTTCTGCTGGTCGCAGTTTCTTACCACTCCGTGGCATTTCCAATTGTAAAGGTAGCATTAGTTTTGTCTAGGTTTTCTAGAATTATAAATATTGTGGACGAAGTTACTCCCATGTTGTCATCCCATTTCCGTTGTATTGGAGTTTTTTCTGTTAATTCCTGAATGGTTTCGAATTTCTTAGCCAAATCGAATGACTCTTTTCTTTTCCATTGTAAAATTCGTAATAAAAAGCATTGAACTTCAGGAAGTAGATCAGGATCAAGCTTTCCCAAATAACTGTTGCGAAGAACTTCTGGCCACCGTTTCCGCTGGAATGGTGTGCAGCAAAACCCCCTTTTCTTGACTGCTATTTCTCCTCCTCCCCCCCCTCGAAGACGCGGGAGTCGCTATAAAGTAACGTGCAAGCCCATACAAAAAAACTAAGGTGTTCTTCCATTCAAGTTTGTTTTTCCATTCTGAGTGAAAGGTTGTCGTGAATTACCGAAACTTAGTATACTTGTCCTAGTCTCATGTGACCAATGACTCCTGTAGGTCAAGCATCTCAGATGACAATCATGGCAAAACAGACTCATTATGGCAGTCTGTCAGAAATGGCCATTCGTAATAACCAAAAAACTCTATACATTTAACATTGTGACCAACAATGGCCAAATAATCGCTCGCTAAAATGGCCATCTCGCTATAAGCCTCCCTCTTAATAACAACCTTACACTGTACTTGGCATTGAAGGACCCGTGTATCTCCATATTAATAAGCTTCCTTGAAAATGTATCTGTAAAGTTTGTTGCGTATTATTACAATTATTTCCAAGCATTTGGGTTTTGATCTCGTGTGTTGAATTTTAGGTAGAGTGAAGCATCCTTGACTTTCTATAATATTGTCCCATCCTGAAGAGGCAAGAATTTGTTGCTCATTTAAGCCTTAGTAACCTTATAAGCTTAATGTTTAGGGGCTGTCTTTTGGAAATGTATGAATGTGAAATTCTGTCAGAACTGTAGGATTTTGATAACCAACAGTGGGTTGCAGGTTGTCCATTTACATGTGGCGTATCACTGAGTAAACTGGAAACTTATCTTCTTAAATAATGATTAACATTTTCTCAATTCAATTTTTGTTTACACAGGAATGGTAAAATTGTTGCTGATAAGTATGAGAAGACAAAGGTGAAAAATGTGTATGCTATTGGTGATGTGCTGGATGGTACTCCAGAGCTAACCCCTGTGGCCATTCAGGCTGGTCGCCTACTTGCTAGGGTAGGTTGCATTGACTCATTATAGCTTCATAGTTGTAATTAAATCTATTTATGTTAAATTTAAAGGATTGAAGTTATTTTAACTGAAATATATTGTTTAATGCTAGAATGACGGACATTTTTTCCATTTTGGCTATTTTTGAAATTTGTTCTCCTGTTGTACCCATGTATCACTTTGAAGAATTTTCCTGTATGTGAATTCTTATCCCTTTGTATGGTTCTGCAAAGTCACATATCTGCAGCATGAGTTCTCTGGAAAAAATTAGGGTTTGTACCTGGAATGGTTAAGGTTGCCATTTTGGTAGTCTTAGTCATGTCTTTGGCTATCATTTTTACTGTAAACATAATTGTTTTAACCATTCAAATATGTTTTTGCATTATAACAAGAAACAGAAAGAAGAACAAAAGAATGTGCTAAGACAACTAGCGTTTATTCATTTCCATGTCATTTTATGTTATTTATCTGCCTTTTGAAAGTGGAATGGCTGGCTGGTGATTGTTTTTCTTAGTGGAAGGGTTTTCCAAGTCTTGTCTTTTTACTAGATAAAAGATCAAATGAGGTTTGAACACAATCAAGACCCTTACATATGATCATGAGTAGAAACAATGGATTCAAATGTTTGGAATCGTTGCGTAGGCAACGAGTTGCCTAAATTTCAACATGTAGTTTCCCCAGTTCTTGGCACTGCCTTGATAATCGTCTTCTCCATCAACATGTAAATGGCTGTTGTTGATTTTTGTTAACGCGAGACTGTATTGGTTATTACTTTACAGTTGTTAAGATATGGACAGTGAGAAGATCTAATTACAGCTGATTATTTTTGACATGTCAGAGTTACTGTGTGGATGTTGGGGAGGCAAGATCTGCTATAGGAATGGAGCCAGAGTCATCTGAAGCTTCCATTCTGAGCCCAAGTTGACAATTGTCAGACATCAAATCAAACTCTAGCGTGCTCGGCATTATTTAAGATTTTGCAATGCCTTTTCTATTCAGAAAATGTTTAGTACCAGGCTGTAAAACAGGGTACTGGCAAACGAGGACCAAAAATGCAAAACAGTTGAACAAGAAGAATCTTGACAAGACGACAGTATGCGAAGACTTCTCAAATTTACTGGTTTATCTTTCTTTGGTAGATTTAGATTTTCATTAGCAGCATCCGTAGAGCTTTGATAGGATTAGTAAATTCAAGGATTTGCTTGAATTGATTAAAATAAGTCGATCGTAAGAAACCCTTCGTAATCAACTTATTCATAGCAGCCACATGCTCCCTGTAAATGTAAACAAATGGTGTTTACTTGTGTTTTTACAGTCATTTTCTAAGATTTTTATAAAATTCGATTTTTCCCACATGAACGTGTTCTGTGATAGTGAAACCTCTTTAAGTATTCAGCTTACATAGTCATGCTTGTATGTACAATTTGTGAACATATAATGAATTTATAAGATTTATGGAAGACTATTTGCCATATTACATGTTTAAAATGAAAAGAAATTAAACACTTCAAAGGTAATGCAGGTAAATACATATGTCAAAAACAACAATGATAGAGCATTAGTATTGGAGCAAAGATAGTATATAATAACATTTGTAGTAAACAACAAAAGACTTACGGCCATAAATGGTTTGTCTTTCATTAATTTGGAACTATGGCTTAATGCTTTCGTCCTAAATTTTATTATATATTTATTTTGCTCTATATTCTTGGTTAGTGGTAGGCAAATGGTGATAGTTAATATTCTGCTGAATGCATTTTCATTTGAACTATCGCAGTACCAATAATACCAGAGTGGTGGTGGTGATTGACAAAGTTCTTCATTTTGTTTATGGGCAGAATTCTAGGCAACACGTCATAGAATGAAGTCAACAATCCATATCATACAAATGACAATGACCTGGCGTGTATGTTGCAAAAGCGGTACATAGTGCTGACTTGGGCTGATTACATCGAGTGCCTTTAAGTCGAACATGTCTTTCAAGCATGTCAGATGGGAATATAGGCTGTAAAATAATTGAGGACATCATAGTGGTGGAGGAGAAGCAGGTCCTGATGGGAACAGTGGTGAAGTTGCAGGTGGTAGATGAACTTGTTGCCCTTGACTGTACAACTTGGTGTGAAGTCTGTGTTAAGAGGACACTTCTTAGCCTTAAACCTTATGAGGAATAGAGGAGTAGAAAATCCTCCAGATGGTGACACTTGAATGCAATAGAGGTGTTTTGGTGTCAGGAGCCTCTCACTTTGGGATGCCTTTTGCTAAAGGCAGCTGTCACTGGCAAGTTGTTGCCTAGTCTCCAGCGCATAGGTACAGGGAATGCTGACTGAAGATGTGTGAGGAGAGGCTGAACTACTTGTGTAACCATCTGAGCATATCATTGTCAAAAACCACTCTGGTAACTTGTTGGAATGAACTGATTACTAATGTTATGTTGCAACCATGACGGCTGTTACTTAGTATTCTGATAGAATAAGGATCGATGCATCTCCCTGTGTTTAAGATTTACAATATATTTTATAGCTTTTGTAAATATGTACTCTCTATCTTGCCGTGTTCCTGATGGTTTATTTATACATTGAGATGACATTGTCATTTTTGAGATACTTTGGCAGAGGTTTATTACTTATATTCTGAAAATTTCAAATTGATGACGTTTGTGTTTCACAAAAAATCTGGGACAAATGACAGATTCAACCAGTCAATCAGGTGTGATGCATTGCCTTAATGTGCTGCTGCATGCTGGCATACATGTGTAGAAGATGCCCTGCTAGAAATTTCAGCAATGAGGCTTATGCTAAGGAAAACATAAATAAAGGTAGCTTTGTAAGTGCTTGGCATCTATTTTTTGGTAAGGTAACCATAGATCGTATGACAAAAATTGACAATTGGAGGCACCTCGGTAAGGAGAATTAGTTTTTGGAAAAAAGAGACTTTGGAGAGATTTGACAACATGCCACTTTCTAATTTGTGTTCTTGGGCTTGACCAACTTGCAAAGCCACTATGCTTGGGAATATTTCAAAGAAATCTCATGTTTTCTAAGGTTGTTGAGAAATCATTTAGGTATAAATGCCTGATAGATTTGCTTCCTTTTCTTTTGTGTGGAATTGATTTATTGAAAATAGCAATTCTGCACACAAACCTGGACCTTACATTACTGTGGATGAACAATTATTTCCTGCTGAATTGTTGCCTTTCTACAGAATTTGTGCCAGGCAAATCTGACAAATATGACCATAAATACTGGTATGCTTTTGATGCTGAATGTGACTGTCATAAGTGGCTTTCCATATTATTGGGAAAAGTGATGAATGTGGCTCCGGGAAAAGGCTATCTCATTTTGTGGTGATGATGCTCATGCAACAGTCAATGGGAAAAGGCAGGAACATTGCTACCAATAATAACTGTACATTGTTCCAGATGGCAAAGAAGCGGATTAAGAAACTGCTGTTGTGGTGACAGTAAACCAAGCGAAAAGGGTGATTCCACGTGCTGTCAGGTCTACTAAGTATGAACAGTATTATTTTTAGTTTTATGCAAATTATAAGGCTCACCTGACTGTACACCGTCTGAACAAAGAAGAACACCGTGTGAACAATGCTTCCTTCAATTTATGTAGACCAAAATCATAAAAATCATATAGAGTAAAAATGTACTATCAAACAAAGCTCATAGTGGATGTCATTTATGGAATGGCTAACGTGCTGCACTCTGTGAAGACAACCTGAGGGTAGCCTGTTTGCTTTTTCAGCATTACTCTTGACCTGAGTGCTTATGTTATTTATAGTGTTTCTGGTAACTGCATCTTCTGAAGGATATATCTGTGCAAATCACTAGAGGAGCAGGCTGCCAAGGAGAGAATTTCTAAGCCTTCATACTGAAAAAGACAATTCTGATTCAGATGCTGCTGATGAGAGTACAGGAAAACTACTTTAATGCCAATGATGTCAAACCTGTAAAAGTAATGAAGTTGCTGGAAAGTGCAAACTATGTAAAAACACTGATGTACATGAAGTGCCGAAGCCAATTTTGATTGTGGAAAATGCTCTTGAGTAATGTCAATGAGAGCAATCATTAGTGCCTTCTGCAATCTATGCTTTGCTCAGCAAATCTCCATCACCAGGCCAAAAATCCACAATCTAGTGTTACCTTATTGTAAAGTAAAAGACTTGACTTCTTTATGTTTAGGCAATGCATACAAGAGGATGAACTGTCTGCTATCTCCAGCAATTTTGATGATGGTCTGAGGTAGGCAAGAAAAATATTTTTAAAGCTCAAGGTACTTCAATAGAGGATAACCCATTATGAAAGGTTGAACTAAACAGTAACCCTTAGTGATTTTGTGTTGTTTATTTGAATAACTTGGACAGTATAAAAAATTCAAAGTAGCAAGAATGGTTAAGTCTGTCATTCACATCACTGCCTAAGTCCTGTTGTTCTGCTGTTAAGGTTATTATCATGTGAAGATTTTGAGTGCTGTGGTTTCTTGTTTGTAGAGGCTGTTTGGCAAGTCTGAAGAGCCCATGGATTACAAGATGGTTCCCACAACAGTGTTTACACCATTAGAATATGGTTGTGTTGGATACTCAGAGGAAGAAGCTATTGAAACGTTTGGAGCAAAAGAAATTGAAGTGTACCACACTCATTTCCAGCCCTTGGAGTACACACTTCCAGAAAGAGATAAGAATAAAAGCTATGGCAAACTTATATGCCTTAAAAGTGCTTCGGTAAGTTTTTTGTGCCAAATGTTATAATAAATGAGTGAAAATCATAATTATTACTTGTTACACTGAAGAATTATTAAATTTTTAGGGGATTCATTATAATGTTTGTTATGTGATAGGTGCTATATTTTGAAGTTGTGATTGTGCCATTGATACAAACTGCTTCTTCTCGTCTGCTGCTTCTCATTTCTCATCTCAAACTTCTCATTTGCTTGAGTTTAAAATGTACCAGATTCTAAGAATACCTCCATTAACTCAGAAATCCCTCTGGAGAATGAATACACTTCTTGTTTGTTGTGGAAATGAAAGATAACCTCCTCTTATCTCTTATTCTTCAAAACGTTTTGACTGGCGACCTCAATCAGAGTTTGAATCAACCTTCCAATTCCTTCAACTCAACCTTGGTCTTTTTCAATACAAGATGTCATTAGTGACTTCTTTAGCAAGGATTGGATGGTCAGCCTTTTACTTTTTGAAATCTGTATCAAAGCAACATGCTCTTTGAGGTATGGAGGGAATGCGGTGAGCGTAGTGAAGCAGCAAAAAAAGCATTGTTTGGTTAAAATTCCATGATTCTCTTGAAATCTCTGTACAATGTTGGGTGAAAAGGTAACATCCCAATTGAAATCCCAGTCATTTTTATTAACTTATCTCAACTCTTTTGGACTTTGTAAAATGTTGAATATCCATTGTTAAAGTGGGAATGGTGATTTGCTTTCCAGGATAAAGTGGTGGGATTTCATGTCCTGGGACCAAATGCTGGGGAGATCACTCAAGGGTTTGCATTAGCCCTTAGGCTCGGGGCTAGAAAGTCTGACTTTGACGATTTAGTGGGCATTCATCCAACATGTGCCGAGGTAATTATATTAATGTAGTTCTATGCTATTTATTTTACACGACTTTATTAAATGACCACTATTTAGATTAGTATGGTGAGTCTTAGAAACTAGTTATCTGTAGGCAATAAGATTGAGTCTTGCATTTTTTTGTAAAATCCATTTTTATGACAATGGTGATCTGAACCAGAAACCACTAAAAGTATGCAGTAATTGCTACAATAAACATAGTGAACCATCTCCCTGTGGTAGTTACAAATTGTTGCCACTGACAGGGTTCATGCTATACCTAGTCATACGTATGTGCTTTAGGATGGGTTCCTAGATGTGTTCTGCCGGTAATTTTCCTTGGGTTTAAGTGGGCAGCTTTGCTTTATTATGCTGTGTGAGTCTGTTTTTATGGATTCTTTTGAACGAGGCTGAAGAGCTGCATTTCACTAATTGGTTATTGTCCAATTTTACGGTGCTTTTTAACCCATTGACTTGAAGAGACTGCGATTCGCCAGCCTGCTGGACTTGGCTGTCAGGCCGGCAAAATTAGAAGTGATGAATCACCAGCTTTATGCAGCCCTGTCTTTTAGCTCGGATAATTAACTAAAGGCATAAATATTTGTGATAAAAATCATTTCTATCTTCTTGCACAAAAATTGTTCTGTAAGTGAAATGCATTTGCACCTTTTTTATTTGATCTTGCTCTGTTTCGTGAAATTATGTCTCTGCTGCCTCCTTCATGGTCTCGTCTTCCCGCCTGCAATTGCTGCTCACTGGGAATAGCTTGCCGGTTGTTTTATATGCACTCCTTTGCCATTGTGTTTGCAATCATTTTCAAAGTGCTTTCTGCTAACATTGCTCATTGTAGAGTCGTTTGGCACCGTTTTCATTTCCTCTGTTGATAGCAGGCATGCTTACACTAAGCACCTTCTTTATGAGGAGTCAGATGTACCCAATGATATGAAAAGATCTTGCTGTGAATGACTATTCATGAAATGATGCTACTACGTTATCAATTTTGTTTTCCATTATGCCTCATTCAGAATTATCACTAGGTAGGTCAGGAGTTCATTCTAGAATATCAACCGTTCCTGAGTTTTGTACGCGGATGGTTTGTATCATTCATTATCACTTCCATCCACATGCAATGGCTACCAAGGGTGGTGCTGTTTACCAATTGTGCAGTATGCACTTCCTAGCCAATCTTCTTTGAGGTGATTTCTTTCCTCTCACATTACCTACCATAGATTTTTGCAATCAGATTCATTTCCCCTGATTACATAAAACGTGGCTATTAGAGACAAGACTATTGCTTTCCGAGATGAGGGATGTACCTAATGATATGACATCATCTTGCTGTGAACAGCGATTCATGAGAAGCAATTATTGTTATCATTTTCCTTTTCATTACGTGTAATTGCAAATTATCACAGTGTAACACAGTAGTTACTTTTAGAATTTCAATGGCTTACAAGCCATTTTTCTTATGCAGATGGTTGGTTTGACGTCGCACACGGAATTATTTCGTTTGTGCTGGTGCTCCTGAAAATGGCTAGTTGAAAGGGAGAATACTTCAAGAGTAATGAAATAGTGTGCTCTGTTAGAGAGCGATACCTTGAGCAGTAGTGGAGATGAAGATTAATCCTATGAATTAGATGGAACGGAAGAGAGCACTCGGAAGTATCGAGGATAGTGGTGAAGGTGAGGTGGACTATCAACGGCTCAAGAAACCGGGGAAAAGTGGACAGCATGAAGTGGAGTACCAGCAATGGCAATGTAAAACACTTTGTAATATGTGGTGTACCAGGCATAAATGTATGTGTGCTTCAAATTTTACCCAATAATGCTAATGAGCGTGTTTTTTTACACTTTCGTGAAACCTTATTTTTGGGAATCAATCTGCAAGAAGACAAACAGAATTGCAGAGTCATTTTTGAATTGAAATATGAAGCACTAAAGTATTTAGACCAGGGAATGGTTCCCAACATCTGCAGAAGAGATTTGGTTCTATTTCACAGTGAGTGTTTGGATGGCACAAGTGAAGAAAAATAAAATTCAGAACTATTCGAGTCCATGAGTGGTCTCTGAAACTCCTTTCATCAGTAATGTCATTCATATGTCGTCTTTTTCTAACAAAGTTTTTGAATTTTACTGACAATGCGAGTCTCATAGTTCATAACGTGAACCAAAAATTTGAGTCCATTTATAGTCCTTCACAAAATCTTGCCTTAGATTGAAAGTCTATTGAAGTTTCATGGGGGACTAAGTTTCAATCTGTACAACCTAACTAAGCTCAATTTGGTGTAACATTTTATAAAATTTGTTAGTGTTAATGTTCCTTGGACTACTGTATGCAGTTTGCGATTTATAGCGGTAAGAAACCAGAAGCACCAAATGAAGTTCCCTCGAGTGAATCAGCAGCATTACAGCCAATGAAGCCTTACTTTTGGTTAGGATAACTGGTGTACGTCACCTGCACTTTCAAAAGCTGATTGATGAAAAGACAAATACAGCAGGGATTGTTCGCCTCAATTGAAAGAACATGCTAAAAGATTTTCAGGGAATGGCATTGAAGAAATTGAAACCTTGGGATAGCAGCATTCAAATGGAGGGACAAGAAGGTCGACCAACTTACCATAAGAAAATTGAAATCACTGGCACCAGCAAGTTTTCTGCCAAACCAAGGGAACCAGTCATCAGGCCTGAAGCAATCATTGATCATAACAGGCAAATGAATACTGTAGGTGGAGAAGATCAGCAATCACCTTCTTTTCCAATGATGTGCCCCAGTGCCATGAGGTGCAGAAATTTTTTTTTACATTGTCATAGTGTTTCATAACTCATGTGAGTTGTATGAAAATCCTATGTCAAAATAGCTGCATTTGATGACTTCAGTGAGAATCTTTCTGAAAAAATTCTGGAGAAAGTAACCCTGCCATAGTGAGAGACGCAAGTGCCTCGAACATCAGGCTCGTCACCTACAAGATTTCAATCTGCCAACTGAACCTACTTTCCTTGCTGCATATCAGCAAATATGGTGAAAAAGAACCCATTCCTGTGGTGAAAATGAACCCATTGAAGTGCATAAATCATAGTAAAAGAAGATTGAAAGCCATTGGGAGCGTGAGCAGTGCCATATTGCTCTTCATGCACCTGAATGTTTCAAGGTTTATTACACCAAAAAGGGATAGATGCTGAGAACAGGTGATGGCTGCTTTCAGTAGGAGTATTAACGTGAGAAATTTTGCTGACAGACTTAGACACATGAATTCAACTAAAGCTTTCAAGACCACTCCAGGAATCATCATGAAATAAATTCACAAGAATTAATGAAAAGTTAGCTTTCAAAGTTTGTAATAATTTTTGTGAAATATGATTTTGTAATAATAATAGAACAATTGTAAAAGTTTACTTTTTTGCAATTGTTGCAACAATATTGAAAAATGGTCGCTACAAATATTATAAAATACTAATATTTACTCAACTATGTAATCGAAAATATGTAACAATTTCTTGGTAAATATACAATTATCCTTGGAAATAAAAAATATTATTCACTGCAAAAATTTTGAAGAAATAAATCTTAATCCTGGGTATGGAGATCACCCAAAAATACTAAGCCAATGGGTTAGGCGATGAATTTGCTTCATGAGGCAATTAATTTGAAATTTTATCTTTATGCTGTCTTATAGTTAGAAAGTCAATTTCTTCAAATGACCATTGCCTACAGTGATACTGAAACCGTCTTGAACTGTTTGCTCACATGTTGTGTAGGTTTTTGTGATCGGAAATATCTGTCCATCGTTCACAACTGTCATTGGTCTCTCTGTGGAGTCGAAGGAAAACCCAAAGCGATTCCATATGGAGATGAAAATGAGTGTTGGTTTTCTTTTGATTGATAGTGGGCATTTATAAATCCAGGGGCATTGTCATGGCAGAGGTTGTGTTGTGGGAGTCAAGGAGGTTGACAGTGGTGCCAATCAGAGATCTGCAACTGGGCACAATATACGGTCGACCCTTGCCTGGCTATGTGTGAGAGATAGAGAGAAATAGAAACACGAATACAAAGAACTGTGCTTGACAATTACTTCCAAAGTGTGCCGACTGACATGACTGTCTGTTGCCGCCGAGTGCCCCATTAGAGTGCCGGGTGCCCGGTGGGTGGCCGGCTTTCAGGAAGGAATCTCTGGCCTTCCTTCTTGGGAAGAGATTATGAAAGAGTTGAACCCACTCTGAACCAGTTTTTGCCCAAAATATCGGTCACCTTGCGGATCCCAATTGGGCATTCCCCGCTGCCCGCCGCCTTCTTTCAGAGGCAGGCGAGGGTGTGTACCAAGAGACCGGTAGGGGTCGTGGTACCCAGGCGAATGTGCACGGTTGGGTGCCTATGTCATTTGGGTTGGGGTGAACATGGGCATAGCCAAACAAGGGAGTCGGGCAAGGGTCGACTGTATATCATGCCCAGTTGCAGGTCTCTAGTGCCTATCACAAATTTACAGTTTTGAGGCATTGTATGCTCATTGTAAACTGTCAATTCGATATAATCAGGATTTGAGTGCTAATCTTGGCTAATGATTTTTTCCTCTATGAAATTTTCAAATACATGCTAGGTGTACTGAGGGAGGTCTCTGTAGTGCAGTAGTCTCTTAACAGTGAAATGGGATGTACAGGTACTCCTGGACTAAAGACTGTCGGACTTCGACAATTCAAAGTTAGGACCATAATCATTACTCTCTTGCCCTTATTAAAAATGTCTATTTGCAATAGAATGGATATATTCACTTGTATGGTGAAAATTTTGCCCTGGATAAGTCAGGGAATGCATAATTTTTCGTCTGTAGCAACACTGTTTTTAATAAAATACTTATAACATACATACATACCCATCACACTGTTCCCTTTCAGGGTAGGCACAGTTAAAATGTTTCACTCATTAATACATAATTGTACACCTAACTATGCTTCAATAATTTCCTCCATACTGACCTGTCCTTGCAAACCTCTTTTGCCTCATTTACGCCCATACACTGTTTCATACATGCCCTCCTGTTTTTAAAACTCCTCATATTCCTCCTAAGAATTTCCTCAACCACAACTTTCTCGGCTTACCTCTACCTCTCACTTCATTCATTCTACTCTCATAATATGTTTCGTTATTCGACTCACATCCATTCTCTCTACATGGCCAAACCAACGAAGCACACTCCTTTCATACATGTCCATTACTGGAGCATTTAACCCACATTTATTCATGACCCACTCATTCCTGACCGTATCCATCCTACTTTTGCCGCAAATACTCCTCAGATAAATACTCATGCCCACGGTGTTTAGTTTACTCTTATGTCCATCCTGACATACCCATGTTTCACTACCATATAGCAAAGTGGGAAGAAGTATACTTTTGTACATGGCAATTTTCGCTTCCTTAGACAAGCACTCATTCCTTGATATGCTCCACATGCTACCTACCACTTTCCTTCCAGCATTTGCACGTCTCTATCTCCTCATCTATTCTTCCATCTTTCGCATACATTTTACCTAAGTACAAAAAATCATCCACCTGTTCAATTACTTCACCATTCGCCCTCATCCTACAGTTATTCTCCCCATTCTCCTTATCAAAAACTACTACTATAGTCTTGCACGCATTTACCTTCAATTCCATTCTCTCCGTTGATTCACAAAACTTATCTAGGAGCTCCTGTAATCCCTGTTTACTGACTGAGATCAAAACAGCATCATCCGCATGTAGAACTCGCACGTTTATATTTCTAATCAAAACATCGTCGTTTTCACCAAATGCGTCTCAAACACATTTATCCTTAAATACATTAAACAGCCATGGAGACATTACGCATCCTTGCTTTACACCCACATTTATTACAAACCAATCACTCAGAACCCCGTTAACTCTTACACTTGCCTTACTATTGTCATACATCGCCATCATAACATTCAATAACTGCCCATTCACTCCACAGTCTCTCAAAACCTTCCACAACTTCTTTCTATTTACTTTGTCATATGCCTTCTCTAAATTGACAAACACACAGTACACTTTCTTTTGGACACTCATACATTTTTCTATCACTTGTTGAAGTGCAAAAAGCTGGTCACTACATCCTCTTCCAGGCATAAACCCACACTGCACGCCCCAATATTTTGTCGGAAGTAATAGTCCTCACTCCTTCGATTAATATTTTACTGAACACTTTTCCCGGGATACTCAATAAACTAATGGCCCGATAATTATTACATTTGGTCTTTCCACCCCTCCCTTTGTACAACGGAACAATGATAGCATTCTTCCAATCCTCTGGAACAACAGAAACCTGTAAGCATAAATTGTATAGTTCACGCAGCCTACAAATTAGTAATTTACACCCACACTTCAACATTTTACTGGATATCCCATCTATGCCTGCAGCCTTCCAATTTTTCAATATTCTCACAGCCATTGTGACCTCCTTCTCACTGATATCCTTTTCCATCCTCACATTCTCATATACCACTTCACAAGGCTCTTCTTCAACGCCTGCTAAATTATTGTACAATTCTTCAAAATACTCCCTCCAGCAGTCCCTGATATTGCTCTCGTCCCACATGATCTCTCCACTTTTGTTCTTTACTGCTTTCATTCCCCTACCTTCACCAATCTTAGCCCTTTTTTCCCACTTCCAAAACAGCTTTTTATTACCTTCAAAATCACTCTGCGTTTTGTTAGCTTCATCCGCACACATTCTTTCTTTGCTCTCTTTCACAATGATTTTGCATTCATTCTTTTTCTTTCTGTAAATCTCACATTCCTTAGTATGCTCTTCATCAGATGTGGCAGCAATCATATCCTTGTACGCCTCTTTCTTTTCTCTGACTGCAATTTTCTTTTCTTCATTCCACCAAGCATCACCTTTCGTTCTTCCTACCACTCCTTTCCCACATACACTTTCAGCACATTCCACAATCACTCCTTTTAAACACTCCCACGCATCATTTACGTTCTCGTTTCTGATATGCTCTTCCCATTCTCTCTGCTTCAATGATAGAGCATCCTCAAGCATGCAACCATACCGCATTTTTACCTTGCTGCCTAGCAACCTTTCCACTTTTACTCTCAACTGCTTACGCGCAACATTCTTCCTTGGCACCCACTTTCTGCCCAGATTGACTTTGGAGAGTACCAAATAGTGGTCTGTTCCACATTCAGCACCCCTCATCACTCGCGTGTCCCACACTGACTCTCTCAATCTCTCATCATACACAATAAAATCAATCATGCTTTTACAGTCGCCCCTTTGCCAAGTATACATATGTATTCTCTTATGTTTAAACCATGTATTCGACACAAACAATCCTTTTTCCAGGAGCTCACTCACTAAGTTTTCACCATTATCATTCACTCGGGGGTCATCAAAAGGCCCAACCACTCTCTCAGATGCATCCCACCTCACACCAACCCACCCATTCATGTCACCTAGTAAAATTATTCTCTCACCAGGATCACAATCATTCAAAACCTCTCTCAGATTTTCCCAAAACTCATCTTTCACACTCACTCTCTCCATCCACTGGTGCATAGCACACCACAATCTCAACTCTCCTAATACCTACTTCATGCGAACCCAGAGCAATCTAGGGGATACTTACTCATACTTCCTTACTAGCAACTTAGCTCTCTCATTAAGAATGAGTCCTACACCTTGACTGCCGTGTACATTATCTTCAACTCCTGACCACAGTGCCAGACCAACGCCATCTGTAGTAACAGCATCCCGCCCCTTACGCTTAGTTTCACATGCACACAAAACATCCATTCGTCTCGCTTTCATTTCATTCGGCAACTCATGCTCCTTTCCATACGCTCCTCTCACATTCCAAGTACCGATAGTCCAGTGCGTTTCCAGTCCGTATCTTGATGGGCCAACCTTATTCAGTTTCTGCCGCCCATCGTGGCTTTGGCTGTCTAATGCAACATTTTGACGTTAGCAGTAAGTTGTAATAGAGTATGCAAGGTTACCAGCCTTGGCAGTACCCGCACCACGTGCATTTTTCCCTGCTAAAAGTTACGGTGCTCTACTGGTCAGTTTTGGTACATTTTCACCAGTATGTCACAAGAGAAACCAAAGCATAGGAATACCCTAGGCCCGCTTTCCCTATTCTGCTCAAGCTAGGATCCCTTCTGAAAGGACTACCTTGAGAGCCAGTATACTGTTGCCCGCGACCCACCACTAGGAGGTATATGCAGTGTACTGACACACCGGGTCGCTAAAATACTTAATAGAAAACTTATATCAATTCATGTCTCGACATGCATGGCTACCAATGCCACTCGAATGCAAAAGGCCACACGAGCTGCATTGTCGTCCTCAATGTTCATTTTGTTATTCGATGTGAGACTGAAATTAGTCAAATATAAAGAAATGCTTTTCATACAAAGTGATTCTTTAGGCACTTTCTGTTAGTCACTTGTTTAGTTTGACAAGTGCTGTCAAAGTTCAATCCAGCTTGGTTTAATGGAGTGAAAGATCGTTCAAGTTCTCGCATGAACTGTTGAACAACTGCTCTTGAATGGCCATCTTGAAAGGTCTGGAATGCCCTTGAAGTGCTTGAAATGTCTTGTTCAACACCCCTTGTGCAGTACATCTTGAACAGTGTGAAGTGGGCTTAAATAATGTTAGAAATAGTGAAGTTTTATGCACTAAATGAATTGCATTTCAATGGAGGTATGGTTAACATGAATTGAATTATTTTCTCTTTTTTTAAGAGGCAATGCACTGAAGGAGCAAAATGAGTACTAAATGTGTGCGCCTGCCCAACTAAGACATGGGAGAGTGCGTGCACCTCGTGGAAACACAAACATAATAACATTAGCAATGCTGTTCTCTCAATATGTAAATGTAGAAGCTAGGCAACTGTTAGTGCAATTGAGGAAATTAGTTGGCACCGAGGTTAGTTCTTAACAGTCAGTTAACTCCAAGCATAGCCTTAACTATGGTCCCTCCTCTGAAGGTGGGAATGATGATTGCCATCTTTTGTCACATTTTTTAAATTTTAATCTGAGCAAGTAGCTCTTTTATGAAATAAGTTATTGTGTAAGGTGACTTGGTTTGGCCTGCATAGTCCTTTACATTGCTTTAGTTTGAAGATAATTGTGGCTGTCATATCTGAAGATCGTAAAGAGAAATGTATTGATAATGTATCAAATGGGTGTATACTTCATGTGTTAGTAATCAGGATGCTTTTTCTTTACCTTGGCTTGGTCGTTGCGATAATGCCTGATGGTTGAAATGGCTCATTGCAATATCTTGAGCTAATATCAAAGAATTCACTGTGGCAATATGTTGGCAGAGCTGTTAGTCTCATATTTTAAGAATAAAACTAGCGTTAACTATTAAAAATTATTCTTAAAATTATAATTACAAAGAACATAAAATTTGATTTTCTCATTCTGGTTATTCCAAACTTACGTACTCTAAAAAGACCTTATTATGTGAATGCCATTTGAAAATCATTCCAAAACCAGATTTTCTCTTCAGCACACACACAAAAAAAGGTGTACAAAATACAAAAAATACAAAAAGGTTTGATGATGAATGATACTATTTTTCATGAGGGAATTAACCTCTCTCTTGGGAGCGACTTCCTCATAAGTGACCTGCCTTCACTTACAAACAGACTTGGTAGTTGAAGAGAAAATCTGGTTTTGGAATGATTTTCAAATGAGATTCACAGATTGAGGTCCTCTGAAAAACAAGATATTTTTGATTGGGGAGACAGTTGATCAGTAGTGATGGGAAAACTAGCAATCTAACCAATATGGCTTCTGATGTGGATCATGATTAAGTCACGAATGTTATTCTTGATGTACAGCCAATGTGCATGATTGAATAATTTTCTTTGCATCAATTTCAAGCCAGTGGATGTAGGTACATGCCAAATCATAAGCCTTGTGGTGATGTTGTAGTGAATAATTTCCCAATAGTAGGTGTGGCCGAAATTAAATCAGATTTAGCATATGAGTTTTTAAATACTTAATGATCTGTTATTGTTTGTCAAACATGGAATTCCATTGAGTGACATGACATTGAGAAATACTATTTGAATATTGCATTGATTGCAACCAGTCCACGATGGCTTGGAGAATATCATTTTTGCCTCCCCCTAAAGCCTTAGAAAGCCATTGCTATATTGGTCTTTGGTTGAAGCCTGAACTGCCCTATTGTGACAGACTTAGCCAAATGTTATTTGTAGTGAACTTGTAATGAAATGAAAAATTTTTGGGTCAAATCAATTTCACTCTCTAGAGATGTCAGTGTTGTATAGTGCTGAGTGTTTTCTGTCCCCCCTGCAATGGAAACATACTGTGCATTTGGGATCTGTGGATTCATAGAGGGCTTACTTGACTCCTGCTCACAGAGCTGTTGACTTCTCATGTTAGTGCTTGACATGATTGTATGTAAAAACAATTTCTTAATGGAGTGAGTAGGATTTTTTGGGAAATGCATATAATTTCTTGCATGACCTAATGTAGTCTTTAAAGCTATCATTTGGAAGCATATTTTGATATAATTTTTATGATGGAATTTATATTTCAGGTCTTCACTACCATGATGATCACTAAATCCTCTGGAATTAGTGTGGAGAAATCATCTTGCTGAAGTTAAAGTATGCTATTTTTGCTGTGTACTAGATTATTTTTCTGGTTGATAAACAGCAAAATAGCAAGAGTATGGGACATAAAATGCAGGAGCCCTTGTGGCAGTTATGACGGCCCCACTGAAAACCGTGATGGTGGGTGGAGTCCGATGCTCTGCATGGATTGTCGATGGGAGTTGGTGACCTTGACTCTTTTCCTGAAGATCATTTTGGGCTGAATGCCTTAGATTTCAGTATTATCATGGAAGTTGGTCCTTTCGTGATGTTGAAAATATAGCTGATTTTCATTATGTGGATCCTAGTGCATTTACTTATAGCCTGGGGTTACAACTTTTCTCCAATATGTTAGGTGATACATGGTTTCTATATTTTCCGGGCTATTAACAAGCTTTTACCTGTGAAACGTTTCATAAATACTTCAATGTGTGACTTTTTGCATAAATACCGTTGCTATGATTTTAAGATGTTGGATTTGTCGACCTAAGACCATGTGCAAATTCTTGCCCTGGACCAAATTATTCGTTTCTATTCAGGAGTGCTTTAAAAAATTCTTTATGAAGCCAATGGATAAAATTTGTGTAATTTTCCAGTTATCTTTTGTGGATGAGATTACCTGCTTAATGCTGAGCCTATTTTTTTATATGCAATGAAATTTTTGAGAGGTTGATTTTTTCTAATGGCTCAGGAAACATATAATTCGATCTCTAAAATTAAATTTTCTGCTGTGAAAAATTTGCACTCATAAATTTGTCGTTTTTTGCTTGACGACTGGTGCTAAATGATAACAATTAACTAGTTTGGCTTGTTGGGATATTGTTTTTGGAATAGGAGTAATCAAAATGTGAGGAGAATATCAACTGCATGTTTAAATGATTGCTATGTTCTTTACTTGTGATACATGGAAATTGAGTATTCTTATGGAACTTTCAAATTTGATGATGAATTTGATCAATTTTTGTTAAGATGCAAAATTTTTCCCAGCAATATCGTTGTGGCTGGTTCAAATATTGTTTTGGGATGAGTAATAAAAACTGAGCTGCATAGCCACTTCATGTTGAACATTTTTTGTCTCTCTCATTGTCTAATGGTAATTTGTTGATGCACTTCCCTTGGTTAAAGACCAGTTTTAATATACAATCAATGCTTGGAAGAGGAACATTTTTCTTTAGGTTATATTAATTTATTTTGGAAACTCTGAAATCAGCTTTCTATTAAATTTTTCAATTTTATGAAAATTTGTTGAATAAGGAATCTTGTTGGGCTTGATCAAATGTTGATTGGCTTTGAATTCAGAGAAATCATGACTTTAAACATCAAGAAATTCATCTATAGCTTTGAACTACTTCTAAACATTCCCATTGTTTGTGTACAAAAATAACATTAGAATGCAGTACTGACATTGGAATTTATTCCTGAATTCTTTTAATGCATCGTAAGCCTCGACAAAGACATTTGAATAAATCAAATTGATTAGAGAAGGAAAAATTCTTATGGTTATTTTATGCAGTAAAAACAATTGAAAAATTTTGTTGAACTTAAAATCAAGTGGCAGTAAAGTCTTTTTCAGCAGCCACAGAATACAAGCTTGACTTTACTATGGTGCATCATCTTGATGTGTAATCACTGAACAGTTGGTAAACTTAGCCTAGCCATATAGGAAGCCTTGAACCTCCTCACTTAAGTTCTTCAGCCATTCTCTGGTGTTTCATTCGCAGTAAAGAATTGTGTTGTTATGCTTTAATGCTGGTGCTAAGTTCAGCTGGCTCTCCTTAAGTTCCTATTTACAGTTTTTTTTGTTGCTTTGTCTGCCATGAAGTAGTGTTGTTACCAAAGTGTGTTAAAAACTCCAGAGTGAAGATATAGGGCCCATTCTTTTACAGAGGTTAATGTGGGATGCTGGGCAGAGAGGTTATTTTATTGTGAGGCGTGCTTGGGAATTGTAGAATAAGGTGCCACATTATTGGGATGTTTTATTAAAGCCCTACAAATATGCTACTAGGCAAAAACAAAATTTTAATGGACACACATTGTTTAGTCTTAAAATTAAAGTATAAGTGGAATGTCGTCGTTGAAATAGTTCAAGTGGAGCTTTTTTGTAAAGCAGTGCATATCTGTGGTTAGTTGCAGTAGTGTTTGTAGTATGGGGAGGTTTTCAATGTCATCAAAAAATAGCTTCTCCAGTGTCATGATCATAAAATTATGTTGAAGGAAACTGAGAGATTCATCAGTCTTGAAAAGCACTGAAACCTTAACCAAATGTGCGTAAAATGTCCTATGTAATATTAACCTGCTTAGGAACAGTTTTGTCAAGTAAAGAACATAATAGCTTCTTTCTGGCTAGCTGTGCTCGCATATGAGATTGTCATCAACCCCTGCACATAGCCCTTGTGCCCAACACTCATATTGAAGTCACGTAAACCATGGTTCACGATTCCGATCTTTAGAAAACCAGCCAGAGCAATGAAGGCACTCTGCATATTCAACAGAACACCCACCTTTTGTCGGGAGCACATCGTAGGATGTCATCTGACAGCACTGCAAGGATGGAACTATCTGATGATTCTGATTCAGACTCAAATCTTTTTCTTGGAACGCCTTTTTTTTGGAACTGCATCCCCTTTTTTCCATTTTCCTGTGGACCCCATTCGTTATAGGTTTGTTTTTTCTTAGTGATGTTTTCTTCAACTTGTTTTTTGTTCTCTTCTCTCTTCTTTTGTGCAGCCTCTTTCTTATTCCTTGCCTCATCTTTCTTTTTAATAGCTGTTTCTAGTTGAGCTTTGTCTGGAGAAGTGTAAATTTGAGCATTTTTTCCAACTTTCAAGGTGCTCTCTGGAATGGGACTTATTGCAGTGAATGTGCTTGTTGCGCTGAAAATAGTGTTGTGTCAGTGAAGGACCCAGGTACTACATTGGTTAGAGAAATGTGTTAAGGACTAGGCGGTGTAGGCTCACTTAAGGGTACAGATTTTTGTTCAGGAGAATGATCATGGAGAGGAAAGTCTGTCGGTTGAAAAATGTTTCACCTACATGGGTTAAGACTGGTTGTTTTAAAACCACTTTCCGCATTCTCAGCAGTTGCTTTTCTCAAACAAGCTCTACTAAATATTTCTCTGATGCTATCCTGAGTAAGAGGCTGTTCTGTTCGAAGATGACTTTCAACACTCTTGCAGTAAGCTGTTTTAAGTGGACCTATGAAGTAGACATCCAGTGGCTGCATATTTGACTGGTATGTGTAGATATTGTGACAAGTGCTACACTATATTCACGAGTCAGATTAATGACGTCCAGATTTCTGCAGTGAGAACAATGTCCATCTTAAGCTAGGTGGACAGGATTCTTTGGTGGGCTTAGTACACTGAATGAAGTGTCGAAACCACTGTAATAATGTCCATCTGGATCCATCCTGAAGTATGACTATTATCCGTTGCAATATTCCATCACCCGAGTTGGAAGACTAATATCTCAAAGACGGCTCAATCGATTTTAAAATGAAGTACATCAAATTAAAGCTTGTTTATTTCTGCGTTTAGTGATGGTATGCAAAACTTAACCGTCTGTATTGATTTCAGTGTGTGCTTAAAAACAGAATTTTAGCGCATTTCTCCGGGTACCGGACGGATGCATCGCATTTACGGCTTTGTAATAACAACACGGATCAAGATATGGAAACTTCCTTTTCAAATTCTGTAGCAGAGATTTTTCTTAACAATCATGTGAAGTTTCAAATTATTGAAATCATTAGATTTTTAGTTATTGATGAAATTGCAAGACTGCGTTATTTTCCGTTCCGCGCATCCCTGAAAACCGCCGCACAGTGGGTTCAAATCGAAAATCGCAGGACAAAAGTCCAAAATGGATGTTTTTGAGGTAACGTCTTGAAACTTGGCAAATATACACACAAATGATTGGTGATTATGTAATGGTTAGCCATTTCTTATAAGTCATACCCTTTAAGTACTTCGACGCAGAGGCTCAAACGACCAAATTTCCAAATAAGCGCCCGCTCTCATTTTTCTTCGAAAATCTTAGTGGTTCAGCAGATATAGGAGTAATGGAAGGATTTTTATGAAATAAAAAACATTACCATTTGTGAACAGGGTACTTTCCCTATAATATGAATAAGTTTCAGACATTTTTGCCTCTCTTTGAGTGCTAATACGTCACATAATGGCGGATCCTTTTTTTACGCATAAAGTAAACAATATAATCCTTATTCGGAAGATGGTCTCTGGGATACTTCATCGGAGTATAAATTGAAGATATTTCTAGATTAATCCGTAAAAATATTTGAAAAAAGTTTGCGACGCCGAGAATAAACTCGTTTTTTCGATCGCGCGTCGCGGCCCGGCTCCGCGCAGCGGGACCTGAAAATACCGTGACTCCGTTGGACTGTTCAAGTTGTGTGGACATTAACTCCTCGAATTAAACTTTTTCAGGCTATGCATGTTGGCACTGATTTCTTAAGATTCAAGATTTTGCGAGGATATTCGATCGATAGAATGGATCAGTGCACGCGTAACTGCGGTAAATTTGTTTTTCCACTCTCGAGAAAGAATGCGGGTTCTCCGGGTACCACACATGTTTTCCACAAAAAGGCAACATTTGGGATTCCCTTCTTTCCCTTTACCCTCTCCTCCCTCACCCCGAACTACACCCTCCGCCATTACTCCCAGAGGAGGGTGGTGCGAAAAAGAGCGTTTAATGACACAGGGCTGCCGTTGACGGTATTAAGCAGGTATTTACAGGGGCGCCCTTACGTAATAAATGCATATTGACAGGCAGTTGTAGTTTGGTTTTAGTGACTTCGTGATGTGCCTGTGCTCTCGTGAGTTTTTGAAAAGCCATTGTATCTGGTTATTTGACTCGTGAAATACTGACATATTTCCTGCTCCAGTTCCCTGTGGTGACAGCGGTATTTTCTTAACAGTAGGTACACCTCTTTTTTTTAAGCTAATCAATTTATTTTAATTTTTCTTTCCCACCAATGAAGTTTTTTACCCATATTATGCGCCGTTGTTTTCTCATCTGTCTTCAAATATATTTTGTTAACTTCTCTTGGTTTTTCTTTTACCACGCGTACTTACTGCTAACTATAATTTCAAAGTATCATCTTTTTTTTCTTTTATCCTTCATTTATCATACTTTCTTAAACTATTGGACCGTTACACAGGTTTTTCCTCAGACGTGTAGTGATATGCCTTCACACCAGATCACGCCTCTTGAGTTCCATAATAAAGTAACGGAAGATAAGGGAAAATCATTAAATGACAAAAAAATATTGGATTGATTATTTGACACGAAGATTAGATTTAGGGTCACATGATGACGCTCTAAAAAGTCTTCGCAAATTAATTTGGATAAGTTTTTTGGTGCTATACATGAGAAAGTGGGAAAAGTGTTCCCGGAATAACGAGCGATTTTTGCTGCATCATAATGTTTGCTCAATGAGTCGATCATTTTGTCTGATAATGTGCGTCATTATTTACCAAGTACTTCTACGGCGACTGGTATGTATTTTTGTACAAATCCCTAATGTATTCATTTAACGACATTATTTTTATTCTTTTGCCCTTATTATTGAATATTATTACTTTATCAGGCATTTTGGGAAGGTCAGAAAAATAATTTAGAGCTTCCTCCGAGAGGTCTTAAAGAAGGAAAGTCCAAATATCTAAACTTCTTCCTCTGCTGCTGGTCTTGAATTGGCAGCCTCTCTTCGTTTGAGGGAGGATGGAGATATTGCAGCCGCTCAACTTATTACAGAAGTTACAACAACCACTCCTAGTAGGCCAAGGAGAGTGCTTTCAAAATGGAGGAAAAGTCCTGATGTGCAGACGGAGATGTCACCTGATGAGGCTTTGTCCTTACTGATCACTACGGGGCTGACTAAGAGTCAGTATAATACCCTTAGAGGCTCCGCTCTTAGTCACGGACACGAGCTGTATCCCAGCTACAAGAGGGTACCACAAGCAATAAGTGCGGCAAAAAACGAGGTCGTGGTGCGACATTACGCTCGCAAGCTCGCGAAATGATCGTGTCCATCTACGAGTACTTTGAAAAAGAAAAGATCAATGGTGGTCCAATAATTCCTGTTACAAGAGTGATGGATAGAGCTGCCCAAGCCTGTGGGATTAGCTCGAAATCGGTTTCTAGAATCCTAAAAGAAAAATGCGGTGATACCAACAATGAGAAGGAGCCAAGTGAGGTACTGCGGACACCCTCGAAGAAGAGGCCGAGGAGGAGTAGTAAAACTGAGCTGGATAATTTCAGCGAGGAAGCGATCAGGAGGCACATTTATGGGTATTACGAGAGAAAGGAATATCCGACTGTGCCAAAGTTAATGCTGTCTTTGAAGGAAGCGGATCATTTCGAAGGAGCGCAAACAAGCTTGCGGAATGTGCTGAGCAGGCTTGGTGTCAAGTGGAAAAAGTTTTCAGGGAACAGAAAACTTTTAATGGAAAAAAGTGACATTGTGGCGTGGCGAGGGAAATTCTTCAGGGAAATAAGCAAAGTGAACCTTGATGACGTTGTTTGGTAAGATGAAACGTGGGTAAATGCAGGTCATTCAAAGAGTGTCATCTGGACTGATGAAACTGCCAAAGGAACCATGCCAGCCCCGGTGGGAAAAGGCTCCCGGATAATTCTCCTGTATGCAGGGACATCAGAAGGTTTCATTCAAAATTACACGCATTTGTTTAAAGCCAGCAAAAACTCAGGGGACTGTCACCAAGAAATGACCAGTGAGACTTTTAAAAAGTGGTTCGTCACCCAGCTTTTGCCTAACATCAAAGAATAAAGTACCATAATTACGGACAATGCACCATACCATAGTGCCCGTGTAAATAAATCCCCTACGTGCAAGTGGGTCAAAAAAGACATAATCGAATGGCTAAAGGGGAAAAATGTGCCGGAATTGGAGCCGGGAATGAACAAAATGGAGCTATTTGCCCTGGAAAAAATTTACCAGCCTCGTTTTCCTACGTTTGAAATTGATAGAATAGCCAAGGAAAGTGGTCATCAGATTCTTAGAATCCCCCACATCATTGCCATTTTAATGCTCCAGAGATGATTTGTGCGCAAGTGAAAGGGTATGTTGCGGAAAGAAACAAAACTTTTAAACTTTCTGATGTTTTGATGCTGACGCAGGAGGCAATCTTAAATGTGACAAGCACTCAGTGGAAAAATGTTGTGCGAAAAGTGTCTTCGGTAATAAGAGAGGCGATTAAGGCTGATGGTGTTATTGAGGACTGTGTGGAGAGACTAATTATCCACACAAACAGCGGCAGTGACAGCAGCTCCAATCACGAAACCACGGACGACGGATCTGAGTCATCAGGGAGCAAAGAAAATATCTCTCCAAGGAAACGGTAAGTAATCATAACAATATTTTCAAATGTAAAAGAAGCCAATTTACGGAAAACTTCCACTTACAGCTATTTGTTCCACATTTCAGGTTTGTCCAACGCTCTTCTTCGCCAGAAGAGCTTGAAGGAGTACGTCCTTTGGAGTGATGGCCGGCAAAACTAAAAATGTTTTCTTTATATCAACATGGTTTTAAAATATTTTACCCTAAGGCAATAAAAGTCGAGTTAGAGCTATTCGTTCTTTTTTTTAATTTTTATACTTATTTAATATATATTTCGATAAATTTACTTAATTTGCAAGTTATCGTAATAATTTTTCTCGTCCTTTTCTTCTTGCTGAGTGAGATCTTGCTGAGTATCGAAGTATTAATCAAGGAAGCGAAGGAAAATCAGAGAAGGTAAAAATATATCATCTCTAATTTTCGGTGTGTTTTCTTGTAATAGTTTCATTGGTTATAAACATCAAATATCTCAAATTCCGGTAACTCGGCTCCATGCGAGGACAGTAGCCGTAGCGATGGCTCTCTCCCTAAATGGCTTGGCAACGGTGCCCCCTCCTCCTCTCCCCGCCCTGTCATCAGACTTCTTTCGCCGTGGCGACTTTTTGTAATGGACTTATCGGTCAAAGGCGTCCCCGGAATCGCTCCGACCGACCGATGTCGCTTGGAGCGGGTTAGCGACACCGATAGTTGAGGGTAGCACATACAAAATCCCGCCCCTGGGGTCGTATTCTGTAACTCGGATCACCGGTAATGTCACGTCACCGCCTTTCCGATTCTGTAAGCCGACGAGGTGATGTTCTTCACCCTAAACGGGGTGATAAGGTATCACCGATCGGGGAGCCGTAGCCCATCACCGGCGTCGCGTCGAAGCATCGACATTTTCATCAGCTGATGGCAAATATGACATAAGTAAATAACGATTTCTGTGTATCAGGCTATTAAAGAGTATGTAACTACCATTTTTGTAATTAATCCGACTTATGTAAATGCCGAGATTAGTATTATTCGAAAAGAGAAGTCAATTGTATTAGCCGAAGGGTCATTTAGACGACTGCAGTTCCGTGCATTAATTAAAAAGCCAAATTAATAAACCTTTGATAATACCCTGTGGTTAGTGAAGCGTGTTATCAATTACAATACTTCTCATTTCGAGAATAATAGTCTCAGCAAGACTTTTTTTTTCATACTTCTTGTGATATTTCCAAGTATAGGCTCACATATTACCCATGGGAATGAGACTTTGATGCCGAAGTTTTATGTGAAACGCTACCTTCCATAATATTTCACAGAGCACATTATTAATTAATGGGAGAATTAGATAAATAAAGTAAATAGTCACAATGCAACTATTTTATCATACGTGGGCGTATTTAACAACGCTTTTGAAACCATCTTCATTCTTTATTAAATTTTCTCTCTCTCCAACAGAAAATAATAGAAGTGAAATCATGTGAGGGAAGTGAAAAAAGGAAATCAAACTTATGATGGTATCTTAATATACCATACGACATTATTTTAGCGAATATTCCCGGGTGTGTACTGGGGAATGCTATATTCCATCGGATTCCATATGAAAATTGACGCATATCTAATACACTCTTATAATTCTGAACTTGTTGGATTTCACTGCGAGGACGCGGCTGTAGACCGGGCATTTTGAAATGGCAACATGGATGGATAGAAAGGTTTGACGCATCAAATGTGCTGTATTAGCTGGGTTAAGAGGGTCAGGGTGCCTTTATAGCTCCGCGGTCGCAGGCCCTCCGAGTCGCAGGAAACAGTTCTCGCCGGGCGACTCGTAACACGTAATAGCCCCCCTGGTATTGCAAAATTGAAGGGGAGTAGCTATTATGCTACGTGGAAGATGGACATGCGTGGGACCCTGAAATATGATGGGCTGTGGTCGGCATTTGAGCCTCGTACAATTGAAGCAGCAAGTGCCGAGGATGAAGAGGCCAAGATCCTTCGCGACGAACGTGCATATGGATGCATTTTTGTTCATCTGGAGTCGGGGCCAAAACTACACGTCGGGGAGTGCAACACAGCCAAGGAGGCGATTTTTTTAATATGTATGCTTCGTTTTACTCTATCCATTTTACCCATTCCTTCGCGTTTCACACAAACGAATGTAATCTTGTACCTCGTTCAGCAGGTGTGGTGGGACACTTGTGTAACCTCGTATCTTGTCCAACAGGTGCGGCGGCACGTAAACTTCGGTGATTTCTTTTGGGAAAGTGCGCGTCCTGTACCGCAAGCAATCGTCCGTCTCCTGAGCAAAGTCAAGCACTGAATACGTGAATGGCTTTAATGTCACCTCTCTATGTACCTTTGTGAGTGCCGCTGGATTTTTTGGATAAACTTGACAGGCTAAGTATTTTAATTGCGAGCGATCGCGAAGATTTCTAATGCACACAATATACTTTGCATTTAACGATATCGTGCGTGAAAAATGGGATTGATAAAAAACATTGTGACTGATTAAAATGCTAGAGACATTTGAATGATGCGAATGTTTTGTGAAAAGCTCACTCACTTTGTTGTCACTGAAGCAGTCGTGCATCAAATCATCGATTATGTAAAGAGTTGGTATCTTTTTCGGATTGGAGAAGCTTTCAGGAAGTTTCCAACTGAACTTACCTTTGTAATGCCCTTAACCTTCTTTATACAGTGCGCTTCCAAAACTACAGCACCATATGATCCTTTTTATTTTCCATCCACTATTGACGGTAAATTTCTGAGAAACTTCAATACGAATTGTGTTTTTCCACTGCTTGTAGGACCTGAAATTATACAGGCAAAAGGGTGTTTCCACTTAATCATTATTAACGTTGACTCTGAAAGTGGAAGAAAATAAGTGGACCCGCCTCTTTTTCGAGCCACACTTATATCCTTAATTATTTTCAAACATATCCTCCATGCGAATAACTAGCCCCTTCAAATCGCTTTCGGTGGAGGATAACGCAGAAGAATATTTCAAAGGACAAGTAACTCCGAATAACCCAATTTTATTTTTACCGGCTCTGACTAATGTGTTATTGAATTCACTAAACTCATACACGTCGCCTTCGCGAAAAAAGTACAGGATGCCATTTGTGTATCTAAATACTGAATTTAAATCCGTGGGAATTTGTGGATACTTTTTGGTGACGAAATTGATTTTTCAGTCTGAATTGACATTCGTCCATTTCTAAAATAAAATGTATGCTATAAAATATAAATGTCATCCCGGAATATGTTTTAACTGCCGCTTGGATTTTAGTGTTGCGTGGAAACCCAATAGTCGATGCATGTCGAGGGTAATCTTTTACTAATTCAATACTTGGATAATACACCATGCAAATCGTTTCATTGATGAATATTACAATCTCTCCATGTACCAAAAAAATGTATATACTATTTCGTTTTACCCCCAAACAATCTTTTTTCATTGGTGGTGGTCCATCAATATGTGTTCTTCCCTGGTTATAGTGTTCGTAGCACAAATTGTATTCCGTATCACATTTTCCGTACACTTTCTCCAACAAAACGTGCATTTGACTCGGACGAAATACTTTTAAGAGCTCTATCGGCAGATGTTTGACGTGTTCATCTCTCAAAAGGGATATGTCACCCTTCAAGTCAACGCAGGTTCTTATAGCCTCATTTACTTGATCCATCATTGCCATTTTTTTGTTCTCGCGGCAACGGGCTTTCACTCTCTCGGCTAGCCGGATGTGAACTGATGGAAATCAAGCTTGGTCATCGGTATTATTTACGTGTCGGAAAAAGCGTTCTCTCAGGTTCGTTTTAATCGGTTGAGTTTATAATGCCCCCACGCAAGAGTGTTTATTCCATCCTCACAAACGTATCATTTATCGATTTTGGCACTCAATGCAATTATTTTATTTCGACTGTGCTAAGCTGGTGTTTTCGGGATCGTATTAGGGACTTGCTCCAAAACTATGGGACAAAAATATTGTTCTATCACTGCCTTTTTTACCCTGTTTGCACGTTTCCCCTCGGCTTTACCTTGTACTCGATATGCATATAACTTGCTTCTTAAGCCAAAATAATGCGTCATCACAGCACCTTCACACTAGTCTTTCATCTTGCCAATTAATATTGCGTTCAAAGGTGAATAACATGGGTGTTCTTTGGGATAAGTGGAAGTATCATTAGAACTGAGGTCGGTGGTCATGTCATCCTAAAAATCTTGCGTTTTCTTCTCTAAGATGAAGCTATCGGTATCCATATACAATAAATGCAAATCGTTACCGTATTTCGCCTTGAGTTTAACGTAAAAAATTCATGCATGAGTATTTTTGAAATATCTAATACTTTTTGTCCAATACACATGGGCTTATTCATTTTGATGGTACTTTTTCTTTTGTGAACGGCCACAAGGTTTTCTACGAATATCGTTAGGTCAAGAAACAGAGTGCTGGATATTAGTTTATTCAATCCTTTTTCATTATTGACAAATTCAAGGTCAATTCTGTTTCTCACTTGTTCGATCGTTTTACCGTAGATTGCGTTGTTGGTATTTTGTATACATCGCGTTCGACATCATGGTCCCCAATTTCCGCTTTTGCGAATTGTTCTCAATATACGACTTCATCCACGGTGATTGATCAAATTATATTAATCGGTGAATTTTTTTTTCAATTTAAGGCCTGCTCTCTATGCTTATTTGAGAGCTCTGTAGTGAATTACGTGCCGCTCTTTATCGGTTAGTGTCGTTATTAACATCCTATGCTTTCCATTTGGTGGAGTTAAATTCTCGGACCACAACGGTATATCGGTTTGTAGGTCATGCAGTGTCTTCGGATATGCAAGATGCACTTCTAAAACGTATCCCTTGGGCGAGTCGTCTGCTCTCGACATTACGTCAACGGTGTCAAACCATCGAAATCCTGACTTCGGAAGAGGCTGGGACAATGCCCAGCCCTACAAATTGTTTACGTCTACGTATGCTAAGTATATTGATTCCTGATCGGGATCACACTGATTAACGTACCTATTACTGGCTTCTGCATATCGTTTAGCACACTGGCTCATGCTCCCGCGAATGGATTTCTCCATCATTAGTATCATATCGTAATCGCTTAACAGTTCTATCGTGACCCCTGTGTGTTTGAGCATTGCATCGAATGAAAGGCCTGGCATTGTAAAATATCACGCAGAGTCTAATCCATACGCCGCCATGCAAGTATTTCGGAAATTTTCAAATACATTGGCTAGGAGAAAGACATCGGTTTTCAAATACAAATCGGAATATCTACCTAAAGACTCGAATTCGAATTCATTCCATACTCTTTCGGCAAATTCATAATCGGAGTCATCGTCTAGCGTATGAGAGCTGAAGAAAGCAGATTTCGGCGGCAACGATTCGTCGTCGAGTTTTTCCCAAGAGTCAACGTACTCGTATGGAAAAACACCCTTGCGTGTGATTAGCTCGATTTTATCGCCAAATATGTGAGCGGTTTGATGAAACCTATCGCGAGGAATTGTGTCAACTAATTTTGAAAGTCAAGCCCGTAAAAATCTGAAGGTGTCTATAAATCGGAATGAGAAGTGTGAATCAACGTACTTTGAAAAAGAAATGTATTTCTCCTCGGTGTTCGGTATGCACGTAATTCTGCTACTGTCACTGCCTAGTGTGGTACTATAAGGTGCGCATCATATATGGAAAAGATTTGTATACAAACGGGTAGAAAAGTCGGTACCTTATAATTTACGCTGCAAGCTGGATGTGCCGCACCTTTAAACCTTCCACTGACATGATCATGATCCCTGACACGCTCCTTACCCAGCTCATGCTCGCAAATGTGACAAAGGGAAGCCGTGTTAAAAGCAACATTCTCCTCCTCTGTCATTTTCAGCATCGGTACAGGATTTTTATACTTCCTTCGTTCGAAAAGCGTTAGTTCCTTGAGTTTTTTTCATAAACACTTGCACAGCGTATTTTCTTCGGTATAGAATCGGCTCGAAAATTTCACCAGTGGTAGCTTCCAAGAGAAGGCAAAACGACATAACCACATGGTTTTGGCGTGCTTTAGTGTACGAATGGTTGTTCGTGGTATCGCAACTCATTACTTTTGGTAAAATGCACTCAAAGTCGGCATAAGCCACGTACGGAACCCCGACTGTATGAGAATAGTTCTTGAATTTTAAGAAAGCGTCGTCACCTTCGGGAAGAATTATTTTCGATGGCAAATTTCGATTGCAGTCAATCTTGTGCTTTTTGGGGGATTCTTTCGAGTAGTAGGGTTTGAAACAACGCTTGTAAACATGAATGGCATATTTATGTTTGGTCATCTGACTGCGTATCCTCCTGCCAAAGGTTTTGATGTAACAATAATGACTCTTTTCGTTGGAAGTCAAGAATAGGAGATCGCGATGTTCCTGGAGTTTTTCGTTAACAACCTTCAAGGTATACACATTTTATTTCTCGTCGAGCCCGAAAAGATTAATCAAAATGTAATTCACTTTTTCAAATTTTGAAATTTGTGATACTTCAACGGGATAGCCTATACAATCCCAATCATAACCATTGCAGAATTCGGTTGTATTGTATTTGGAAACACGCTCAGGGTGATGGTAAATGCCGAGGTAACGTTTAGGGAGGAAAATCCTCTATTTTACGGCCTCCGTACTCCTTATTAAGGCTAGGAGCACGGGGCCGTATCGGGAATTCTTTACTCTCTCCGACTATTATTTTGTTAGGATAACCCTCCGATAACTCCTTGAGAAAAGGCGGGGAGGAGGCGTTCATCAACTCTAATCTTACTGAAATACCGTCCATCTGAAAAAGAAAGAGTGTATCAAATCAACAATATAATGGCTTAATACGAGGGTAATAGAGAGATGCAGATACAGTAGTAGTTACGTCTTCGGCTGCTGGAATTCAAATCACGGCCTTGCAACGCCCATCCAACACATACTCCGCTCGGATTATCGCTCAAGTGGGTCGAGTGTTCCGAGGAAGCGAGAGCGATAACGGGCGAGCGAGACGGTCAAAGTGAACGTTTCTTGCGACTGAGAGATCTTATAAATACATTACGATTTTATTATTTTCAAAAACTACCTCAAACGGTCTCTTTCCATAATTTCTTAATGGATTTATTATTTGGTCTTTAAAAAGACCGTGTGGCTTGATTGTTTTTTCGGTCGTTATTATCGGTTGTTATTTCGACTGTTATTATCGGTTAAGTAATTTTTTTATTTCGTTTTACACAATGGAGTGGGTTGTATCCCCATTTCTAGTTATGCATGACTGCCCGATTCCGAAAATCACGGGTGTCATGTATAGCGTTTCCTCGGCTTGACTATAAGTTTCCGCCCTCCACTGAAGCGTCCAATTTCGTTCTCCACCAAATAGTACATAATTTTCCCAAATTCTTTCCATCGCGATCAGTAAATGCATCGTATTCGTCATGACTTCGTTTGTTATTGCAGCCATATCAGGAGGAACTTGTACAGGTACAAGTACAGGAACAAGTACAGGAACAAGTACAGGTACAAAAAGTATTCGCCGTCATCATTATCACTTTCCTCACTGTCAGTCTCCTGTTCTTCTCTTCTTCGGTGTCCATTTCCTCATTCTCATCTTGTCGCTGAAGAGCTTCAACGTCCAGAAAAGGAAAGTGTTCCAAAGGAGACATCAGAGGAATTTTCGTACTCTCATTATGGTGGTTTTATTCTGTGAGTTCGCGAGAGAGGATCCGATCCGCCTGGTCTCGTATGGAGAGATAAGAAAGCCATTCGATTTTGACGAGTGTATTTATGAGACTCCCTTAGGAGAGAATTTTGCTTTTTACTGCATTAGTGAATTATATTTTAAAAACTCGAGCGGCAGTGGCGGTGGAAGTAGTCGGGCGATAAGGCCGGTCTCTCGGAGGCGACATGCGCATATGAGACTCCCTTTAGGGGAGAATTTTATTTTTTACGGCATTATTGAATTTTTTTAAAAACTCGAGCGGTATGGTGGACAAGTCAATATCTCCGAGTTATTCGTTCGCAACTCGCAGTGTGCGTGTTAAAGCTCCCTTTAGGAGAGAATTTTATGTTATTACAGCATTAGTGAGTTATATTTTTAAAAACTTCTTCTACAAATGCCTCTCCTTCTCTCTTTCATGTATATGTGGATTGATTAGGCAGCCTTTACAAAGGCTGTATATATCGGTTAAGCTTTATATATAGGTTTATTTTCGGCTTCGTATTATTTGCATCGGTTATTGATCGGTTATTCTTAAATATTTCGGTTTGGTATTACTTCACCTTTTTTTCAACTTTTAATTTCGACTTTAGGTTTGCGTCTGTTTGTTGCAAGAATTTTTCTTTTGCATTCCACTCGGTGGAATGGATTTTCTCATTTCCCATACCATAAACAAGTATTATTTTTATCGGCAGGAGAAAGTCCATGCACAGCGATTGTGCTCCCTTCGCAAACGGTAATGTTAGGCCTCTTCATTGGATGTTTTCGCATAGTTGTCCATCGATAGAGATATTGAACAGCTCATTTCTTCGGTCACTCTTACAAATCAAGAACGGTGTATCCCCGTATTTCACTACTAACTGCGGTGGTCGACTACCTTCATGTGCGAAATAAACATGGGTTAGTCGGTTATCCCATAAATATGTAGTTAGAGTTCCGGCAGCTTCAACTCTTTAAATATATTTGTGTATCTTTTTAGCCACACATTTGTTCTCACTCTCTTTCCTGCGCTTCACTTAGCTGAACATGAACTACTACTGCACACAAAGCTTTTAAACTGAGCGGATAATAATGCTTCACAGCACAACTCGCACCATATGACAACTCGATGCTGTTGAGATCCATTGAAGAGTAACGAGCGGGATTGCTTTTCACGCGAGAGAAAGGAGCTAAGGGGGTGGAGGGAGAGTTGATTGCGTTATTGACTCTAATACACATGCGGGAATATTAGATTTATTCCAGCAAGAGGAAATAAGGGGAAAGTTTAGGAAAGTAGAGTCGTCATTCCACTCTCGCACCATGAACCCGACGGGCGTCATTTTATTCGACCGCAACAGAGAAATTGAGGGACCGAAACGAAAGTCTCGAATTAGTGAGCACTTCTCAAGACACCGAATGTTAGAAATTGTCAACAATACAGACAGATGCTGTTTGCTTCACGAATTCGCTAAAGACGTATACTTAGACATCATACGTCTCGCTGATAAACCGAGCGAATTACTACAGTATTTTTCGTGGTATTACTAGCCAGATTTTAGCATGAATTTTGAAACGATGGCTGGTGAGAAATGTCGTCGTATACAAAAGGAAACATGGGAAACAAAATTATTTTTTTGGGGCCAATTCCTCGTCAATAAACATCAATAACCGTTGCAAATAACATGATCTCGAAAATAAACTGATCAACAACCGATGCAAATAAAACGAAGCCGAAAATAAACCGATATATAAAGCTTAACTGATATATACAGCCTTTTTTAAGGCTGCCTAATCAATCTGTTGAATTCAAAATGCCTTTTGAAGTTGCGCCCCCGCCATACCTCTCTTTTGCGTTTCGTTTCCTCGCTGGAGGGCGGTGTGTGGTCCGGCCGCTCGGAGCGGGGTCGCATTGTATCCCAGTAGTCGGTGTGCCTGCGGCATTTTGAGGTGCGTCGGCTCACCTCGCACGAGTGGGTAATTGTGGGTAATAACTTTGAACATATTGAAAATAATTTGTGTGTCAGTGTGCACGGAAATAAACTTTTTGTGCAAGTGGAGAACACCGCAGTCTTTCCTTTTGGTTGCTCCGGCAGATAATGCCAATCGGTAACATGCCGTCAACATTTTTTGGTAGCAGAGTGTGGTTTCCATCTCCGACTGCGGTAAGATCGTTCCAGCTTTCTGACTCTTGATTTCTACTATTTCCGTGCCTTGATTATTTGTGCTGTGATTAATCGTGCTTTAATTATTCGACGAGCATGCTATTCGTCGTCCCCCTCGTCAAATGCCCCACACACTATACGACACGAGTCGTTCTTGCCTGCCGAGAGAGTCTCTTCGGGTCATCTATCCTGTTGAACGAGTCAACGAGTCGTTCCTGCCTGCCTAGAGAGTCGCCGTGCCGTGGTCATCTCTTCAGGTCATCTATCCTGTTGAACGAGTCAACGAGTCGTTCCTGCCTGCCGAGAGAGTCGCCGTACCGTGGTCATCTCTTCGGCTCATCTTTCCTGTTGAACGAGTCAACGAGTCGTCCCTGCCTGCCGAGAGAGTCACCGTGCCGTGGTCATCTCTTCGGATCATCTATTCTATTGAACGAGTCAACGAGTCGTTCCTGTATGCCGAGTTCCCGTACTGAGGTTGCTTCATCGGTCCATTGATTCGGCTCTGTATCATTTAGATAAGCATAATCACTACTTATTTTGCCAATTATTTGCCGCCGTCATGGCCGAACTAATAGATAAGCAACTTGCGGAGGGTACATTAATTTTAAATTTTATGGAAAATTCGAAAAGGCTTGGTGTTAAAAAATTGAACTTGACTGTCAGGCAAGCAAGGCTTGAGTTATTGGGCAGCTATTGGCTTAACTTTTCTAAGCGCCATATTGAGCTCTCAACTTATGAGGAACAAATGTCTTCTAACGTTTACTTTTCTGTAAATTGGTATTTAAACGTGTAACAAGCTTATATTTTTACTAAAAGTGATATTATGGAAGAAATACAAAGACTAACTAGTGTTCTTTCCGAAGGAACCTCCCTCCCTGGTAATGTACCAGAGGGAACCAGTGCCCATGCTCTAACACCACTGTGTTCCACTCCTAAGCTAACTATACCAAAGTTCTACGGGAAACAGCAGGAATGGGAGTCCTTTAAGGAGTTGTTTTGTTCACTTATCAAGCACAATCCTTCCTTGTCCTCTGTAGTAAAACTTCAACATCTAATAAGTAGTTTAGAAGGTGCTGCTGCTAACCGATTAAAGGGGATGAAGATTATTGGGAGTAACTTAGACGTAGCATGGGAGAAATTATGTCGCCGGTACGACAACCCTCGCGTTCGTCTGTCAACTCATCTGGAGGCATTGATATCTGTAAAGGCATCCCAACAAAAGTCAGTTTCAGATATTAATCGCTTATTGGATGTCGCAGAGGAGGCCATCCAGGGATTGCGATATCTGTATTGCTCTGTCGAGAGCTGGGACCTGTGGTTTGTTCATCTAATAGGACGCAAATTAGACCCGGTGACCAGAGAAGACTGGGAGATATCGCAAGAAGCGTCTTCTGGCTTCCCGTCTTTCAAGCAGCTGATTGACTTTCTAGAAAATCGCGCTCGATCGCTTGATTCGAGCAGATCGGAGAACATTTCAGAAACTGTTAGTCGGAGTTCACGTCAGTTTAAAAGCCAAAGGGTAATTAATGCAAATTTGTCCCAAACCCCTGTAACTAAAAGACCTTGTGACCTTTGCAAAAATGGTCACTTTGTGGGAAATTGTCCCAAATTCCATAATATGCCTACTAGCCAACGCATCGAATTGATCCAAAAGACTAAACTTTGGGGAAATTGTCTACGGAAGGGACACTTTACATCAAGTTGTCCTTCTTCAGGATCCTGTCTGATTTGCAGAGAAAAACACCATACGACGTTACATAAGGATATGCCCGTCCCTCAGACTTCTCCAAAGAGTCAAGCCCCTCGACAGTTATGTGCTGACGCATCACAAGCCCCAAGCAGTTCAACTTCAGTGTCAGTCAACACGTCATCGGTTGGAAAGACTATATTAATGGCTACTGCTCGGGTAGTCTTGGTAGGATCATCCGGAGCAGCCATTACAGTACGAGCATTGCTGGATCCTGCCTCTGAAGCGTCATTTGTGAGTGAGAGTGTAGCTCAATTACTTAGGCTACCCCGCACTCGAGCGAGTGTATCTGTGCAGGGTGTTGGGATGTGTCCAGTAGTGGAGCCTAAATGCAGTGTTAACCTCACTTTGAAATCCACGATTGACAAATATTTTTTCCTTAACTTTTCTGCTCTCGTGCTGAAGAATATTACAAATTTCCTTCCCACCAACAAGGTACTCAAACAAAACTGGGATCATGTATACAATTTGCCACTCGCAGATCCTCAATTTGGTACTCCAGCCCAAATAGATTGTCTTTTAGGTGCTGATGTTCATGCAGCAGTATTGAGACCTGGACTTCATCAGGGGCCAACCAATACACCGGTTGCTCAAAATACAGCACTAGGTTGGGTTCTCATTGGCACGACTAATGTTTTCTCTAAAGCTCCTGAAGTGGTCAGCTGTCATACAAACATTGATTCTCCGTTGATCGAGGCCATTAGTCGTTTCTGGAAAGTGGAGGAATTGCCGGATACGACCCATTTATCTGAAGAAGAGGATGCCTGCGAAGAATATTACAGGAAAACTCTTTTTCGTTCTGATGATGGCCGTTATGAAGTAAGGCTGCCTTTTTCGCGTTTTTCATCCTTTCCTGATGCACGTAGCATTGCTGTATCCTGCCTCCTGCGGAACGAGAGGAAGTTCCTTTCAAATCCCTTTTTTTGGCAACAAATATAAAGGATTTATGGACGAATATTTAACACTGAACCACATGGAACCAGTGCCACCAGATGAGTTGCATTGCAAATCTACCTATTACTTGCCTCATCATGGAGTTTTTAAGTCAAGCAGTCCGAAGAAAATCCGAGTAGTTTTTAACGCATCTCAAAAGTGCAGCAATAGTCTGTCACTAAACGATTGCCTGTTCCCTGATCCAAAGCTTCAATCGGATTTAACGGCAATCATTATTTGCTGGCGTTATCTACGGGTGGTCTTTGTCGCAGATATTGTAAAAATGTACCGACAGATTTGGATGCATCTCCAAGACACGGACTGGCAGTGAATAGTATTTGCGGTCTTCAACAGACCAACCAATCCAGGACTTTCGCTTGAAGACTGTCACGTATGGTACGACTTCTGCTCCGTATTTAGCTATTCGTACATTGCATCAACTAGCGGACGATGAAGGACACCAGTATCCTCGTGTAGTGACAGCAATCAAACTGCAAACGTACGTGGATGATATTTTCTCTGGAGCGGATAATCATTCTGACGCTCTATCCACGAGGAATGAGCTCATCAACATGCTAAAAAGCGCTGGTATTTCTCCAGACAAATGGGCGGCCAACCAGATGGAACTTCTGGAAGGATTGACCACAATGGAAGGAGAAAAGATGCCGATTAATCTGGACGATGCTGTGTCCACGCTTGGCCTGAATTGGATTCCTGGTCAAGACTGCTTCTTTTTTCAAGTAATTCTACCTAAATCTTCCTCAGTCACAACAAAACGTTTGGTTCTCTCCGAGATTTCTCGACTTTTTGATCCATTGGGCTGGCTTGCGCCTTTTCTAATTCACTTCAAGATATTTATGCAAAATATTTGGATCCAAGGATTTGAGTGGGATTCTCCTATACATGGCTCCATGTTGGCTCACTGGAATGATCTCCGACACCAACTGCCACTGTTATTGGAGATAAAGATACCACGTTGGTTCAGCACTGTACAAGAATCAAAATGGGAACTACATGGTTTTGCAGATTCTTCTGAAAGAGCTTACGCTGCCGCTGTCTATATTGTAGTATTTTCAGACGACGGCTGTAACACATCGTCCCTGATCCTGGCCAAGACAAAGTTAGCACCGATCAAGACTCAGACTCTTCCTAAGTTAGAATTATGTGGAGCTCTTCTTCTGACAAGAACTATTCACTTCCTATTGACCAGCCACCTGCCGTCGAGTCCGGCTGCTATTCATTGTTGGACAGACTCTAAAGTTACCCTTGCCTGGCTTCGAGGACATCTTTCCCGATGGAAGTCGTTCGTAGCAAACCGCGTCAGCGAAACCATCACTACACTGCCCAATGCTACTTGGCACCATGTTAGCTCGTCTGACAGTGCCGCGGATTACGCAACTCGTGGTTATACTGTTGTGCAGCTGAAAGACGGTCTTTGGTGGAATCTTGGTGAAAAAAATCTTTGGTGGAAAAATCCGAGTTGGTTAGTTAAAGAACACGTATCAGCAGACTTGCCATACGATGAATTCTGCACCAATGAAGAGGAACGCTCTCCGTCATTCACCACGGTTACTGTCCAAGATGAACCATTTTTACCACACTTTAAAAAGTTTTCTTCTATCAAAAGGATAATTAATATTATTTCATACTGTCTCAGATGGAAGTACAATGCCACCTCCGTACAGGAACTAAGGATGTATGGACCATTAACGGAGGCAGAGCGTGCAGCTGAGAAAATTGCCCTCTTCCTGTTAGTCCAGTCCGCTAGTTTTGGGAAAGAAATTTCTTGCCTTCGCCGAGATCAAGAGCTTCCAAGAAGAAGTCCACTTCGTTACCTTCTGCCATTCATCGATGAGAAAGGGCTACTACGAGTTGGGGGACGTTTGCAAAATTCTCAGTTCCTGAACGAATATGAAAAACATTCCCTCATACTTCCAAAGGACTCTTTCGTATCTCGCCTTTTAGTAGAAGAATCGCACTTGATGACGCTTCATGGGGGTCCTCAACTCATGCTGAGCCATTTATATCGTCAGTACTGGATAGTTAGAGGAAAGCAAATAACGTATCAAGTGTCACGTCAATATGTTCGGTGTGCGAGATTTTCCTCAAAACCGTCCCAGCAGCAAATGGCACCCCTTTCCTACTTCCAAGTAAACCTGGTGAGACCCTTCAGTCATACGGGGGTAGACTACCTTGGCCCGATCGCCTTACGCATGTCAAAGGGTCGCGGTAGTAAGAGTTATAAGGGATACATAGCTATATTCATTTGCATGGTTATTAAAGCTGTACACATAGAGGTCGTATCGGACTGTACAACTGCTTCTTTGTTAGCGGCTTATCGTCGTTTTGCAGGTCGACGGGACCATTGCAGTGTTATTTACAGCGACAATGGAACGCAATTTCATGGAGCAGATGCAGAATTACAACGCTTGTTTGATGCCACCTCTACACTTTGCACTGAATTCGCAAACGAAGTCGCAAAAGATGGTACAAAATGGGTATTCATCCCACCAAGGGCTCCTCACTTTGGTGGGTTATGGGAAGCGAGCGTAAAAAGTTTCAAGTTTCATTTGAAGCGTATTATAGGGAACACAACATTAACTTTTGCATAACTCGCTACTCTGAGTGCCCAAATAGAAGCATGTCTCAATTCGAGACCACTCTGTCCTGTTAGTAGCAATGCCAATGATCTGGTCGCTTTAACGCCCGGTCATTTTTTAATAGGTTCTTCATTGATTGCTCTTCCTGAGCCATATCTAGACATTGTCTCAAACATGCTGTTCTCGTTGGAAATTGATTTCTCTAATGCGCAATCATTTCTGGCACAGGTGGATTAAAGAGGTATTGCGTCATATGCAGCAGCGAAGGAAGTGGTTGAAGCCGAACCACTCCATTAAGGTAGATGACCTGGTGCTGTTGAAAGATGATCTACTTCCTCCAACCAAGTGGCCACTGGGGAGGGTTACGCATCTTCACCTTGGCAAGGATGGCCTACCCAGGGTCGCTACTGTTAAAACGGCTGATTCTCAACTTCTGAGACCCTTGGTGAAGATCATCCCGCTACCAGTGGGTGATAGGGTCACATCCACCTATGCAGCTGTGAAGGAGGGAGTCGATTACTAGGAGTCGCTCATGGCGGGCGGCACTCAACAGCAGTGTTTCTTGTTTATGTCAGATGTGATTTTTTTGTTGTTGTTACTGTGTGCTTTCAAGTTTGTATTTTGTATTTAATGCTATCTAGGTACTATATTTTTGTTTGCATTGAAAGTTGTTTATTTCGCAGTGCTGGCACTCCGAGGCGGGCGGTATGTTGAATTCAAAATGCCTTTTGAAGTTGCGCCCCCGCCATTCCTCTCTTTTGCGTTTCGTTTCCCCGCTGGAGGGCGGTGTGTGGCCCGGCCGCTCGGAGCGGGGTCGTATTGTATCCCAGTAGTCGGTGTGCCAGTAGTCGGTGTGCCTGCGGCATTTTGAGGTGCGTCGGCTCACCTCGCACGAGTGGGTAATTGTGGGTAATAACTTTGAACATATTGAAAATAATTTGTGTGTCAGTGTGCACGGAAATAAACTTCTTGTGCAAGTGGAGAACACCGCAGTCTTTCCTTTAGGTTGCTCCGGCTGATAATGCCAATCGGTAACATGCCGTCAACACACATATACATAAAAGAGATGTGGAGAGGCATTTTTAAAAGGAGTTTTCAAAAAATTATTTCACTAAAGCTGTAATAAAATAAAATTCTCTCCTAAAGGGAGCTTTAACACGCACACTCGAGTCGCGAACAAATCACTCGAAGATAGTGACTTGTCCACCAGAGACCGATCTTATCACTTGTCCACTTCCGCCACCGCTCGAGAATCTTTTTTTTATTTTTTTCACATAGCGGTACCACGGGAGGAGGAAGAGGATGTCGCCGCGAGTCATTTATATACACACTGAAAACTCGCTATCTCACGTCTCGGATCACCCAATCTCTGAGGGATAGGACCAGCGTTCGAGACCGCCGAGCGTGCAATTTTTTTCGCTCTCTCTCGAATTTATATTCCCTCGCTCGACGTCACACCAGCCGAGGGAGGGGCGGGATCGGGGGTGGGGGAGGGGTGGACAGGCTCGAGCGACGCGCCAGAAAATAATTTGAAATGCCCGCCAAAACAATTTCGTTCGTCTTTTGTCTAAATTCAACACGGCGGAGCCATACAGTGGCGGTCTCTGGTGGCAGTTGACTTCGTTTCCCCGTTTTAACACCTACTATCGTGGTGGAGAGCATATTTTCAACTGTCAAATGATATCACCTGAATTTGATAAAATTAATCATCATAGGTCACTCTGCTTTCTAGCAGATCATCATTATGCTTTTTAGTTCATTACAATCGGGGTTGATTCTGTAAATATCTAGCTCTTGGATAATATTAATATTAGGAGAGAATTCCTAACAACTAATTACCTCATGCACCAATGACAACATGATTTCGGAAATAATAAATAAAATTATCAGTCACTTTTAAATCTTATTTTGAATTACCACAACGTTCTGACACATTTAATAATCTCACAAAAATTACTCACCCCTGGATTTGAATAAGAAGTTTAATGTAATTCAGTTAATAATAGAAACGTACTTATTTTATTTCAGATTTAATAACTTCTCTAAAATACTGTGCCAGCCAGGCTGCAAGATAATGATCACTTTTTCATTCCATTACACTTCCCTGATACAATTGGAAAAATGAACCTCTAATGCCTATAAATGCTTACATCGAAAATCACAATTAAGTACCTTGGCTTCGTGGAACCATTTCCTATTATCAACACCCAACGGTTTCTACATCATCTTCATGGTTTAACATTCAGGATTCAGCATCAGTAGCAATCGGTTGAAAAACTACAATGCCAGAAGGTGCATCCAGAATATCAAATTTCTTTTCCCTCTTTTCTAGTTGCCGGTAATTTCATGTGCTTCTGCACAACGGCTTGAAAAACGTTCTGTAAACACATGCCGAACATCAATCAACTCATGGAATATACTTTATATTTACATTTATGTTCAACAAATACTTGTATTTCAATAGTAAAGCACATCTATTCATCACTATATTTTGGCTCGCTCTTTACAAATCGCGGCGATTGAAAGAAACGAGTACTTAGCTGGATAATATTATGTACCTCTATCAAGGGCTAGCGTTGTCAAGTATACCATTCATTGCAATAAAATGGAATTGTATTTACGTTGATTAATATGTATAGGATTATTTTTCGGTTATTCAAAGGAATTACATGCTGTTAAAAACTATTTACGAGTGAAAAAGTGTTGTTGCGGTGGGTGTACACAAAGTGTACACCCACCGCAACAACAGCTTTTACCCACCGCAAAAACAACAGTGGGAGAGAATTTTATTTTATTACAGCTTTAGTGAAATATTTTTTTGAAAACTCCTTTTAAAAATGCCTCTCCATCTCTCTTTTATGTGTATGTGGATTGATTAGGCAGCCTTTAAAAAGGCTGTGTATATCAGTTAAGCCTTATATGTCTGTTTATTTTCGGCTTCGTTTTATTTGCATCGGTTGTTGATCAGTTTTTTTTCGAGATCATGCTATTTGCAACGGTTATTGATGTTTATTGACGAGGAATTCGTAAGGCGGTGGGTGTACAGGAAGACTACACCCACCGCCACGCCGTATGATGGCACTGATGGTGAACGACCTTCAACCCAACCCAGCCCCACGAAAACGAAGCAAGATATAATGCGTTGCATTCAAAGTAATCACAATGTAACTTAATGACTAGATATGTTAGAAATTTCAAAGGGAATCTGAACTGAATCGATGGCAGCGATTAAATGTCTTTTGAATCTCGCGTGAATGCTACTGTAGATGGTTGAGTGAAATGAGAATGTTATAACAGAGGTACCATATAAATGATATTAACTTACCGCTGAATGTCACGATTACTCACATGAAATCACCCGGAAGCTAATAAAACTCAGGTCGATCAGCAACCTTTGTAGCACTGGTATCAAGTGGCTTACGATGATTTCCATGAATGCGGGATTCATCGGTAGGATGATTCCGCTCATATTTCATCTCGAAAAATGGCAACTGCATTTAAATCGTACCACAAATACTATGTTATTGGATTTTGCTTACCGACAGTCTTTGTCCGTGAAATAAAAATTTGAGATCCATTTACCTCTTAATTGAACTAGCAACGGAGTGGTGGAGCAACAGTCGACCAAGTCCTCATTTTCTTTACGTGCGGAATTATAGGCAACAGTTTTTGGCGACGAGTCAACGATCCATATGTATATTCCCTGTCGCACTATTCGTTTATGGCATCCAGGTCTTTCTTCAATGCAATTCTATCAGACTCTGAGTTAATATCCTTGTCCAATACTGCGTCGTCCGCGAAAAGGCAAATTTTGCTCGTAACGACGGTGGTGATATCCTTGGTGGCGGTATACAAAAGGAATAATAAGGGACCAATGACACTTCTCTGGGGTACACAGGATGTGACTTCAACTGTATCTGAAGTAACGCCATCTACAACTACCCTCTGTTCGCGGTTACTTAATAAATCTTCAATCCAGCATATTATATCGTGATGTATTCCATAGGCTCTTAACTAAACAAGTAACTATGAATGCAGAACTTTATCGAAAGCTTTTTTGAAATCTAAAAATACTGCATCTACCTGGATGAGCCTTTCTCCAGAGGAATGAACATCGTCAATATAAGGGGCTAGTTGGGTTTCGCGAGACCTGCATTTTCGGAATCCATGCTGGTTTTAATTAACAAGTTCTATCTAAATACCTCATAATTGAGCTGACAATTATATGTTCTAATATTTTGTACGATATGGACGTGAGGGAGATAGGTAAGTCTATAGTTACTAGGATAAGGAGTAACGTTTGCGATTTTCCAATCATAAGGGACACTGTTCTGCTAGAGATTTTTCCTATATTATTTTCAATTACGGTGCTATTTCTGACGCTAATTTTTCATAAACTCTGGCGGGAATTTCATCAAGACCAGGCAGTTTCTTGTAAGTAATGGGTTTCCAGTGACTTTCTATGCCGTGACAAGAAATATTTACACTCTGCATTGGATTTTTGTACAAGACACTCAAGTAGGGATTGGGTTCTCTCTGAACAACATCCTCCTCCGCAGGGATTTGAATCCTGGCTGTCCATATGATTAGTCAGTGCCCTCGCAACCGCTCCGACCCAATCCCCCTTATTTGATTCCACTTGGGGACCGATAAAGTGCTTCTTCGTCTGTTAAACGTGGTGATAAATATCAGTTAAGGTATAAATGTCTGTAGGACGGTGGCTCTAGGTTTGTCAGCAATCATCCTACAAACCATAGAATAGAGTGCCTTCCTTCATATTACGAAGTAATTCCGAAGGACGAATATTACGTCTGCTCCGTGAATCATGCTGCTAAATAAGCAATGGAGATGAATTGAAGAAAGTGTAATGAAACTGCCCATATCTACATCTACATAATACCCTGCGAATCATCTCAAGTCTATCGCATAACCCGAATTCAAGGGAAGGTCGAAAGAATGCAAAAATGGGTAACGCTCCCATGCTTACGCGTGCATATCATATTTGATATTCTCCTTGGTCGTTTGTGCAAAAAAGAGTACATAACTGTCGGCGCTTAGAAGTCACTGATTGATTTTCATTTAATAAGACTTAGGTGAATATTGCTATTCTCATCAGAAGAGTGCATAATTTTAAAAAAATTTCAATATGTTCATAATTAACTTTACCTTCATGAGGAATTCCTGATTTTCTTTTAACTCTTTCATTGTTTCCATTGCACTTGTGACGGGTGAAGTAGTACTTATTGATGATGTAGAAATAAAGTTAATTATATGGATAACTAAATTAACAAAAGAAAATTAGTAATATTTCACTAGACATAGAGTGACTTTTGACTGCAAATATAGGGAGATTGACAAAGTGTAATAAATAAATTTATATTTAATTCTGCTGCATATACCAAACAATATTTTATGACTACTACATATTTTTGAACTTCACAGGCCATGAATTAAATGCACCTCGGTTGTCGTAAAAAATCGATGGAAAATTTCAAACAATACTGATTTTCACTCCTGACAAGAAAAAAGGAAAAGGATTTTGTAAATGCTATGAAGTTGATGATTAAGGCAAAGGTTAGGCCTCTATGGGCCATCTCTGCATCAAGATTTTACGGTTTAAAATGATAAAATCTAGTGGGAGGAATGACTTTGCAAGTGGAAGAAAATACATATGACTTGTAATAAAATATTTCTTCTGCCAAACGTGAGATAGGTACTGTAAAGGACAAGGGGAACCGATGATACCAATAAAATTGCACCACAAATCACGAAGAATCAGCAAGCGAAATGTGAGTGAATTCGATCGAGAAAATGATTCCGAAGTGTGGAGAAATATTTTGTGCGTAATACGTGTATTATATTGGAAGCGGCGATTCGAAAAAGCTTGTGGATTATTCCATAGCAAACTCAGGCGGACATTTTTCTGTTGAAAATAAGTGATTACGCCGGACACGTAAAAAAAGGAATAACAACGCGACTTCGGAATAAGAAATGAAAGAGAAACTCGGTAAAGAGGGCCGGCTGACAGATATTCTAATTGAAAAATTTACTGCACGTTGTCTAGGCCATAAGAAGAAATGTATATCCCGTTTGAGTAAATGAGAAAGCGATAATGGTAACTGGGATAATGGAGCAATTATATTTTACCTGACGATACGCCGATAGAGGATGGTCATCCTCTATCGGCTAGATTGAATTTTATGGCTCATCGTCCAAAATATTTGAATTCGGGGTTAAACTAATAGCAATGTAAACAGAAGAAAAAAGCCACTGAACTAGCAGCATGAATACTTAATGAAGACTATGCAGGAGGTTTAATGATCATGGAGTTGCTGGAAATAAAATTGGCTGGCATTGCAAGAATTTCGCCGATTAGAACGACGTGTACCAGATCGAGTAGGGAGACAAGGGCTGGTTCAGCAGTAAAAAAGGACGTACAAAAATGTGCTGCTCGTAGACTCTAGCAAAAGGAGATTTTTTCGAAGCACATAAAGGAGTATTTCATGTACTGCGATAACTTTGAAGGATTTTACAGTGTATTAAAAATAGCGCCATAGATTGCACCATTCATAGATATTATATTTAAAAATCGTTATTCGGAGGCAAGGCGCCCCAAGACTGGAAAATAGCCAATGTTACACCGATATTTGAAAAAGGAAAGAGAAGTGACCCAGGAAATTACCGGCCTATACCGTCAACATCACTCTCATGCGAGATCCTCTTACAAATTGTCGTTAGCAATATTATGACGTTCCTGGATAATCGTCACTTCTTACATAGCAGTCAGCAGGGTCTCCGTAAGGGCAGGTCCTGCGAAACACAGCTTGCTCATTTCCTTCTTGGCATTCTTAAATCAGGTGAATCGAAGAAGCAAGTTGAAGCTATTTTTGATTTCAAGAAGGCATTTGACAAGGTTCCTCACAAAAAACTCTTATATAAAGTGCAATCATGTGAAGTAAACTAAAAAGTAGTGTATTGGATGAGGGACTTTCTCAGTGATCGAAAACAAAAATTAGTTATTGATGGTTTTAGCTCTGATATGGTCGAAGTCACATTTGGTGTTCCTCAAGGCAGCGTGATTGACCCTCTCTTATTCATTATTTATATTAATGGCCTAAGTTCTCGAGTGAGCAGTCAACTAAAATTATTTGTAGACGATACAGTTACCGTGAAATTACCGTTCCAGAATCCGTGAAATAAGCGAAGGCGTGGACTTAGAAGTTCTGTCATCAGACCTTCACAACGTTCGATCGTGGTGCCAGCAGTGGGGGCTTGAATTTAATCTCAGTAAATGCACCTCAGTTCACTTCCTACGAAAGTCATCACACATATGCCGTAACAATACTGTGGGTGGAGTAATCATAAAATCTTCAGATAAAGTAAAATATCTTGGAATTACCTTAACTTCAGATATATCGTAGGAAAAAAACACAAAACATGTGCGTTAAAGAAACTAGGTTTTGTTTAGCGTATAATAGGAAGGTCCTCGGATGAAAAATTCAAAGTGAGATGCTACTCCGCTCTGGTAAGGCTACATCTCGAATTCGCCGCGATCATTAGGGACCCTGTTCAACAAGATTTAACCAAAAAATTAATAAAATACAAAGGAAAACAGCACGCTTCGTTAAAAACTGCTAGGAGAGAACATACAGTGTTTCACAAAATTTAGAAGGATTAAGGTGGGAGCCCCTAGAGACTCGGAAGCTACACGCTAGGCTTAGGCTGCTTGAGATAATAAGAACTGTTGTGTTTCAGAGCGATACAGAAAATATAACTATGACACCTCTCAACATCTCTAGGTCTGACAGACGCGATAAAATAAGATAGATACATTGCCGAACAGATAGGTACAGAAACTCGTTCTTTCCGCACACAATAAGCGACCACAATGAAAACTAAGCTGCACTAAATACACTCCTATAATGCATGTTACCATTCACCTCCCAAAACCTCATCCCTACATCTTTACACGCCTGGCTAACTCCCCCTGCCACACGCACATGCGATGGCTCGTAGGGTAGAATGTGGATGTAGATGAAGAGATAATATTCCATCTTTTTCCGTCAGAAAAATTTAATGCCTGTTTTCTACAATTTTTATTCTTATGATGGTGTCAAATTGGTTGGTGCGATAACTAAGCAACTATTTAGCATATCTAGAACCATATTGGGATGCTCTCTCTAAGTGAAATAAATGAACTACCCTAAAATTAATAAAAACCTAGATAGAAAAGTATTTCTAGACGATATAATGTCTAGGTACATTGAAAGAGCAACTTTTTGTTTCATGAAAAAAATTCGAATTATTTCAATTATTTGGCCTAAGTAACGCGTGTCAAGGGAGTGTTTCGAACAAATTATAAATGCACATTCATTACAATATCCCAAGTATCATTGTCATTGTTTGGTGATCTTCACCCCGTGCCACACACCCTCGTGGTGGCTCGCAGGGTATTTCGTAGATGTAGATGTCATATCCGTCACTTATGGGTGTTTTGCACACCGCATGTTTTTAGATGGTGGGAACCAAGCCGACGTTTACCCTGTTTTTGTAAGTTAATTTCCTTTTTATACGCTGAAAATTATACTAATGTATAACTGAAAGCTTTCATTTTTGCTTTGCACTATTTCTGGCACTGTTAACCAGACGACCTCCAAAAATTATTTTCCTCGAGCTAATTTTGCTTCCTGTACGAAAGAAATGTAAGCGTCAGGAATTAAGCTTTTCCAGAAATCTATGCGTCCGGATCGATGTTGAGGGACTATACACCATTCATGCCATATCCTTTAATTTCTTGCAGCTCATCGAAACATTTTGATAACCCCGAAAACAATGTGTTATATCGCCGATTCTATGAACTCGTCAACCAAATGGGAAAATATTTCCTACGGTGACGCTAGTACGGCTACGGTGACGCTAGTACGGCTACGGTGACGCTAGTACGGCTACGGTGACGGCGATGTGTTGGTTCCTTGTGACGTCAACATTCAACCAACATGGCGGCTGAGTGTTTCAGTGCTACGTCAAATCTTACCACCTTTAAAGGCCTTTTATTGAAAGAATGGAGTAACTCTGGTTTTCCACAATAAATTTAATAACTTTCGACCATGGTTTCGACGATTAACGTCATCATCAGGACCTCTAAACAAAGTTACTCTATTCTTTCAAAATGTTCAGTAAATTCCATAAAGTATCGCCGGAAACCAACACCTTTAAAGGGTTTTTAAGTGAATACTCTGGAATTGAAGTGACATTGCCAATAGTATTTAGCCTAAAATGTTGAATGCGCAGATAAAAAAGTCGTGTACAACCCAATTTACTGCTCAGTGTGATGCATGAATAGATCGAAAGTTGCGTCACGCGAAGCGGGGACTTGCTCAAATGACTGCCAGATTGCACGATTGAAAGGCAGGGACTTTCCCCTGCTCTCTTTCCGTGTCCCCTCGCTCGTAACTTCATTACAACAAACTGCACGCATTAATCACCTCATCCAAAACGGCCTTTATATTTAGCTTTTAAAGGATCCTTTAAAATGAATGCATCGCTTCATGGCCGCCGTCTCCCTCCGTGCATCCAACGGCGGCGGTCGCCTAAGCGTCACTCCCGCTCCGCCGCGTCCCCCGGACGGCGCCGCCAAATCGGCCGCTTTTAAACGTCCTCGACCCCGAGGGCGGCGCGGAACCGCTCCCCGGCGCTCTCATTTTCCCATCGAGTCCGTCTCGGCCCCCTCCGCCCACACCCGTCCCAAATTTCCCGCAGCGCAGCGTAAAATTGCGGCGGAAGACGTGGCGTTCCCCGGCGGCGGCGACCCCATCTCCTCGCCGACCCCTCTCAGCCGCCGCACTCTCGCCGGCATGCAAACGGGCTCATTTCCCGGCCCGTCTCCACGACGGTCGCCGCTCGGCAAGGTGGAAAACTTGGGACGGGCGGAGCGACGGGCGGACGGCGAAGGAAGGGGAGGCGCGGCGGGATGAGCCGAGAGCGGCCGAATGAGCGATGGGCTCCGATTTTTAGTTTTCTCGCCGTGCCTCGCCGTGGGGAAGAGTTTCTTCGGGAGGGAGGCGGTGGGGGGAGCTAGCGGGGGAGTGGCCGCGGGTCGATGGCTCGGTGAGTCGCGGCTGTCCTCCCGCCGTTCCTCGCCGCCGTTCCTCGCCGATTGGTTTGCTGAGGTTCCTCGGTCCACCCTCCTCCCAGCCAATCGCTTTGTTCCTACCGAATTGTTTTTTCTTTGACGCCCTCATACTTTCCTTTTCGTAATTTATTCTCGTTTACCCAATCTCATTTTTTCCATTCATTAATCGTTCCATTGCCGCTTTCGGTGGACAAGTGCAGTGAATAATGGGTCCAATCAGAATGTCTTTTCTTTTTCTCAGGGTTTTTATAACATATTTTCTTTCCAACTCCTGAAAGGACTTTTTCGTCTGTAATTTTCATCGTCCTCTCTTTCTTCATCAGTTTTGGATAACACCTGTTCTCCGTTGCTTTCCATGTCTTGTTCGCAGAATAGGAAGCTGTCCTTTTCCAATCTTCACTCCCATGTAGAAGCATGCTCTGGATATTATTTTTAACGAAGTGTTTCCTTATTTACCGGTACATCCTGTATTTCGAGACATTATATTTGCTTAGCTTAAGTTAGCGGGGGGTATCTGGGTCTTGTCTGGGTATTATATTTCAATCATATTTCAAATTCCCTGCAAAAAGTCTCTACGAACATGTACAAGCTGTCTTTTCATCGATGAAAATATCATGTTTGATGGAGATTATAAGTTCTTTTTCATTCCTAAAGTGAGCCAGAAAATTTTATTAATAATTAATACGCATAAAATCCTAAATCTCATACCGATATTAAGTTATGCAGAAAAGGAATTGACCATCCGAGGAGTATAGAATCTAGTTGAAGTATTTTTAGGTTAATTGAGATTGTCGTGTCAAATATATTAATTTACTGCTGGTTGACCTGTCATGTTGACATAGAACTTTGTTACTGAGTCATGTATGATATTTATCATGACCATTTCATGCACTTTTTTGAACATAAATTTAAGGTGACTCAGTATAGAAAATAGTATATCAAACTCCATTTTATTTCTGAAAGTTGATGAACGTCAATTAATTAGATAGCTGACCGTACGAATAGTTACGAACCAGATTAACGCCTGCTACTTCTGGCTTACTTCAATTAACGGTGCGTCGGGGGTAGGAAGAGCAGTATTGCCACGAAGAGGAATTTGTCAAAAGACAAACCATGTTTTCGCGCATGGTTAGGGACGGGGAATGTAGAGGACGGGTCCTTACACATGCACCGATGGTTGTTTATTGCGGGGGCAGGGGTGAGCCTCGTCTAAATATATATATATATATATAAGCTAGCAACAAGGCGTTGAGGTTGGGGATGGATAGATAGATATACCTATCTATCCATCCCCAACCTCAACGCCTTGTTGCTAGCTTATATTTCTAAATTTATTTCCTTTTTCTGTAATATGTATATATATATATATATATATATATATATATATATATATATATATATATATATATATATATATATATATATATATATATATATATATATATATATATATATATGTATGTATGTATATATTTCTTTTTTAGGGTCATTCAACCTATTCAACAAATGATTGTCCCTTAAAGCGTCTGATGTCGCTCAAACTTGGTATATAGGTAGCATGTTATCTCAAACATAATAATGTAAAACAGTTTTTAGAAAAATATTATTGCATGAGTTACGTGTATTTTTATTTTTTCAAATTTTTACAAAAACTGCGTGCCCTAAATCATGTTTTCAATTATATATAAAGATGTATTCGTGCGAAATACCGGCGAAGAATGGACTTCCGTGGTTCGGTGGAGTCGAGATACACTCCGAGTGGCCGTGCGTAGCCTCACCGATTCCATTTGGCGTGCCTCATTGCACTCCGGATGCAATGGGGGCAACAAATCATCTACATCTATATCTACGAAATACCGTGCAAGCCACCACTTGAGTGTGTGGCATGGCGTGATAGCATAATAGGCATGCAGCATCCATCCCAGTTTAAATCAGAACTGCGCACGTTCCCCCGGATGCCAGGCGCAGGCCAAAAGCTGTCAGAACAACAGTGCGGAGTCAGGCGAGAAACTAGGAGAGTGATACGTAGAACAACACACTACCATGTACTACACTACTCAAGATACAACTATTGGTTAATTTTATCAATGCGACAGGTAAATAGCAGTACAGGGTGCTAAATAATTCAAGAGAGTATCATTTCGGAGATTATATGTGAGGATAGTAGCTAATAATCATGTTAAGATATTTATCACTACTGAAAAACCTATTTCACCTAGTCAGTATCCTAGAACTGATCTATCGCAACTATTATGGTCCCTTATTGTACGTGGAAAAAATGGCATTTTAAATCTATCGGTTCTGCAGTCTATATCCTTAATATTATTCCTGTGATCGTTTCTACCATAATAATTTGGATCTAGCAAAATATGTTGAACGTTCGGCAACAAATAGTCTGCAACAAACTTTCGTAAAAGATTTAACCTATATTTCACCCTTCGATCATTCGCAGTGTAGGAGCGGGATGTGACTTCTCCCCTCGGTATTCTAGCATTGATCAACAATCGAGAACTCCATTAGCTTCCTTACTTCAATAGAACACATTTGGCCGAGAAGGCGTTGGCTGACGCATTTTGGATGCAAATGATGATACATTAGGAGTGGGGCGGTGATGGGTGGAGGGGGAAAGATTGAAGTCGGCGGAGAATATATGAGGATGATCATAAAGCTGGGATGAGTTGGTGGAGTTTGGGTGGCTCCGATTGGGATGGGGTCAGAGCGAGCCTCTTGCAAGGGCAGGGAGCAGGGGTGACACTCCTGCCGGAGCCGGGCCGAGCCTCATACGGGGGCAGGGATTACCGGGCAGGTCGCTGTGTGGCGACCCGAAGGGGTGGTTTACTGAACTAGCCAAAGTTATTTTTTCGAAGTTCCCTTGTTTAAAAGTGGGACGTGGGTTGGTGGGGGGGGGGAGAGGCTGGGGGTCACGGAGCGAGGCGCCCTTCCCGGTTGGGAGCTCACGGGTCTGGAATGGATGCAAAATTTTCCGCCCCGCTTCCCGCACGCCTGCAGAGGAACGGAATCGAAGGTACTCAATTAAAACTTCGATTACCGCTCCCACGAGTTTGATGAATGCCTTTTCCTGCTCCGAGGGTGGAGTTGCGGAAAGAGGATGGGTGTGGGAGGCTAGCGAAGAGCCCAAAGGCAAGGGTTATGGGGTACAGAAAGGATTCTGAAGTTTGGGATGTGATGAAAAATAATAATAATAAAATTCCCAACTCATCCCCTTGGTTCAATTGAGCAAAAGGGACGTTGCGCTACCTGGGGTGACTCTGCGGCCGTGATTAGGTTCCCGCCATTAAATAAATTATTCGGAATAAACTTATAGGCGCCCACGCTGAGGGAGAGATCATTATTTAAGATGATACTTTTTCACCGGTCGATACTTAGTATATCTTCATCGCAGTGATTAATACACCGAAATTAGAAGAAAGTGCCAATAGCATCATCGTACATAACAATGAAGGAGGCTTAATACCTCGTTGCTGTGAGAGCGCCGCTGTTTTAGGGCCTACATAGGGAGAACCCTCTCTTGGAACCGTTCGATATAAAAACAGGGGAATTTCAGCCCCAAGCGTGTGAACATTGCTGCTGGATGTTATTAAATTCATATCTTAAATGGTTATAAACAAATGTTTTGTCTAAATAGAGCGTGGAATTGACATCAAATGACATTTTTATAAAGCAATGGCATTCAATGAAAACAAAGCTATAACATAATGGGGATTTTTGTAAAGGCTAAATATGATTAATTGAATGATTGAGCTTTGAAAATTCTGACGAAAATCTAATTATGTCTGCACACGAACCACAGATGTCTATTTCTATTTTATTGATTTGCTATGATGGTATTATTAAAATATCAATTTAGTATGCCTGATAGCTGAAGGTGTCAATGCGTTGGTCCATAGGGATACTGGAAGTAAGGGGTAAGGCGCAAATAGCCATATTTTCTTTAGGAATGCACGCGTAGGAAATCTCCCCCGTAGTATCATTCTGATTTAAAATACATCGAAACAGATATGCAACTATGAAACGTAATTTTGCGGAGCTCATTTCATGAGATATTTCCAATCAGATTTATGCTAGCTGAAAAATTGAGAAAATATGAAATTTGTGCGAGGTGGACTGTAATGGTGGCTTCTAGAGGTAATGTCTCCTTTAGAGTCAGAAAAGTTTAGGACATTTTTCATGCAAACAAGATAATATATGCAACCATGGTAGGATAAGAAGAACAGGGATTTGGAATGAGAAAATGAGCTTGATAGTGCTGCCTGAATGCAGCAGCTGAAAAGACATTCTATTGCTCGTTAGAAAGAGCGGGGTAAAACAGAAATTATCCGATGCTTAACATTACTTCGCACTCTCTTGTACACCTCACGCTTTGGAACGGTCTCATATGTATGGTCATTGCACGGAAGCTGGCTTTTCCAAAGGTGTATTTAAAATGCCGCTTCAAAATTCGCAAGTGTTTTGTTTTAGTCAATTTTTCCCACAGATGACGGAGGTTCGTGCCCCCATCGCAGTGGAGTTCGTTGTGTAATTTTACCGTGGTGTTTGTACAGGGAAGAAGAATGGGAAGGCCAGCTTCTACCTTTTTTAGCATGCCTATAGAGGGAAACACTGTCTTGATAGCTAGCGCCATTGGCGGTTGAGAAGATGAGCAAGCAGTCTGATGCTATGAGTCTCTTTGAGTCACATGACAATGACGTTGGTCTAATAGCCAATGAGAAACAGGAAATCCATTTCATTAGGAGCATTCCGGCGAAGTAGTATGGAAGTCGTTACATTCTCTAGAATAACAAAGCTACAATAATGGGGTTCCTGGTTACTATGATTAATATTATCAATAGTAAAAAACAGACAGAAAAGCTCAACGAAGGCAATTTAAAATAGAAATCACATAGAGATGGACGGATATCATCGGAGGAATTCACATTTTATGTAATGACGCTTAGTGGAAACCGTTTGATCCAAGTTTGCTCTTGAAGATGAGGATGTAAAAATGAGGTTATGAACGTTTTTCTCTTTGATACAGGTACTTCTGTGTTTAAGCCGATTCTGAAAATTATCCATGAGGGAAAAATACGTTCACATTGAGTTCTACATCTACATCTACGAAATATCTTGCAAGCTCTCACTTGGGTGTATGGCACGGGGTGATTACACAATAGGCATACAGCATCCTTACTTACTTACTCGGAGCTACAGCCCTTGTAGGGCCTTGGCCTCTCCGACGATGTTAGCCCAGATATCACGATTCCCGGCATGCGTTCTCCATCTTCTAATTCCCATCTTTCTCAGATCATCCTCTACATCATCCAACCATCTTTTCCGGGGTCTCCCTCTCAATCTTCTACCACCAGGATGACCACGAAATATCTTTTTCACCATCCGATTCTCAGGCATTCTCTCGACATGTCCTAACCACCATAATCTATTGCTCTTAATTTCTGTCACTATGTTAGGATGTTTGTGGAGTTCCTCGAGTTCTCTGTTTCTCCGTATTTTCCACTGTCCACCTTCCTTTGTAGCACCGTAAATCTTTCTTAGTACTTTCCTTTCCCATCTTTTAAGTAGCTCTTCTTCTGCCGTGGTCATGGTCCACGTTTCTGAACCATATATGGCCACAGGTCTAATCACTGTTCGGTAAATCTTTGTTTTTAAAGTTCCGACTAAGGTTGCGTAACTTGAGCACTTTCAATAAAGCTCGATAAGCCCTATTGCCTGCTGCAATCCTGGCTTTTATTTCTTCATGTATTTCATTATATTTTGTCACCAGCACTCCCAAATACTTGAAGTTGTTACATCTCTCATACCTATTCCCATTTAATATTATAGATTTATCTCGAACAGTAGTACTTTTCCTGGAAGAGAACAAGTACTGTGTTTTGGCAGAGTTCACTTTTATCCCAACTTTTCCTGCCTCCATCTCCAATCTCTCCAGTCCTTCCTCGAGATCTTTTAGTCTTCTTGATATCATATTGACACCATCAGCATAGGCTAGATTTTGCAATATACGGTTGAACAATGAACCACTTGGATTGCTGACTTCTGTTTTCCTCATCACCCGTTCCAGTACCACATTGAAAAGAATGGTGGATAGCACGTCGCCTTGTCGCAAGCCCTGATTAATTTCAAATTCTCTGGTGAGGTTCCCTTCTATTTTAACCTTACATGTTGTATTCTTTTAGGTCATTTGTACCAGTCTGATTAGTTTGGTTGGAAATTCCATATTCACCATAGTATGAAATAGCAATCATAGCATGCAGCATCCATCATAGTTTAAAGCAGAACCGCGCACGTTCCCCCGGATGCCAGGCGCAGGCCAAAAGCTGTCAGAACAACAGTGCGGAGTCAGACCAGAAACTAGGAGAGTGATACGTAGAACAACACACTACCATGTACTACACTACTCAAGATACAACTATTGGTTAATTTTATCAATGCGACAGGTAAATAGCAGTACAGGGTGCTAAATAATTCAAGAGAGTATCATTTCGGAGATTATATGTGAGGATAGTAGCTAATAATCATGTTAAGATATTTATCACTACTGAAAAACCTATTTCACCTAGTCAGTATCCTAGAACTGATCTATCGCAACTATTATGGTCCCTTATTGTACGTGGAAAAAATGGCATTTTAAATCTATCGATTCTGCAGTCTATATCCTTAATCTTATTCCTGTGATCGTTTCTTCCATGATAGTTTGGATCTAGCAAAATATGTTGAACGTTCGGCAACAAATAGTCTGCAACAAACTTTCGTAAAAGATTTAACCTATATTTCTCCCTTCGATTGGATAGAGGTTCACACCCAAATGCCCTCAGCAATTTAGTAACACTACTATTTTTGTCATAACAATTATTAACAAATCTAGCTGCCCTCAACTCTATTCGATCTAGATGTGTAACTAGTCCTACTTCGTAAGGGTCCCATGTACTAGCGGCGTACTCCAAGTGGGGTCTCACGAGAGAATAATAACATCGCTCTTTTACTTTTTCGTCACATTTTCCTAGCATTATTATATTGAATCCCAATTTACGATATGCCTGTCGGTAAAATAAATTGCCCAAAATTAATTTGCAAATTAACTAATTTTTTTGTCCGTAATTAAACCGCCTCGTCAGTATCCTAGAACTGATCTATCGATCTATAGAACTATCAATCGAATTGATCGCTATAGTTCACGTTGGTGATGAGTCACCCCCTGCCAAATACCCTTGTGGTGGCTTGCAGGGTAATCAGTCGTTGTAGAGATAGATCGAAGAATCTTCGCCTCCGTTGAGACGAAGGGAAATGACTTATCGTTTCGATGTTCCCCTGTTTGATGCGCCCGCCTCGCTGCGTTTTAGAGTGAGATCGCCACTTGCGCCCGGCGTATGTTAATCCGGTCGGCCGGTCGTGGAGGAGGAAGTTCTTATTGTCGGCGGGGCCGAGGAGTTCGGCCGTGAGTATCAGGAGTTAGTTAGCAGTGAGATTCGGAGTGCTAGCCAGTTGAGTGAGGAGGTCCCTAGTCCCTAAGTATTCCCTTTTCTTTCTCGTCCCCCATTTCCTGTTCCTTTTCTCCCTAATCCTATCCCAGCTTCCCGATTTCCCGGTGCTTCGGGTCACCCCGCGGGCTAAAAACCTCCCCCCCGGCCTGAAGCTCTCGCTTATTACCGGGACGGGTACATAGTGGGGAAAAGGGTAAAGGAATGGGAAGGCTAGCGAAATACAGCCACTAGGAGGCCGACACCATGAGGCGGATAGCCGTCAAAAGGACGACAACGGGCTCCGCCTCCCCTTAGTCCTCGTAACTGTTGGGTTACCCCAACAACGTTAGACGAGTCACCGCCAGTCTCGTTTGCGCGATGAATTCCCACACATCTGTTGAGTGCCGGTGAAGCCCATTGCCCAAATTCTTGGGATAGGGTACCCGTTTGCTCCCTTTTCGGGTGAACGTCGTGTGGTCTGCCGGAGTTCGTCATCGGATCGGTCTCAACAGTAGATGACTTACTAATCTCAGCATCAAGAACGCATAACAACTAGAAACTATGTACAATGTAATAATTTCAGAGATGACAACGAGTTTAATATGGGTAATTATAAGTTTTTGGAATCTGCGCAATCGAAGCTATGTGGGATATTTTCAAATAATTTCTTTTAACTGAAAATTATTAATTCCATTAATAATGTCACGATTTCAAGATATCCGTCAGTCATATATCTACCCTACTTCTAATTTGTTTACCATCTACTTCAAATGTAAAAACGTGCGCTATTTGCCGACTTACGTCTGACAGACTTAGCAAACTTTAAGATTAATCTCCCATACACAAGTGAATACTGTTCGAAAATTATTTTACCTTAGAAACTCATACCTATTATGAGTGAAAAGAGATTAATACCCCGATATTTTTTTTTGTAGCGTCTTAAGTTGGTTAACTTAGGAGTGTCAACTCTTCTCTACCCCTAACCCTCCCCCCACCTTCTCTCCTTCCCCCGATTAGTGGGATGGGGGAGGAAGAGAGCGATCCCCTTCTCACCCCCGCACAGTGGGCTGAAATCGAAAATCACCGGACAAAAGTCCAAAATTGATATTTTTGGGATAACGTCTTGAAACTTGGCACATATACACACAAATGATTGGTGATTATGAAATGGTTAGTCATTTCTTATAGGTCATACCCTTTAGGTACTTCGATGCAGAGGCTCAAACGACCAAATTTCCAAATAAGCGCCCGCTCTCATTTTTCTTCGAAAATCTTAGTGGTTCAGCAGATATCGGAGTAATGGAAGGATTTTTATAAAATAAAAAACATTACCATTTGTGAACAGGGTACTTTCTCTATACTATGAATAAGTTTCAGACATTTTTGCCTCTCTTTGAGTGCTAATACGTCACATAATGGCGGACCCTTTTTTTACACATAAAGTAAACAATATAATCCTTATTCGGAAGATGGTCTCTGGGATACTTCATCGGAGTATAAATTGAAGATATTTCTAGATTAATCCGTAAAAATATTTGAAAAAAGTTTGCGACGCCGAGAATAAACTCGTTTTTTCGATCGCGCGTCGCGGCCCGGCTCCGCGCAGCGGGACCTGAAAATACCGTGACTCCGTTGGACTGTTCAAGTTGTGTGGACATTAACTCCTCGAATTAAACTTTTTCAGGCTATGCATGTTGGCACTGATTTCTTAAGATTCAAGATTTTGCGAGGCTATTCGATCGATAGAATGGATCAGTGCACGCTTAACTGCGGTAAATTTGTTTTTCTTTGGATAATTTTCGGAATCATTCTGCAAATTATGAACTTCTTTCCACTCTTGAGAAAGAATGCGGGTTCTCCGGATACCAGGCGTGTTTTCCACAAAAAGGCAAAATTTGGGATTCCCATGTATCCCTTCACCCTCTCCTCTCTCACCACGAACTACACCCTCCTTCTTTACTCTCCGAGCAGGGTAGCGCGAAAGGGAACGTTTTGGTACGTTTTTAAATTGTTAATCCGATATGCAGCAGCCAAGGAGGAGGGCAAGGGTGCCGAATAGATTCCAGGCTGGGCTCTCTAACATGAATGGGAAAACTAAAATTCCCAACCCCTCTTGTTCTCTCTTTGACTTTCTCTTTGCTTTAAAAATATTCCGTCCACATGCACTAAGAGAACGATTACTATTATGTATCCTACCGGTAGAGGTAGGTTTTGTTGAATGTCAGAGAATCTCCTCCCGGTCTTTTACATATTCAGGGGCCGACCTACCTATAGTTCATCCTTTTCCGCCCCTGTATAAGATCAACCCTTCTTCATCTCGTCCATGGAACCTATTCTCTTTCTTCCCCTACCCCAATTGCCCAACATCCTTCCCTCTATCACACTCTTTGGCAACCCATCACCCTTTTTTACTTCCTTCACCCATCTACCCTGCCTATCCCGGATTTCATTTAAAAGTTTCTTTTCCTCGCCCACCATCCCAAGCAATTCCTCGTTGGTCTTCATTTCCGTCCACCTAACCTTCTCCATCCTTCTCCACACCCACATCTCAAATGCCTGCAGCATATCATCGTCCTCTTTTGTCCGGGTTCCCATTTCTGCCCCGTACAACGCTACACTCCATATCAAGGTCTTCACCAGCCTCTTCTTCACATCCTTACCTATTGTCCCGGCCATCAACTCTCTTCTATTGCTAAACCCCTCCTTAGCTAGCGCTATTCTCTTCCGTATGTCCTTACTACTATGCCCGTTTTCCTCTAGCATGTTACCTAAGTAATTAAACTGTTCTACTTGCTATAGTTTGTGTCCTCCAACTGCAATCACAAGCTTCGCGTTCTCTGTCCAAGAGAATCTCATTACATTTCTTTTCTTATAATTTATCCTCATTCCGAATGTCCCGCACTGCATTTCTAAAGCATCTACCAAAGCTTGTAGTCTCTTCGAAGATCCACTAACCAATGCCTGATCATTCGCGAATCTAGCCGTTTTTATAAGATGCCCTTCCACTTTGACTCCAACCTCAAGTACTTCCTATGCCTGTCTTACCATTTTCTCAGCATAAATCTTGAAAAGCCATGGCGACAACGGACACCCTTGCCTTAACCCTCGACCTAGAGTTGCCCACCCTGATTCACTCTCAGCCACCCTCACCTGCGCTCTTTGCGTCATATATAGGTTTCGAATTAGTCTCCTGTCTTGCCGATCTATTCCCATTTTCCCTAGTATCTCCATTATTTTATTCCAATGTACTCTGTCGTAAGGCTTTTCAAAATCATTAAAGCATGCGAAAACGTCCTGATTATACTCTGTATCTTTCTATAAGTGTTCTCATCACTGCTATTGCATCCCAAGTTGACCTTCCCTTCCGGAACACAAACTGGTCGCCTAAGTAGTTTTTGGCCTTACTCTCCAACCTTGTATTGATTATTCGAAGTAAAACTTCGGCTGCGTGTGAAATTAAACTAATTGTTCCGTAGTCCTCGCATTCTGATGCATTCTTCTTTCTCGGGATAGGAATCAATACTCAAATGTGCAAATTTCCACAGAGAAAAAATCATCCGTCTTGACCGGGATCCCGGTCAAGGCGGACGATTTTTTCCTCTGTGGAAATTCGCACATTTGTGCATTGCGGGTGACTCCGTATAGTGGAACTCCGTGGATAGTCCCGGATAGCTTAAAATTTGGAATCAATACTGTTTTCACGAAGTCCTCTGGCCATACTCCTTCCTCGTAGATCCTACGTATAAATTCGAAAAAGGCTTACCTACCTGTACTTCTTAAACTCTTTAGCAATACGGAGGGTATGTTATCTACTACTACAGCTTTTTTTACCTTCATCTCTTTCACTGCTTTCTCTATGTCACTGTCGAGTATCATTGGCCCGAGGTAATCTTCCTCTAGTGTTCCCTCATCCTCTATACCTAAATTAACTGGTCTACCATCACTGCCATATAGCTCCTCCACATATTCTCGCCATCTTTCTAGGATATCTTCCTGCTCGGTTAACATTCTACCTCTCTTCTCCTTAATCTTTGGTACCATTTGCCCTCACTTACCTCCCCATAGCAATTTTACCCTAGCGTATAACGCACCCACTTCCCCTTCCTTGTGCAGTTTTTCCATTTCCTCGCATTGCCTTCTCCACCAATTTTCCTTCGCCCAATTGGTTATTCGCCGTAGTGGATTATTTAGCTTATTGTATTTCGCCCTACCCTTGTCGGTGTTGACATTTTTCCAATTCCTTCTCTCCTCCATTTTCTTAATCATTTATTCCGTAACCCACTGCTTCTTTACCCTCCTCATTTTCGCTGCTCGTATTGTTTTCTCAGCCGCTCTTACAATGCTTGTTTTTATGCTCTCCCACTTTTCCTTGATTGTTCCTGCTTTTTTGGCTTCTCCTATGTTCTCATCCTCTTTCTCTTAGTATTCCCTCCTTTCCCCTTTCAACGCTTCCAGGTTTCTCCTCTTCACCCTTCTGTTTTTATTTAGCTTATTGAATCTAACCTCACAATTTATCACTACTAAAATATGATCCTAGTCTGCATCAGCCCCTGGATAGCTGCGCGAATTCTTCACACTGTTCCTAAATCTTTGTTTGTTTTTTGATATAGTCAATTTGGTATCTCCCAGTGCCTCCCGGCATTTCCCATGTGTACCTCCTCCTGCGATGGTGTTTAAGCCAAGAGTTTGTGAATATTAATTTCTTTCTCCTACAAAATTCAACTCCTTTCTTTCCGCGATCATTTCTCGTTCCTAATCCAAACCCTCCCAATTCATACCCATCTCTCCTTTCCCTCACTACTACGTTCCAGTCCCCCATTACTATTAGATTTTTCGTGCCCGGCACTTCTCTGACTATCTCCTCTATCTGTTTGTACACCCCATCCACCTCTCCCTCCCTATGATTGCTTGTAAGCAAGTACACCTGGACCAGTACGAAATTTGTAGGGCGTGCTTTTATTTCTACCACTAGAATCCTATCGCTCACCTGTTTAATATTGACTACCCTCCTCCCCAATTTTGCTTTCAATACTATGGCTACCCCACGTTGACTCTCGACCCCACCACTATAGATTATCCTGTAACTATCACTCCAGTTGTCCCCGCTGTCCTTCCATCTCACCTCGCACAGCCCCAAGGCATCCATTTTCCCTCTATCCATCTCCCGTTTAATATTTTGCAGCTTCCCAGCCCTCACCATTGTCCTAACATTCCAATTTCCTATTTTTATCGGTACTTCCATTTTCTTCTTCCTTTTCTTCTTATCTTCCTTGTATCCTGTGATGACTCTGTTGTGCAAGGATTTCGTATGATGACGACCTCAGGGGCCTTGTCTGCCCCAATGTGGGGCGCCCGCCCCATTGGACGGCGTCCCGTAGTTGCCAGGATTCATTTCTCTTTGTGCGACATTCATATTTCTGGGTAGTATAATAGTCGAGAGGGGATTCCCGCCCCCGCTTCCAAACAGTGTGTTTTCCGTGACACCATCACGGGACTACCTTTCGTCTAGCTCCTACCCTTCGACCTATCTGGCATGGGTGGCCCCACCGGGAGCAATATAAATTGCTCCCGCCAATCCAGCTTTAGGGGTCATTGGAACGCGCAAGCCCTTCTACCACGTCAAGGTTGTAGTCCGCTGAAAGGGTTAGAGGACGATAACCTCTGTATTTCCCCTAGTGATCCTTGAAACAGTGGAACAGGGAGGTGGGGGGGGGGGGTACACAGTGACTATAGATAGGCGCCGTATTTCCAGCGGACTCATGCTGAGACACATAGCGTGTTAGCTTTTCAGATATCCGAGAGTTGAATTATTGCGCTGTTGCTGCGTGAGTATGTGAATGGATATTCGTCTACGATACCTTGAGATTAAACCCAAGCGGGCCGTCGCGCATCCCCTCCGTACCGATTGAGAGATTGTGTTGTCCTGCACAGGATACAATATAACCCACAATTCCTCCTTAGGCAAAGATTTTGCGCCATTAATTGCATTGATAATCCTGGTTTCTTTCCATTGTCTTCTATTGTTACCAAACATGATGTTACACCTTGAATAGCATCATAAACTATACCCTAAGTGGTGACGGCAGGTCATTTTACAAGTCAATGTAAACTTATAAAATTACTCGGGAACGAATGTCGGAACCATAGGGGGAAAGGTGGGAACGAAACTTTTCCTAGTCCGAACCGAAATCGGAACGGTTCCTCCTTCGTTCCTAAGGGTTTTCATACAAAATATTTTAGTTCCACTTTCGTTCCGAGATTTTTGTTCCTACTTTCGGTTCGGTTCCGTGAACCGAAACTTCATCCGAACCCACTCTGAACCGTTCCGGAACATGACTTTAGTTTTGTTTAACATCCCTGGTAAGGAATCCGCGATCGAGCTGAATCGGGGACACAGTCACACTCCACATTATAATTGTTGATGTTTTGCATTAAATCCTTCAAAAGTGCGTCATTATAGGGACTTACTTCCCTATATGGAAGTAGTTTCACGTTAATTAGTCTTGCTTACGAATTAACTTCAATCGAGCGAATTTTAAAATCGATGGCTTTGGTTTACGGTATAATATTTACAGCAAAGCAGTCAAAAATGTTGACCAATGGCAATCGACGGCGTGTCAGCCCAATGGGTAGGCTTTTACGTCCAAGTTGAGATATACGAGGGCTGTTCAAAATAATAACGGAAAAATTTGTAAGTAACTATTTCAGATAACTACCTACTGATAGGTCCTTAGAGCCATGTAAGTTTTTTCCTTATCTAGAGGTATTCTTTTTCCAGGGGTGTTTCCACTTCGCCATACAGTCCTGGAGTGCTTCTTTGGGTATCACCTACGTTTCCCGTTCCAAATTCTCTTTTATGTCGGTAATGACTTCAAAACGATGTCTTTGAAGCACTGATTTTTATTGCATGAAGTTAAAAGAATCACCCGAAGGTACGCCATGTGAGTGGGGAGGCTGAAATAGGACAGTTATTTGTTTTTTTGCACAATTCTTACAAATTTACAAGGATTATTGACGGGCGCGATTTCTTGACCGACGGAGGTCATTTTGCTTGGCTGCAGTCCTACGGGGAATAAATCTTACTGCAACCCAAAGCATGTTCAATTTTTCGTTCAAATATCATGATATGACCCTATCAACATTTTCAACTTTCCAGCAAGTTCTCTTTCGGTCTGACAACGGTTAGCATGCCATAAAACCTCGAATTTATGAGTAAAACTGCCATCAGTTGGCGTTGAAGGCCTTCCAAGTGAAGGATCTTCTTGAGCGATCAATCTTGAATCGGATAAACCATTAATTACACAATGTACGGCTGAGAACAACGTTTAATTAGCCCATTTCCCGTCTTCCAAGAATCAATGATTAAGTTAGACGCGGAGGGTGCTTGGAAAGCTTTTCTTTCAGTCGTACATTTAAGAATTAAAACTTATTCCCCTAGTAAAGTAAAAAAAAGAGAGCAGCAAACCGAGATGGTAGGATGCGGAAGTAAGAAAATCGTTGAGGCAACAGAGAGAATGCAACGCCAAGATGAAAAATATCCGTGCAGATTTATGCGCTGATGATTGCGAGTTATTTATTGACAAATATAATTGTCTTAAGCCGCTACAAATGAAGCGTTTAGGTATGCATTCATGGATTTTACGAGAAAAACACTTGTACACCAGTTATGGGATAACCCAAAAGCATTTTGGTCATACGTAAGGGAAGTTCAAGGCTGAAGATCTACAGGTAATCCACTGAGAAACTATAGTGGCGAAGCACTGACAAACAGCTTGGACAAAGCTAACTTATTGAACTCTTACAACCAAAGCTTGTTCTCCAAGTCTTCGCAGAATACATCTGTGAAGCTTAGCGATCGTAACCGGTAAACGGTACTGCCTATTGATATTTTTGCTCGAGGGATAGATAATATGTTAAAATCGCTCAGTCCAAGTAAGTCACCTGGTCCTGAAGTAATTTTTTCCCGCGTGTGTAGAGAACTAGCTTCAGATATAGCCCCCTACTTGCTGATAATATTTAGGAAATCCATCAAGTAACACGTAGTACCCAAAGACTGGATAGTTGCCAATGCAACACCCAATGTTTAAAGTGGTGACTAAGAACAACCGTCGAATTACAGACTGATATCCCTAACATCTATCTTATGCAAAGCCCTTGAACACATTATAATAAGTTCAGTCATGAAACATGTAGGTACGCAAAACTTGCTGCTGAAAGCACAACACGGATTCTCGAAAGAAAAATCCTGCGAAACTCAATTAGCAGTTTTCCCACGGTATTTTAGTCTGCGATGAAGATTTCGTTCCAGTAGACGCGATTGTTCTTGACTTTAAAAAGAATTTGATAAAGTGTCCCACAAAAAATTATTAATTAAACTAAAATCTTACGGCTTAGACGATGGTGTAATTTTCTGGAATAGAGAATTCCTACCCGATCGTGTACAGATCGGTTAGGAATTCTTTATTAATGGATCTAATCACCGTCTAATATTCCTAATTAACTCTAAATTAGGAATATTAGACGGTGCTATCTCCAAGGAGGTTAAAGTTACTTCGGGTGTCCCACTGGGAGAGTCATAGGTCCACTTCTATTCCCTCTGTTTATGAACAATATTGGTGAAGTAGTGGACAGTAAACTCCGACTATGTGCAGACGATGCCGTAGCGTACAGGGAAATCAGTAGCGATGATGATAAAGAAGATTTAATGGAGGACCTCAAGTCAATTCAAGCATGGTTCGAGGCGTGGCAGCTAGAATTAAAGTTGAAGAAATGTGTTGTAATGAACTTCTGAATAAGGAAAAACACCCCTCAGTATAGTTATTACGAACAAAATCCTCAATTAAAAACAGCAGAATGTGTAAAGTACCTCGGATTTAAACTAAGTAATGATCTCTCGTGAAGCAAACTTATTCGGGAAATAACTGGTCAGGTCAATCGTAAACTGGAAATTATTGAAAGAGTACTTGGAAAGTGCGACGATAAAGTTAAAGAAATCAGCTACATCTCCCTTGTTAGACCTCACTTAGAGGTCGCTGCCAGTGTTCGTGATACTCATGAGTTAGGCTTAAAAACAGAGTTAGAAATTTTGCAGAGAAGATCAGCAAGATATGTGAAAGGCCAGTATGATAATATCGTTAGTGTAACTAACCTTTTGCAACAACTTTAATCGGAATCGCTTTCAGACAGTCGATTAAAAATTAGACTCAATATTTTATGCCAATTCAAGACCGATTTATTTTCAGACGAAGTTTTAAATATATTACTAATTCCAACCTACTACGGTAGTTCAGATCATGAGAATAAAATAAGGGAAATGGATTGTCGAATAGAAAGGTTTAAAATGTCGTTTTTCCCGCCTTCGATAAGAGACCATAATGGCTGCGTTGAGACTGAAGTAGGTTAGTTGACTGGTAGTGTTGCTGGTTTATTCATATGCCCCCTAATGTATGTATATAAACCTGCCGAGTAGTGCTAACACCATATTTTGCCTGTTCCCTGCATAACTCTTGTGTCACGTTTACATTATAGATTATTTTAGTATTTCTGTAGCATTTGTAGCATGCCCCATTATGTGGAGCATCCACCCCCTGAACCCTTTTGGTGGCTTTCAGGGTAATAAGTAGATGTAGATACAAAGAGAATGAAAAGAGACCAGTGGCACTTCACTGAGGTACACGTGATATTACTCTTTCTGAATCTGAGTCAACGCTATTGAAGCGTCAACGGGAAAGAGTTAGACGTTTGGAGGGGAGGTTTTCGGCAAGTTTCAAGGTAAAATGGGTGATCAATAGAATAGTGGTGATTGGTAGCCTTGGAGGGAAGGAAAGTAGTGGGATGAGTACACAGATGCGGCAACCGAGTTCCATTGGAGCTTAGGGAGCTGTTTCTCGCCTCCAGCCGCAGAATAAAAACCTTTGTGCCATGATTAGCCGCCTTAGAATGTCCTCGTAGTCTTCTTCAGCCAACTGCTATTCAAACGAGAGAGGACCTAGTGAGGGGACGGTTGAGGCCTAAGGTTGTAGGCGTAAGTTACTGGTAGGAGTCGCTGAAATTAGGCAATTTGTTGGCGTCGTATGCTCGACACTGGCACTCGACATGGTCGGCAAATCCTCGTGCTAAGTCCAGAGGATAAACAGTCCGCAGAGGGGAATATGTATTACAAAGGAGAGTATGCCCAAAAATACCACACTATCTAAAACTAATCTCCGGTTGCGAATTCCTAAGAGCTCTTAAATCCAAAATATTACGCCATGATGCTTTCAACTAAGCGAGTAATTTCAAATGAGGTACGTTATTGAAAGTTTTTATTTTAAGTGACAAAAATATTCGTCCACCTGAAGTGCCATTTTCACGAGGGAAGAATATCATTTCACGGCAAAATGAAAAAAAACTTTGCAGAGATTATATCGTGTTCATTTCATGGTGATTATAAATTAATAAACGATACAAGAAAAATACCAGCAGAACACTTAAAGGATAACCCAAAAGCCTGTTGATTATTCGCAAGGAAAGTTTTGGCGATTGATCTAATGTTAATGAACTACGAAACGAAAATGGCGAAGATTTAACACTACTTTTAAAGTGTGTTCACTGAGACATTACGGAATACACCCCACAAAGTATAGACCCTTCAAAGTGTTAAGATGTATCACACAACTCCGATAAAATTCAAGTAAGTCAAGTTTTAGAAGTTACAGCCGTTTGTACTTGCCCTAAGAAATAGTGGCTTGCGCGTTAATTTACGTTGTTACGTACGAGAAACCTGCTTAGTTTACCAATGCACGAAAAACTGCGATGAAAAAAACCATTTTCATCAGCGTTAGTGGTACAATACAAGGATGAGCATTATTTTTCGATTTATTGTTAGCTTTTATAAGTTATACACTATTGAGTGGCTGGTCAGTCGGTGTCGTTACTCAGCCACAGAAAGAGGCTGGGTCACCTTAGACGCAAAGGTTCACTAGCAGCCGAGACTCGGCCAATTGGAGGGCATGGGCCAGGTGGCCATCAGGCCAGGGACTGAAGGTGAGTGATACCCTTTGCGCTGTCATAAGGTGACACCTTTGCTCCAATGTCCACGCAAGGTATAGCCTGAGCGGCTAGATATCGATGTATTAAATCCGTTTACCTCGATGTAAGCCAGATTATATATATATTTATATCTTATTATATATGAACAGCTTATTTCTACTAAATATACGTGTATGTTCTCACAATGCATGACTAACAAGCAGAAAAATTGCATTACATTCCGTATGATTACTGGTTTTAATTCAAAATATTTTAGTAATGGTTGCCAAAGCTGAGTAAAACACATGAAATTGTCCCATATTGTGATTTTATAGTTAAGACGCGACAATCATATTCCTGCGGCTTATAGTTTTCGATATCATTCATTGTCCTTGGCAAAAAGCGTTTAGGTATACGGAAAATCCTACATGTGTTAGAATTGAGTTTTGGAGTATGTTATCGGAGCGTTTAGTTGGTTGTACGTATGGGTTTGACTTTTCTCTGAGCCGTCATCAATACACGAAAATTTCCACTTACTTATTATTGCTGAAGTTACTTAAAAGTGCTAAAGTCTCCCATACCTCAACGAGCTATCTTGACTTCTTTTGAAAACGGAATGTGTCAATATTCGCGTGTGGTGAGGCAGTCCTTATGCGCCGCCGTTTGCATTACTAGCTTCTCACCACTGTGAAAAAACGTAGGTGAGTTCTGCTTGCATTTGCACCTCATATCCCATGGCTCTACTGCCATTTGATTGAAAGTTTTTGATTTACATTGCATCATATTTTTTCATCTTCACCTATCGGTCACGTGAATATTATGACGATTGATTGCTAAAACTTTGTAACTTAGGTGTATTCGGATGTTAGAAAACAGCTATTATAGATGGATAACTATGTTAGGTTTACCTAGGTAGGAAAAGTTACCATGCTAGGTGCCAACCGAGCGTTCGCATTATTAGTTCTTTCCCTTGTAATGGATTCATAAAACGAAACTAACCTGCAAAGGAGAGTTGATATGATTCCAGATATAAAGATTATGACACAAAGAGAAACCTAGGCAAGGTAAATTCCCTGAATGAATAATGCCTATAGCGATATCCTTGCCCAATATCCAGGATTTTTTCTCGCCGAATAAATCTGCTTCGAAGAGGCGGGCTATGGAAATGTAAGCATTCAAATACCAACCGATGCTGGATTTTCACCGTGCCAGACTGGCTGTAAGAACGATATTCGATATCATTTCGATTTTGAAATGCCGTGTTACAAGTCAGTTTTAAAACGACTCCGTACTGAATAAGTTACGTGAGCTCTTTAAATCCACGTTAACAAATTAATCAGTTATCAGGAGAGCATCTATAAGAGCAAAGCGAAAATGCCATCCATTGGCATGCCTGTGGAAACTTTTAGCAATGGAATGGAAATAACTAAAGTCTGGCTTGATTCATTCTCCTTCCGGCATCCTGTGATGAAATTTACAGCATAATTATGCCTAAAGCTACCGTAAAAGTTTATATTACCTAAGCTTGAAATTGCTGACTACATTTATCCTTGACCATCCGTTCAGGATGGTACGCAACACACTCGTGGGATAGCCCTAATTTCGAGGTTTCGGATCCCGCCTCATTCGCATTGGTGGTAATATTTGCATTGGACGTGATATTTTTTTAGAACTAAGCGTTCATTTTTACCAAATCCGTCGGAGGAAGGTTTTAAATGATCGAACGGTATCAGTGCTTACGCATTAGTGCGCTATTTGCGTTGTACGCACTGAGTTGGATAATTAGCCTCATTAGCAATTGAATAGAGGTTAACACTATAGACTAGCAATATAAAATTACCACGAGATGAAAATTAGGTCTCTCCTTGTTTCTCCACGCGCTTGATCTTAACTTGGAATGCCTCACAGCGGAATGTTCTCCTGAATGCAAAAGTCATGCAGTAATCATGCAAAACATGATGTAAGTACTACGTGGCAGATTAAGAGACATGCTGCAGAAATGACAATTTGCAGTTGTCCACAGGAATAAATTTTACTGCGACCTAGGTTTCGATTATTTACATGATCATCTGGTCACTCCATGCATAGAGGGCGTCGATGGGCTACAGTTGTCCACATGTCGCCATTATTTCGGGCATGGGTAGATCGTGCAAGTAGTTCCCATGGACAGAATGGCGTTTAAAATCATTGCGTCTGTGGGTAGGATGCTTTTTGTGACGAAGGGATTAGTGCGCCGCGGTGGGCCCTGTAAACTCGCGTTCCGGCTCTTGTGGTCTCTGCCACTGCGGAATATTCTCTGAAAATCCTCTGGGATTCACTGCATCGGGCGGCGGGAAAAGTTAATGCAGCCCAGCTTACCAACGGTTTGGAATTACGAAGACATTTAAAAATGGAAAGGATCGGTTAACATCGCAGGTCAAGCACTTGGCTCCGAGTTTATCCTCCTACATCACCCGGCGTCTAATGCATGAAAACGAAGTTTGGGGCTGTTTATCATCGGGACGGATGCCAAACTTCCAACATTTTTGCCTTTGTTGTGGATGGAATAGGAGAGTTTATGCTTCTCACCGACTCGTAATTCCACGAGATTTTTGTCAACAAGAGACGATCATGGCTATTGAGTTTTGTATATTGTTCAAAATGACAATTTTACAATAGTTGAATGAATTGTTTCTAAAGTTGATCCATTTGGTGCTTGACTATTAAACAAATAAACTTCTACGAGATTCGGCCGATTTAATCATCATGGTGTTGTACAGTCTACGTCGACATATTACCCTCCTTAAGGGTGCTTGGCCGGGGGTGATTTATCACCAATATGCAATATTGAGTAAAAGTAACGTTTATCAATACGCACTTAACTATTGGTATGCTATCAATGCTACAGAAACTATTGAACTAATGTATAATGCAACTATGTATACGAGATGCAAAAGTCATGCAGGAATCATGCAAAACATGATGTAAGTACTACGTGGCAGATTAAGAAACATGCTGCAGAAATGACAATTTGCAGTTGTCCACAGGAATAAATTTTACTGCAACCTAGGTTTCGATTATTTACATGATCATCTGGTGCCTGGCTACAGGTAACAGGCACCTGATGTTGATGATGGAAAAACATCGAAACCTCGGTCGCAGTAAAATTTATTCCTGTGGATAAATGCAAATTTTTATTTCTGCATCACGCATAAATTCCACTCAATATCGCAAGAGTCTTCGAATTTTATAAGAAACAAGCTTTAGGGAGCAAATCAGCTAATCAGCTACGCTACCTGTCGTCTAATCTATTTCAAAGCCTCATTCGCAGTCATTATGATCTCTTACGGAACGCGGGTAAAATAGCATTTTATACCTGTCTGTTATGCAGTCTATGGCTCTAATTTTATTCTCGTGGTCTGATATACCGCAGTATGTAGGAGTACGTAAGATATTAATAACTTTCTTAGAAAATAAAATGGTTTTCAATTTGAAGACACATACATAGAAGTTGGTGTTGTCGGCCGATACTTGGTGGATACGATTCATTATAATATCGATGTATTCATTGATATTATAACATACATAGAAGATTGAGTCTAAATTGTAATCAACGGTCTGAAAGCAATTCCCATTCAATTTGTTGCAAGAGATCAGAAACACTTACGAAACTAATATAACGGCTTTTCACGTAACTTGTTGATCTTCCCTGTACGCGTTCTAACTCTTTTTAAACCTAGCCCACGAGGGTCACAAATGCTGGCAGCGTACTCTAAGTGGAGTCTAACAAGGGGAAAGCTGATTTCTCTGCCTTTATCGTCGCACTTTTAAGTCGTCACTTCGCAACGCACTCGTCGCACGTCGCAAGTACTATTTTAATAAACTCCAGGTTCTGATTAGCTTCACCTATTATTTCCCGAATATATTTGCATTTTGAGAGATTATAAATTTGTTAAACTCCGAGGTCTTCATCATATTCTACGGTCTATTTTTAATGAAAATATTTGTACCAATATTCTGGCTAATTTCAAAGTATAGTTTTATGACATCTCTTTTTAGCGTGATTCATTGTTCTTGTCTGTAATTTTTGCTTGGTATACATTATTAGCAAATAGTTAGAGCTGTGAGTTATAACCATAGAGCCAGTTGGTGTGCTTGATTTTGTGAAGCGTGTTGGTAATTGGTGTCTCCAATTAAAACACTCTTAATTCTTCAAGCTTTGAGGAAGCATGAGGTTCAATCCAATACTTTTGACTTGGATGAATTTTAATCGTGCGTGTGCCCATAAAGGGTGCGAGTGATAGCGCCTCATGTCCATAGTGGTGAGACTGAAACTCCGTAGTAAATTTCCACACCCTTTGAATGCGTACCGTCCATGGTTTCCGCACTTAATGTGTTGTCCCTCGATAGTGAAACTAAGTGTTGAGAACAAGATCAGGACGCATCTAAAGAGTAAAGAATTTTTGAGTTTTTATTTCCACCTTTAAGGAGAATACTCCTGCAAAGTGAAGCCTTAAGCGCTTTCATGCGTCGATATTGGTGAAGTCAAATAAGCCATAATATTGCCATAGGAGCATAGAATGCGGTGCCGATGAGCTCCTCGGTTATGAAATATTCTGCAACGATCATTTTCACCGGAACCGGAATAAATTTTTAGCAGGACATTTCTACGACCTCGGGGAGCAAGCCCTTGCCAATGGCTTCCGAGATGAGCCTGATTGACGTCCCGATCTCTCAATTTGCATGTAATCCTGTGCAATTAACTCTCAGGAATTTAATGCAAAATTATTCTGGGTTTAGAGAAGGAAAATGAACGTACAGAAAAGGATTGTGCTTCCATGAGTGAAGGCATGACGGCAATCGATACTCGATGTCTACTACGATGTAGTGGCCGCCATTGATGAGGAACTGCATCCAGATGTGCTATTTTTGCATTCCTAATTACAGATGATTTTTACGATATCCTACGCATTGCTATTAAATATGACTATTAGTTTCAAATGTTTTGAATGTTTTATTGCTTGCTTGATTGAAGTAGTTATCTGACAGGCCGTTGATTATATTCTCCCTTGAAATTGGAGTAACCAATTTCTCTTATCGGCCAAAACTCCGTATTTTGTAGATGTAATATGATTTCCATGGCCATGACAGTATTATGCCACATCTGTATTATTATTTCATTTTTATTTATTTTTTGCTTGCCGGACGATTCTGTTGGCCGTATGTCCCCGGAATCCCGATAGGCTGCTGAGCCTGGAATTTATGTTGAAGTTGGACTCATAATTAGTGGTTGCGTAATTTTTTTATAACTTTTTTGGAAAATTTGGTATTAGATTTCATCTTAAATTAAAACAATGTTAGCTTATTTTTTATTTATACGATTATTTTAGTAACACAGTCACAAAGACGCGTCATTTGCTTGTAGGTTTCGGAGATTTTCAAGTTTTACTTGAGTCTCTACTTCAGTTCTTTCAATGCGAATACTTTCGAAAACCTTAAAATCGTATTTGCAACAACATGCCGGTCTTGCACCTGATAGTTGCACCTTATCCGTGAGACAGGAGACTTAAATCGTGACATCAAAATGTCACTTTCCGAAGAGACTTTCCAAGTAGTGGAGAATGGATCACCTTCACGACCTCATGCTCGAGGCAATTGTGACTTCGCTAAATGATCTTCAGGGAAATAAACCAAAATTCGAGGATGAAGACAGGACGCCGGTCATCAGCGTTGCGCCATAGAGGTGCTATTGGCGTGCTGATAATAGGCCTCACATGAGACCTTGCGGTACGCGTTCCAGTGGCACTCTGCTACAGACGATGTTCATGACAACGGTTAGGTTTTAGGTGACCCAGAATGGAATTGCGCACCTAATATTGGACGTGGAGGATCAATTAAACGTGAAAACCTCATTATACTGACAATTGACATGGAGGCTGAGGCTCTCGATGAGAAAAAGTGAAAATTAGCTCCTACAAATGTCAAATCTGTTGTAAGTGCGGATAGGTGAATAATGTCAAAGAAAATCGTAGTCCCTCTCCCTTCGCGAATAGGAGTATCTTCACCGGTCTTACATCAGATACCTTGAGTTAGTACCTGGATAAATATACTTGAAAGGATATGCAGAAATGTACTAAAACTAGTGCTCGTAAGATGTTGGGACACTGTGACTGGCTGTTGCAATGGAAAGAGCTCGATAATTTTCTCAAGTTCCTGCATGAAAGTGGTGACGTTGAATCTAAAGTGTGATCTTCAGTGATCCGAGAAATGGAACATACCATTTTGTAAATCTGTAATGTCACATGGTTTGTTAAAGGAAATTAGGAGGTTCTGAGATCTGATATCAAATCAACTCGCTCGGTGCGTTTTGCAGATGAAAAGTCTATCCTGATATTAGAGGCATGGAATAGAATTATTTCATACAGCCAAAGCATGTACATTCCTGGTCCATATATTTCTCTAGATGAGCTGTTGTTCCCATTATAATGTAGGCGTTAATTCATGCCACTTATGGATTCCTAGTGTGAGAAATATGTGCAAAAGTGCTGGATGACCATCGATAGCGATTCTAAATACAAGTTGAAGGTCTTCTTCTACCTTGGCTATGATGAAACTCACCCTTTTTCTCGACACTCACTGAATTTACAACGAAAATGTTTACCGGATCTTACCCAAAGGAAGTAAGGAGCATTATTTGCAACAACTTTTTTACCTCCTTGGAGCCAGCTCCCCATCTAAAACCTATCAGAATGAGATCGTTAGGCACAACCAACGAACTTTGGATGAATGTACGGAGGGCAGTATATGAAGAAGGCTAAAGCATACCTCTACAAGATATGCAGCTGTGGTCAATAATGGTATAACTCTCACAGTGTGTCAGGGCAAGCTGAATGACAATGTTGAAATTTTAAGTTTCTTGCATCCCGAGATACATATTGGAAGCGATATACGTCCAATACCTGATACTGTCCAACGTTATCATGAGACTAAATATGATGTGAGCGTTTTTAGTGATTGAGTGGTTGGTTGTGCAGTGAAAGCTGGTGGAAGAGAGTGGCTTGTCCAGAGGTTTTACAATATTCTAGACTTGGTAAATATAAATGCATGATTAAATATAAATAAGTTACAAATGACAGCAATAAAAGGAGAGAGATTTTATTTTGAAACTCTCAGGGGAGCTGGCCAAGGAAACCAAGGTCAGTATTCCACCCGGTAACTGGGGTGTATTGAAAGACAGTAGTCTGTGTTGCCTGCCTGGAATGCATATTCGGCAAGAGGGAAAAGTTAAATTTTGCATCACACTCTAAACCAGGGCAAAAAAATGTGCCGACTGGATTTTAAATGTTTTTACATCCAGCGATCCTCAATGTAATAATGAAACTACGTACGTAGCTGCATGGGGCATAATTACTCACTCACAAAGATCTGTTTTCCTCGGCGTATCTGGCGGAAAAATGTCTCTCGGGTGTTCAATTGTGTTAGGGAAACATCGGGGGATTTGGAACCTCTAGTCCTGTCAAACACTCGCGAGACCTTACTTTACTTACTCAGAAATCTTAATTGTTATATCTTTTTTATGGATTTCATTACTAGAATATACTTGATTGAAGTGAAGAATGTTTTTATAAGATGTTATTTGCAGTTATTTACACGTAACATGCCAGAAATAAGATGCCGTGCGCAATATTTTCAAGTAATGAGTTAGGCCATATTTTATTTAAAAAATCTAAACCGAAAATTGCTTATTGTGACTAAATGCTGTTAAAAGTAATTTGACCTTCGACTGGAAACTTTACTCTAATGAAAAAATCTTTCCTAAGGAAATGAGACAATAAAAAGTTACCGGAATTGTCGGAACACCAATGGGTCATTTTTTTTTTGTCCCATCCGCGGTTTAAAGGGGTACGCGAGCGGTTCTGGTGTTAATCCATCCTTGCGCTTATAATTGGAAGATTGGTAAAGATAGGAAGGGAGAGAGAACATGATGCTTTATATTTGTTCTGTGCCCATTTCCCCGAAGAGCAAATAATGATGTGAGAAGTTATTTATAATTTACCCTGTAAGCATGGCTTGCAGCCTCTTTGTTTAAAATATCGCTATTACACCTGAAGGTTGTGTTTCAGCTTTCCATCATAAAGTCACTACTTATTGCTCCGGCGTATTGATCGGCTGCATTTAATAAAGGCTCTCACTCGTTATTGGAAAATTTTAACGGCCATACATCATAACTAAGTTGTTGAGTCATCAAATACCAAGAGGACTGCGATTTATTTTTTATTCGCGGATTTAGCAGCTTACTCAAGCTTGATGATGAAATCAAAGCCATTCAAATGGAATGCCTTTTAATGCACTTTAGACGCGTATTTTAACAAATGAACAATTATCGAGGGCTTGGTCCAGATTTAATCTACTCTGTACTCGCTGCCAACATATCGATTTTATTTTTAAACCATCTTCGGGGCTACGTAAGATAATTAACTGAAAATAAAATCTCTAACTGTACGAAATGGGTACACATTCTTAATATAAAATACGGACTCAAGTATAATTTTAATGAATTCGGCCGTGAATATAATGAACTCTAAGAGTGGAAGGAAAAATAAAATGTTCTAACCATGTGTCTCAAATTCATTTGTATCAAATGAGCACTGTTTCTTGGCTGAGTTTTTTGGAATCCAGTGGATTTTCTGGTGCGAACACAATAACTTGTAAGTTGTATCGCTGTTCATCAACATCATCATTTTGTTTGCTCTGTGGGAATTTCATGGACATTAGTATGGTTCTATTTTCTAACTTCCACTCATCGTTTATGTTTCCCTATCAAGTCGGGTATTTCCTCAATTTCCTCAATTTTTCTCCAAGCGTGGCTTTTAGTGGAACTTGATGCGGGCCACATAGTTTATTCATCTCCCTTTTACGTTTGAGCCTTCTGCTACGCCTATTTCTATATCGTTAATCAAGCTGAGTTTAAATGCATGACTGGCATTATGGAGTGAAGGCCTCGCAGCATATTTTCTCCTTGAAGAAAGGTAAATGTTTAAACAAAGCTGATGCTGAGGAGAACATGGAGTAAGTAGTGATCCGCCTCGCGGACCTATGCCTGAATCCATTCGACTGGACATGCAAATGATTGGGCTTTGGAGGCATTCTATCTTAACAAGTTTTTACCAATTTTATTACACACGCAGTAAACATTCGTCCACTTTCCTGAATTAATATGTTATTCATTCAAGTGTAAAGCATGTTGTTTAATATGATTACACTGTCTATCTCAGAGTCACGGAAATCAGAGTTTCGTGGTTCAGCAGGCTGGAACTAATTTCCTCAACATAAGGGTCCATGAGTATTGCTGAAGACTGGATTTGATTGATAGTTGCCAAATTAGATGATTATGGAGGCATATTGAAATTTGATACCAAAGGTCTGATTCGGATAAGTTTATTGCTGCGCAGGAAAAAATGGATGCGAATGAGAAACTAATAGAATATTCAGAAAGGCATAACTGTAAGAAAACAATGAGGCCAATTACTTTGGATGGAATATTTAGTTATGCATTTCGTATATGATTTGTATGGGAAGCTTATATGTCTTTCATTAATTTCTGACCGGCAAAAAATCTTTTATCAGAGAATCGAAACTTCGAAAATGCTATCCACGGCGGATGTGTCCTATCGCAAGGTGTCACTAGCATAGCACATAGGAAATTGTATGGAAAGAATGACCAATGTATCATTAAAATATTCACAAATTGGGATGTGCATTGGTGCTGGTATTGTAGATATTGTAAGATTGAAAATATGTCAATAAAAATGGAAACTAGAAATTTTTGCCGCCACCAGAGACTTTACATTTTATAGATTTGAATTCACTCTGCCCTCATGAACATTTATCTTCTGAGTAGAGCATTGCAGTCCTTTTCATTCGATGTTTATGGATCAGACTGAAGAGCATCAACCGGAGTTTTGGATAAATAAGGTGGTGTATTGCATTTCGTTGAGCCATGACTAATGATGTCTGTGTTGACTACATTTCCATATGAATGAGATAAAATTTTCCTGAAATTGAATTAAAAATTACTCAATTAAAGCTCTATATCACCAGTATTCATCGATTTGATTCCTCATCAAAACTTATTTATTATGATTTCCATGATTTTTTTAAGAGGCTGTCACGTCTCGGAATATGTTCCATAATTTTATCATATAGCTTCTTTTTATTACTTCTTCCATGGAATTATAGCATATTTAGATACTTAGATAGAGAGAAGTATACTTAGATTAGTTTATATTTCCACCAATCTTCAATGGTACAACATTTTTGTTGCATCCAATATCCTTATCTCTGCTGCAGTTACCCGCCAAGTTTCCCCACCGCATAATAGGCAACATATCCCTTACATTTACTATATGTTATAATACTACTTTAGGCTGGAAAAAAAAACTGAATCACTTTAAATAAGTCATGCCAGACGTAAATGGACTTCATTCTTGTATAATGCCTTATTTTACGTAGACGATCAAGAAAAAAATTTTATCGTCTTCTTTTTACAATGTACTACATCCATTAATGGATGTATGATCACATATTTCAATTGCTTCTCCGTTTTCTGCGGCGTTTATCGTACATTGAATATCAAGAAGCCTAGCTTATTACTTAATGTTTTGCGTAAAAGATATCTTCAGTCTTCCAACTCTCATTCTGCCTTCATGTATCAACTGCTAAAATATTTGCATTCTATTTCACATCACATGGCCTAAATACTCCTGATACTTTTACTTCGTAGCCCGGACTTTTACTCCTGATAATTATACTTCGTAGCCCGAACTTCTTGCCAACACACGTGAGAACTTGGATATTTCTCATCATTGCCTGCTACAGCATCTTAAGGATTCTTCCGTACTGTGTACACATCTCTAAAGCTTCCAATTTGTTGGTAGTGCTTGCTTGAGTCTACATGGGCGTATATCTTTGAAAAATAGCGCAAAGTTAAATTCTCCTTTACCATTTCTTCAATTAAATACATAAGAAGTTTCATGCGGATCCTGAAGGTGGAACATTTCTCTACGTATTCAATCCTATTGGGAAATCAATGCTCGCATAGCGGCGTATTGTAGAAAAAAATTACTCTTCTACGACATTGGATGGAAGAAATAATTCGCCCCTATTTTATGTAGTAATGTATGGACTGTCGTATGGGGAACACAAAACCAGATCTCTGCATTCTTCATATCCAGCTAATATTTCCGTTTTAAGGGCGGGACATTAACAATCATACACCGATAACCTTAATTCAAAATTGGAATTGGATACTTTGTCGTCATTAAGAAGCCAAAACTTTGGCGAAATATCCATAGAAATTTGATCATATTCAGTGGATTCCTGTAGCTATCAGAGTTAACTGATCCGTATTTAGCAGACTATTCCAATAGCTCTCATAATTCGCCGCTTTCATTTCAGACTCATGTATCTGCATTGCGTAAATTTTGTAAATACCTCCTGAAAAATGCCAAATTGAACTAAATCTTGACACTTACTAGTACATCTGCAATATCCGAGGCAGTACATGTTCCACATTAAAATTCTTGAGTGAATACTCATTGAAAATTAAAACTAAGATGCTACTTTGGTTAAGAGCATTCCAAGTACCTCTCGTCAAAATGTTTTTGTTCACATTAATTCTATTTCTTTAACCACGCCAGAAAATCTTTTAAAATGCAAACTATCGTCAATAATATCACTAAAATGATAGTGCAAGTCCTGCCATTTCAGAGTCCCCTAGATGAAATTCTTTATATTCATCATATGGCACCATTTGGTGATTATTGCGCTAAAATGAAAAATTCTAGACAGATCTCCTTATTTTTTCTTCAGGCTGTGGTGGTTTCTTAATTATAAATTTTAGCCACTAAATTAACGTACTCTCTCTCTAAATTGCTTGGGTAGACTGTTTTATGAGTCACAATAGGAGCACTATTTAAAATCTGGTCCATATCTTCGTTTCCCATCGCCACTTTATCAGAAAATTTGGTATGAACATAACTCTGATGTCGTGTGTGTTCAAGAACACTGACTGAAGCCCGGTGAAGTCAGCGCTTCTAACTTGCCCGGCTATCTCATCGCTAACGTCTTTTGTCGATCAATCCGCAAATGCGCAGGCGTCATGATTCTAGTGTCTGATCGCTTGTCTTCTTCCGATACATTTTTCTTAAGACTTTCTCATCAAGGAGCAAATATTTGAATGCAGTGTTGTCGGTCTCAGCCTTGAAAATACCACATATATAATTGTATCTATGTACCGTTTCCCCTCGAGTGATTTTAATAACTTTCTCGTAAAACTTGCAAAACTTCTGGAAATAATTTATACGTCAGTTACAAACCCTAATGTTTTTATTACTGGCGATTTCAACTGCAATTTACTGGTGAACTCCAAAAACAAGCTAGAATCTATGAATTTACTATCCTCGTTCAACATCAGTGCAACTAACAGCGAACCGACTAGAGTTTATGGTAATTCCTCTACAGTTTTAGACAGCATTTTGACGAACATTGACCTCGGGAATGTCGAACAGGAGGTAATCAAATCTCATATCTCAGATCATTACCCCTTGTTACGCTCAGTCACGGTTCACTCTCCACATCAGTGCACAAAACACTACGAACGACACTTCTCCGAGCAGAATACACTCGATTTTCGCGAAATGGTGCGTTCACAGGACTGGTCTGAGATGTACAACCAGGAATCTTTTAATAATAGCTTCAACTACTTCTACTCTATCTTTCAGCATTGTTTTGACGTCTGTTTTCCCCTGGTCCTCAAAAAACCCATAGGACCATTTTCTACGACTGCAGACAAAAATCGTTGGGTCACTGATGAAATTCGATGCCTCTCAAGAAGCATGAAGGCTGCAGCTGCGTACTATAAAAACAAACCTGATTTGGTGGACCGGGCGGGATATGCTGCCCTAAAGAAAAACTACCGAAACATATTACAATCCACGAAAAAATCTTTCAACAACCGTAGAATTACAAATTCAAGTAATAAATCCAAAGAAATCTGGAAGATAATTAAATAATCAAAGAACCCAAGTAACCAACATTGTGACCTTCAACTGTTGGACTCTTGTGGTAATATCATTTCAGATTATTCTAAAAATTGCATTGTCCTTAAACAGCTTCTATCTATCCCATCAGACAACCACAAATCCAGTAAATCCTGACTTTTACTCACATATCCCCAGTTCATGCAATTCTTTATATCTTTATCCTTGCACTGAAATGAAACTGCCTAGAATTGTTAATAGCCTACCTAATAAAAACAGGTCAGGTTTAGATGGTATTCCAGGCACTGTCATAAAGAAATCAATCCTTACTATTATTGATCATATGTTATTTCTCATTAATGAGTCACTACGACTTGGAATTTTCCCTGCAGCACTTATAATAGCCAAAGTCATACCTGTGTATAAGGGAAAAGGTCCTAAGCATGATAAGAATTCCTACAGGCCTATTTCTCTATTAACCAAATCGGTAAGTTATTTGAAAAGGTTTTCTTTGTCCAGTTGAACTCATATCTTGAAAAACACAACCTGCTGCATACCTCTCAAAATGGGAAAATCAAGATCAACATCCACGGCCACTTATTACTTGGTGAACCAGATTCTATCAAACATAGATAATAGAAGAGAGACACTAGGCTTATTTTTTGATTTCTCAGAGGCGTTTGATCTGGTAAACCACCAGATACTACTGATTAAACTGGAAAGATATGAGATAAGAGGTATTCCTTACTTGTGGATCAAATCATACCTGAGCGAACTCTGTCAAAAACGGCTCATAGTTCATCACCCCTGGAAAATCAGTCACCATTGGTGTACCCCAGTGTTCCATTCTAGGCCCTATTTTATTTTTAATATACATCAATGACTTACCTGGAATTGTGAAATCAGTGTCTGGCGTTGAATCTGTACTATACGCAGATGACACCATCCTTATTGTATTTGCCCCTTCAATTAATATCATATCTCAGAGGGCGGAAAGTGTCACAAACATACTGTCCGATTGGTGCCACCAGAATCTTTTATAACTGAATACTAATGAGTCTGATCTCATACACTTCACCACCAAAAACAAAGCCCCTGACGCAATTTCAGTGAAATTAGATAGCAATTTTATCCCGCAAATCTCCAGTACACCATTTCTCGGAATAACATTGCCCCACACCATTTCTTGGGAAGAACTTATTTGCAAACTTAGGAGAAAATTAAGCTCTATATGCTTTCTTATTAGGAGCATAAGACGAACAGTAAGTGTTGACATGGTGATAGCCATTTATTATGGTGAATTTTATTCACAAGTGATGTTCAGCATTTTGTTTTGGGGTTCCTCCCCCCATGCTGACATAATTTTCAAGATCCCAAATTCGGTATTTAGGCTAATATGCAATGTTTCGGCAGATACACCATGTCTTCCTTTGTTCAAGAAGTTTGGCTTACTTCCGATTTCGAGTGTTTATATGCATACTGTTTGTGTGTCTGTAAAGAATAATTTAGCAGACTATGCGACAAATAACGGTATTCATGGTTACAACACCAGAAGGCACATGGACCTCCACCCAAACTTTGTTACGGCCACCATCGCTTAGCATGGACCAATGTCCATGGGTTTAAACATTTATAATCACCCACCATCGGGCCTCAAATCTAAGATTAGCATTGAAGCATTTAGAAAAAAATGTATTTAAACTTTTTCACTCCAGAATGTTTTATTCTTTGAAAGCATCTTTTAACACAAATTAAAAAAACATACATTTGAGTATATACTGTGAAAAACAGAGTGTATGTATAATGTGCTATGATTATTGACATAAATGTGACGTGCCTTATACCTTTTACTTACTGAATGTACCATTATCTCCGGGCAAATAAATGATTATTATTATTTTACATTTCGTCAATAAAGCCATTCAACCCAGTCAGGACGTTAGTCCGCAGAGAGATCTTCCGATGGATATCTCTCTGCCTGGCTTGTCTTACATCAAAGGTGATTTCATTTAACAACCGCGTTTGGAGTTCAGAGTCGGCCTGATCTACTTCCTTCCTATTTGTTGGCGGTACCGACGGTGCAGTGGCTATCAAAACAGCCGGTGGAGAGACTCCTTGTGTCAGGGAGTGTGTTCTGGCCGGTGGTGCATTTCTCCTCCCAAAACTTTATCCCTTACACCTTCACTCGGCTGGTGTCCTAACACCTCCTACCACAAGCCCAGTTGGCGGCTCGTTTGGTAGTATGTAGATTTAGATACCTTTTAGTAAAGAGCATATTACTTTCTCGGAGAGTTTTTGAGAGGATTGAGAGAAACGACTTATTTGAAGGAGATGGAAAGACTGAGGGTTTATACACTGGTAGTCGGCGAGAGCAGGTGGACGGAGTCAGATGAGTTCTGGAGCGACGGCTATCGAATGAAATATTCAGGAGAAGACAAAAGGATTGCAGGAGTAGTCATCATACTGAAGACAGAATGGAGCAGGAGAGTTGCGACGCAGGACAGAGTCGACAACAATTAAATAAAGACAGTATGAGCCTTTGAAATGGATAACTTCTCCCGCAATGGATCAATGGATTTCACATCAAGGTGTATAGAAGAGGGGGAGGTAGTCTCAGCTGAGCCTGGGAAATAATGGCCGCCAGGCCGCGTTACGTCACTGCAGTCCCGAAGCTGTAGCCGGCCTTGCGTTTGTCCGTGCGAATGTGATTTTTCGTGGGACTCGTGTGAGTTTTGAGCAGGGATGAGACCCGATGCGGGAACTATATGTTTAGATCCGGGAATATGGGGCTCAAAGTCCCCCAGTATGATTTATTTTCGGACCAATATAGACAAAAAACCTAACTATCATGATAAAATTTTGGATCGAGAGAAGCGCAAAATTATTCGTATGTTTTTACGACTTGTCAGGAGATATTCGTACCGATAGCTTCACTCTTAATGAATTGCACATATTTAATACTTCTAACAGTCATTGGGGAGTGTGGTGGCTTAGTGGGTTGAGCGTTTGGCTACTGACCGAAGGTTTTCGGGTTAGGCCATATTTTATAAAAAAAATCTAAACCGAAAATTTCTTATTGTGACTAAATGCTGTTAAAAGTAATTTGACCTTCAACTAGAAACCTTCCTCCAATGAAAAAACCTATCCTGAGGAAATGTCCCTCTTTTCTATACACCTTGATTACATGTTGCATCAAATAGAAAATTACAAGATGCCCTTAGGCGAAATGCCGTGATACGATAATGCCGCGTTCTTGATCCAAGACCGTTTGATGAGAGCAGCAACAGCGAGGTCCTTTGGGCTGCCGGGTAATATGGAGGGGGTTGAGGGAGAGGGGGGAGGGGTAGTGGTCGGCGGCAGGACGCGAGCAAGAGGTGTTTGCCGTCGGCGAGGAAAAATCCAAACTCGCACGAAGGGGATATCCCGAAGCGGGGAGGAAGGGGAAGAGATATTTCAACGTGCCCCGAGATATTTCATCAGGGTATTAAGTAAACCTATTTCAACGCTTTTCTGCAATAATATCGGAAAAAAGTTTGCAACGCCGAAAGTAACCAAGATTTTTCGATCGCGCGTCTCGGTCTGGCCCCGCGGCGGAGCCTGGAAATAGTGATTCCATTGGATTGATGCAGTTGTGTGGACCACAATTCCTTGAATTTGCCATTTCAAGCTATACGTTGTGGAAGTAGAAAGTGTACATACAACGGACAAGTTTTCCGGATGGCCGACCGTCTTGTATAGGTCTTCTTGCTTCCTTTCCGTGCTTCTCCGGGCTTTTCACAGAATTCTTCTGTAGGTTTGAACGTGTGTAATGGTTGAAATAGTGGAGAAGGAAGATTAGATATTCGTTCATGTTTTGAGGAAATCTTTCTTCACTGAACATAAAGTAATTAAATTTCGATTGAATGCTAGACATGATTTTCCGCTATTTGACATTTCTTCTACAAGTTTTTGGTGAGATCGAAGTTTGAATCGCTACGAGAGGCACAAAGCAGTTCATTATTGTGAGGTATCAAGCATAGATGCATTGGTCTTTGTCATTGGTATGTCTATTTCTCCTCTCAGGAGCGACGCCATTTTATATATGACGTTTGGACTAAAATCATTTAAAGGAAGTCGCTCATAAAAGTCAGTCGTGAATATAAGATCACAAAAGGTAAAATTTTCGCGATTAACTGGATCTTTATTTCGCAGTTTAGCGGTGAGTCTTACTTTCTCCATTGCCTTGCCTCCATTCCCCTCCACTCGTCTTTATTTCTTTAAGGAGTCCAATGTCGGTAGATAATAGGCCTGACGTTCCATTCACTTTCTTGCTAATTATATTCTTGAAAATCCGTGTACCTCTTGCACTTGATTCATGCCTGTCGTTTTATACAATTAAGATATTATTAATACCAATGCGATACCTAAGTCGAATGTAAAGTTACTCAGTTGAGACCCTTGCATGCGTTCTAAAACACTACGTAAGAATTGCAATTTGCCGCCTTTATTACTCGTTTTCTACGACGACTTTAGCCTTTCCTTTGTCTTACAACTGTCGTATCAGCTGGTCCTTTACGTTTTCCAAGTTGTATTGTAACTGCATGTCACTGGCACCAATTGCTATTGCTATGCCCAGAGGCTTTTTTGTACATGTGTGGGGAAAGTTTATGAAGTTGTATTTAATAGGTGTTCGGCTTGCTATTGTTTGTTTTTCGAAGCTTCTCATGTGACTTCTTGAGCAGTCTTTCCTCGGATTGTTTTGTTTTAATTTAATACAATAAAATGTTTGATTGATTATTATTTTATATAGGTAATGCTAGTAGAAGTTCCCGTTGATACTCAATTTGAGGGATAAGATTAAGGATTATAGTAGTTCTAAGTGGTGGAATAAAGTCTTTTTCAGGGCCCGAAATCTATTCAATAGGTCCGCCATTTTGTTTTCAGTGGCACCGCCACGGGGCGATCACCGTAAGTAGCGACCCGAGATAGCTGACGAGCACAATTGCGCATCATGGAGTGGTTGGGAGCACGGAGTAGGATCCTACTCCGTGGTTGGGAGGCTCCCGTGGCCTCCTGCGGAAGCCCCTCCAACTCCCGATCATCCGATATTGATTGATTATCGATTTCACCTATAATTAATCAATATTGAATGATTATCAGTAATAATCATATTGAGATTGAAATGACCATTGAAAAAATATTGGGTGAGTGGATTTGAAGATGAATTGTCCGATATAGTAACTTTCTTGGGCTGCATCAAAAGTGTATTCTCCGCAAAAATTACCGATCAATTAGAAAACACTGCTTTGAAAATTAACGTGATTTTGACGTGCGAGTTCGTGAAAGGCGAGGAATTGGACGGTCAATGTTTTAAAACCGAGAGCGAGCGCATGTTGCGAGGAGCCGATAACGTTGACGAAATTTTGGAGAAGTTTTTCGGAAAATCGCTAGAAGAGAAATCTGAACATCAGGAGAAGGGATCAGGGTGGGTTTTATCGATGATTCAAGGACTAGAATTACGAATCAAATTTCAGGACCGGTGCACTAAAACCAGAATGGGAAACCAAATACGATTGGGGTTACGTCATATTTCCCGTCGATATTGCTCAGAAAAATACAAAATTTGACAATGCAAATAATATATCGATAAACATTTTTGGGCTTGATGAAAGAAATAATGTGTATCCCCTCAAAGTGTGCGATAGAGAACTGAATGACCATCGCGATCTCCTATTCCTGACTTGCGACGAAAAGAGTCATTATTGTTAGATTTAACACTTTTAAACCTGAAACGCAGTCAAATGACGAGAAATACTCACCGAATCTTTCTTGATGCCTTCTTGAAATCGAGGAATATCGCGTCGACTTGCTTAATCGATTAACCTGATTTTAAGATATCATGAAGGAAGAGCGCAAGCTGTGTTTCGCAGGACCTGCCTTTACTGAAGCCGTGCTGACTGCCATGTAAGAAGTTACGATTATCCAAAAGAGCGGATTCCCAGCACCATGAAGGAGGGAATTAACAAGATCAACTGCAAAAAGGCGACAGAAAAGAAGCACTTCCACCTCTCAGCTGTCGCCGAGCATGCATGGTCTGGGCCTGGCCACTCAATCTGCTTTGAAGAAGCAGAAGTCCCGAGTGGAGAAAATTGATACTTCCCACGTTTAATCAGGGAAGCGATTGAAATTACAAAATGGCACAACAACATGAGCAGGGAGGATGGCGACCACCTGGCGAATACGTGGAAGAGGGTGCTAGCACAGACCGGAGAGTGGAAAATGAGAAATGGCGCCAATATTGCCTTAGGACCAGAAAATGGCAGCCAATCAGAAGCGACTGACTCTACTATAGAAATCCGACCAGAGAGAAGCGCTGCATCTTCGACCTGAAGACGCCCTCAGGATAGGAGGAGAAACGTTGTTGGAAAAACAACGACGCGGCCGAATCCCGAAAAATGGAAAGAATGCAATTAAGCTATCAAACTAGGCATCGGAGAAAAATATTTTATTACATTCGATGGAGTTTTACAAGGTTCCAGGCGATGCCACTCACGATATTTACTTGTCAGCTATTCATCAACTTGAAACTTTAGATTAAAATACCATTCCTCTTCTTGGAACTGTGAGGAAATACGAGCCAAACAATACGTACTTTCGTTCATGTAAATACTGCAATCTGCACAACTGAAATAAATGGGTACATACGCGGCACTTTACTCATTTCAACAATGGGCAAATATAGAAATGTGCTTTGCTACGTACGCTCGACTCATTATTCTTTCTTTCAAGGATACAAAATATAACTGGCAGAGAAAAAATCACCTTTAGGGAAACAAGGTCGTAGTGGAGATAATTAGCGGCATGGAGAGAAAAAATTCTTCTTGCTCGTTGAAGATAGTATAGCCCTTTCTAGCATTTTTCCATCAATCGGATTTGTGAACGATAAATTGCTCATAGAGCTAGATCTAAATGGAAGGATAAGCATAGAGAGAGTTCAAAGGAGAGACATGTATTCTAAGCTAAGGAGAAGGATTGGTATGTACGATGGGTCACATGAAAGCAAACCTTCGCGAAAAGAAACGCCTTCTATGCTCTTGTGTGGACTCCAGACGAGAATCCTTAGCTCATATAAGGCCTACTGAGATTGACAATAAATAAGTTGGCTTATTGGTGTACCTGGATAAAAAAGTTACCGGCATTGGGATATTTTGGTTTGAATATCGGAGAAGTCAAATAATATTCTTAATGGTGCTCCGCGCCATTCATGGAAAATGATCCATGAAGCCCTTATTGTGCCAACAATTTATACCTCACGTAAATAATTAACGGAAAAGAGGTATTCATAAGTGAACACCAATGTGATCCTACTTAAATTTTGGGTTATATTCCATTTCGTCACTTTCTCTTTCGGCGGCAATGCGTTTTATGGGTCTGGTGCGTAGCACGCGTACACACTTGAGCAGGTTCTATAGTCTTCTACAGATGAAATGGCTGCGTCGAATATGCGAAAAACTGACACGGGTCTAGAGAAGGGAGACCACCGTGACATATTGACTGATTAATGATTTAATGCTACATGGGGGACATGTTACTACCAGAACACATCATTAAATAAATTACTCACCGTAAGTTTGACGAGAGATAAGGGAATTAGCAGCGTACGACTTCCGGGATCATCAAGAGTATTTCAATTCTAGGGGTATAAAAGGTTATCGGATGAAAAAGTAAAATAGAGGTTTCACTTTAGCTCCACCTTATCTTCAGATATGCGGCTGGCAGTAGAGACCCCGCATATATACGTAACACGCGAAACGAATAAAATACAACGGAATTACCACACGATTCGTTAAAACGTTCTTCCAGTGAAAGAGTGCAACTTTGCTGATTGTAAGAATAGGCTGGAAGCTCATAAAGGCTTAAATACTAAAAGATAGGCTAATTAGGATTTGACAACTCATATGAGGCGAGTTTTGAGATGTAACCGAGAATATGAGCGTGATTTTGCAGGCAGTGCGAAATGCAGATATGATATAGTACGCAGTTACGCGCTCAGGTGCAAAGAGATACGCCAAGAGGATTACGCATTTTCCATGAAAATATGTATTCAACGTGACCGGAATTAAAGTCCAGATCTCCCACTGATGGCCAGTTACACCAGCAAACAAATTTAATTCAAGGTTAACCTCTACTGGGATTCACCTTGAATTCATGAATAAACCCCATCTGAAACTCGCCATCGGGGTATAACTGTCTAATACACGCGACCGAGAAATGGAACAACCGGGTCCAAATCCCGGCCCAGGGTAGTGATTTTCACTCACTCTGGTGAATGTGATAATGTAGGAATGGCTGATATCATAGAATAAGAGTAAAGCCTCCAAACTGATCGGTAAAATTCATCCTTCCTCACATGCACCATAAGATAATAATAAGATTTGAACAATAAAATTGATGAAAAAGGAATTTATAAGCATGCCTTTCTAAAATAAATATATTAAAAATCTAAAAAAAAGAAATATCATCATCGTACTAAAAAAGAAAAAATAATTTTTTATCATCTGAATGAAAATTTAGCCTAGTACTGGAAATAATTAAATTCAACTCAAGGAAATAAGCCACACAATGATAAGATGACAAGGGAAAGCGTGGGGCGCTCTTTCATATTCGATAAAAACATAAATTCATTAAATATGAAGATTTAGATATTCAATGGAGCAGAGACCTTCAATATACAATTTCAATAAAATCTTTAAATGAGCTTAAGTTAGAGAGCAAAATAAAATAAAATAATGATTATTAACCTTAAGAAGAATAAGATAATGATGATGAACAAAAGATAATGAGGTCCTGCTCCATGCTTTTCGTTGTGGTCTTATCATTGTGTGGCTGATTTCCATGAATTGAATTTGATTATTTCCATTACTAGGCTAAATTTTCATTCACTCGAGAAAATATTATGTTTTCTTTTTTTGTACGATGTTAAGATACTTCTTTTTTTAGGCTTTTAAATATTTTTTTAGAGAAGCATGCTTAAATATTCTTTTTTGATTTATTTTATTTTCTTTACTATTTAGTCCTAGTTAATAAAATGTTGTTGTAAAACAACAAGTTGTTTTATTAACATTTAATGAGCTAGGACTAAACAAACTAGGACGGTTTACTAAAAAGAATGCGCCAGGCTGTGGACTCTGAATGAGCCACGGGACGAGAGTCGGATGCTTTGACTGGATTCTAAATCGATTCGTAAATTGAAGCGAATGAAGAGGTTAAGTACTGAGGGTAAAATGAAGTGGTACCAACCATGGACCCATGGAAAAGCGAGTTAAAGAAAAGCATGTAATGTAAACAGAGCGAGACGCTATGATTCTATCTTAACTTTCGATTCACATTGTCCTTTCCCACGTCCTCCTATTCATTATGTTCTCCAGGTCTGTTGTCATAACACCCCTTGCCATGTATTGCGGTGGAAGTTATTATTAGAGACCGGACGGAACTTGTCCCACTGGATTTTTACCCACTAATTTGCGCCTGCAGGGCTACGAACATCGTTAGTTATCACACGAAAAAAAGTTAAATAACGGCATAATCTCTATGAAATTGACTCCAAAAAAAAACAAATGTATGAATGGAATAAGGCCTTATGCCATAAAAAAGACCTTCAAAAGTTCTATGCACGCCGTAGTGTAGCCACTATACTATAAAAAAATAGACTAAAAATCCGATGGGAAGACTAAAGTTTAATCGTGTATTTCTTCTAATTCTTGATGATAATTAAACTTAAACATAATGTTCAATTCATTAAAAACAACAAACAACATCAAAACATTAATTATCGTTAAGTATCAAAACCACTAGTGAGAAAGAAACCGTTAGGGATCTGTACTTTAAGAAAAATAGAGTAAATCATTGACCCCAAGTATAATGTTCATGGTCTGACGGATGCGATGAAATAAGAGAGATAATCTGCCGAAAAGATTGGTACCAAAACTCGTTCTTTCCGCGAACAATTAGCGACCAGTATAAAAACTGATCTCCTCATATGGATTTACGAATTTAGTTGCGTCGTAGGATTTACGGCGCCGCAGCGGCGCAGCGTTATATTTTGTCATTTTCTTTCAAACTTGGCCTTTCTTAGCATGTTTTTTGATTGATAATGCTAGTGACTTCTATTATATTTATTTGTAACCGTGTTTTGCAAGATTTAACCCATTATTACAGAAGTTATAGCTAAAAATCTATAACACTGCATTCTTTTCCGTTTGTTGTCGTAATACTCTCTTTTTTGGTCCCTTATACGGTTATTTTCAAATGAAGGTTTTAATTTCGTGTGTAATGGTTGTTTTAAATATTTTTTCTAATATGCAATGCTGGATAAACTCCGCTTTATCATGTACACATTGTTTTTTTATGTATCCAAATACTGAAAATGAGGACCGAATAAAAGTCAAATGGGTCCATGTAAAATAATTTTGCTTCACTACGTCCTCCCACATGTTATATCTTTGTAGTGTGCGCAGAAGCCTGAGTTCTTAAACGTTAATAATTGAAAAATTGTAGCTGGAGTGAGAAGAGACGAGTGATACCGTCGTGATTTTTAAGGGCTATATTCTGACGATCAAGGTAAATGTAACGGACATTCTGGGAGTTTATATCCTGCAATTTCTAAAAAAAAAGAAAGGATGAAAGTCATATGAGTTGTGAAATATGAGGAATGTGGGACAATCAGCGACGCGGCAAAGAGTCCAGTGCCGCATTGGAGGGTGGGCTAGAAGAGCCGATATTTTAGGCCTACAGCGGAGCCCATTCCCTCACTGAGGATGTCTCCATAGAGATGGACAGGTAAAAGTGATGCGGGGGAGTGCGGCAGATAAGGTTTTGCTTCTGAATTGGTGGGAAAGGCCAAAATAATTATTTCTAAGAAGTTTGGGTTGTAGGTGGTAAGGAAGAAGGAGCAGGAAATGGGAAAAATCATGGAATACGATGGCGTGTTTGTTCTTCGGTTCGGCGCTGCGTGAGGGACTGATGGAAGAGGAACTAGTGCTCTGGGGTGACCAAAATACCCTCATGCTGGGAGGACCCCCCTCACCTTTTCTTTCCGTAGCATTACACTGACCCAAACATTGAGACCATCCGTACTTTCCCACTATGCTTCCATATTTGTCATCCTCCGCCTACTTTCTTCCCCCCACAAATACTGAATGAACTTCTCCTCACCTCCAACGACCCACCCGAACTAAACCTTCTCGGAATGGAGGGAGGGCCACCCCTGGGCGCTTTGCGATACGTCGCGGATTTCCTGTCCCTCACGCAGCGATGGAAGGATGAAGAAAGAGCAGCCTATTGTGTCTAACTGCCTCCTTGCACTCTCAACCTTTCTTCACGATACGGATTTTCTACGCTTACCTGGCCTAACGATCCCGGTATTCCCTGATCCTTGGCAGTCGACCCACCACCATGCATCTCCACCCCTTCACCTCAAAAAAACCTCCATGGAATTACCCACATTTCTCCTCCTCACTCACCCCTTCACGTTGATAAACTTTGGAGGACTATAAACCCTGTGCATTTGAGTATACAAAGAATCAAGAAATATATTTACAAATTTTCACTATGTGGTAATTCGTCTATATATTTGTTCATCATGAAAACATTTTTACCGTGTAAGTACTGTCAATGTCAACCCATAGGTAAACAGTAACGTCCTGGGAAATGATAATATCGCCAGCAATTTTGTGAAGACTATCGCAGCCGCAAAGAAATATTTTCAAATGAGAGGTACAAGACATATGACACCAACCGTGCGATGTGTTCTTCACGGTGGTCAGTCTAACTTCTGAATCGTCTCCCGAGCCTCAGCTACTCATTCACCGGGAAATTTCCACACAAAGGTAAAGAGGCATTATTGCATTAATTCTGAAAATACATTGTGGTTAAATTTTCTTGGGATAACTGCTTGGTATAATTCTATACATAGTAACCCTGGGATGTCCCCAAAGGTGACCATCACCACAGTAGGTACGCGGACGAGGGGGAGGGACGCGGAGCGGAGAAGGTACCCAAACAAAATAATGCCGGAGGCCATGGAAAAAATACCCTTAGGCTAGTCATGAGTTGAATTATTAATTGAAGTAGAATTATTCTTGCAAATAGATGAAGTTTTGTCAACGAAAATTATAAACAGGCAAAAATTACGATTATTAGATAAAAGCCGAAGCAAAATTGGCATAGTAAAATTTTCCCTTTGTTAAACAATTAAATTTTGTTTATAAAGTTTAAACATTTAAATATTATGATTATAAATAAAATATACAATTTCATACGAAACATAATAACTTTTAAATTAGTATTGAGAGTGCAGTCCCCGACATTGCGACGAGGGAACTCTCGGCGCCGCAGCGGCGCCGTAAATCCAACGACTTTACTTTTTTCATTAGAGGCCAATAAAATGAAAACTATGCGCACTATACATAAAAAAATATATTTGTAGCCTAAGAAAGCAGAAAAAGTAGACTACTGAAAGTTTCAGAAAGATCCATGGGAATGGAAAATTTTAAAATCATTTTTAAAAGCACGAGCGCCGCTAAGGGGCAGAGAATCCATATGAGGGTTAAATACACTCTCATAATACATGTCACCATTTCACCTCCAAAATCTTTACATCTTTACACGGATTGGTGACCTAACACCTCCAACCGCACGCCCATGCGGCGGCTCGCAGGGTATTATGTAGATGTAGATGAATGTTTAAAGTTTTATATCTCTAAATACATGAAAATGATTTGAATAAAAATTCAGCATTTTGTTAGCAATTCCATTGAATATAAAATTAACCTCAGAGCCTCTTAGCACGACTTCGTTTAGAAATTGTACTATTAACAACTTAAGTTGAATCCTCGTCAAAATAACTTAAGTTTATACGTTCATTTCTCCAAATCCCTGAAGATGTTTTTAATGACACTGCCAAAAGTTGTTAATAACACCATTTTCTCTTGTAGTTAATACTCGGAACCTCTAAGTACGACCTTGATTAGGAACTGCACTTTTTCAAACAAAGGATAAATTAGTGGGAAAACTCTGACCTTAGCCAAGACGTATCGCTGCATAGACTAAAAATTTAAAGTTGATTTCTCTAAATCCCTGAAGATGATTTCAATGGCAATCCAATATGTTGTTATACATAGTATTGATAACCAAAATTCACACAATTACTTGTAATAGATAATGGCATTATTGACAACTTTTGGCAGTGTCTTTAAAAACATCTTCAGGGATTTGGAGAATTGACGTTTAAAATTTAGTTATTTCAAGGAGGATTTAGCCTAAATTCGTAATAGTACAGTTCCTAAACGAGGTCGTGCATGGAGGTTCTGAGTATAAATTTTGACAGTTAATACAATGATTAACAGCATATTCAATTTTCATTGATATCATCTTCGGGGATTTGGAGATATTAACTTTTAATTTTTGGGCTACGCAGTGAAACGTCTTGGCTAAGGTCAGAGTTTGCCCACTAATTTGTCCAATTTTTAGAGAGTACAGTTCCTAAACGAGGTCCTGCTTAGAGGTTCCGAGTGTTAATTGCAATAGGTAATAAAATTAAAAATGGCTGCTAACTTAGGATTAGAGTGAGGTCAGTTTTGAGCATTAGTTTTATAGTTATATTCGTTTCGTGATTTTAAAAGAGGAATACCGCAAATGAGACCAAAAACTTCTGCCTCTTATCAAAACAGAACAATTAAATTCAAAGTAATTATAAAGGGAAAATATTTCCTATAGAAACGAATTACTACACAAGCATAAAAATTACTGGGTTAATTTAAACAAGTCATGATATTTCAATCCTCATATCTTTCAAATACCGCTAGGTTTCTTGTTGATTAACTTCATTTTAATCATGTTACGATGTCTCGCTTTTATATTTCACGAAATTTGTGAAAATTAATCGAACAAGCAATATTCATATTAAATTCACACAGTTAAAAATAACTCGACGTCGATTATTGAACTTCTGGAGTAACTCGAGTGCTATCATCAGTTCACTCAATTAGCGAATTCAGCCTGCACTCTAGCATCCAAAATCATTGTATTGAGGCCGCACCTTGAAGACCCCATAAATACTTTTCTGGTCGAGCGATTAACATTACGCACGAAAGAAATCCCTCTCTTTCCTGGTTTGAGGGAATGCTTTCCTCTTCTGAAAGTGACCTAAACGGAGCTGCGGTTTCTTTCTCAGTTGGGAGTGGGTATGTAGAAATGGTGTTGTTTTTGAGGTGATTCCATTCAGTTGGGTGGTTTTGGGTTTCCGTTTGCTTATTATTGAAGCAGGAAGAGGGGAAAATCTACGAAGCTAGACAATCGCAAGATGTCTCATTCGCAACAACTATATGGTGTGGAGAAGAAAGAGCCCATCAAAGGTGATAGAATACTACTTTCCCTAACACCACGATGCCCATCTCTGGTCCCCATCTTAGTATCTCTTTTTATGATTATTTTCTCATCGTATTATGATACGTTTTAAAATATTTAAGAGCTTACCTCATGTGTCATGCATAGACATCTAGAAGAATTTATCAACTTTCGATTTATTTTCGTATATGTATTGTTTTATCTGCGCAAAATATTGAATCATTTTTACTATTTGCTCCATAAATTTGCTGTTTCCAGAAGTAAGTTATAAATTATTCACCAAAAATATTGCAAAAATTGCTTTTACGGAAGTTATTTTCGCAATTAATTTGACTAAGTGCGCTAAATTAGGCATAAGTCGTAGTAGAAAACGAAGTAATGATAGTTAAGGAAGTGGGCACAGACTTCAAACAAAATCCGCAAAGACGAGGAATTTGGAGGTGGTTTTTGTTGGAGACGATGTTAGTGTTGGGAGGAAACTCATCAAATCAGTGATGATGCAGAATCTTTGATATAATAGCCAAAGAATGAGGTGTTTTCTTCGGAAACAATTGAATAGAATGTTGCCTAGAGGCAAGGACAAGGACTCAAAGAGCTACGGGAATAATCGAGCCTCATGAGTCCTCCTGGGCAAAACGTTGCATTATTTAATCCTTAAATTATTCTTCAGTTCTCGCTGACCAATAAACAAGACATGGAAAAATTACTTGTCGATCTATAATCAAACAGAAAAAAATAATAAACCATATTTATTTGGGAAACATTTGTAAATTAAGACAGCCGCTACATATGCATATTATACGGACAAAAAATGGGAGGTGACGTTTTCTCCGGAAAACGGCCGAAACACATCAGAGTCTTTATGCGACACGGATAGTAATATTTTTACGTTATATATTTTATTTTATTTATACTACCAGATTACAACGCAACTGACCAATTTGATTCTGGAATTGAATAACGTAGTAGTCTTAAAAGAAGATGTATGACAGATTTTCCCTTCGTGTGTCATCTAAGAGCCCTATTCTGAACGGGACACCGACCGCGCTATTCGCAAGAATTCCAACCCTACGAGATACTTCCAAGAGAATTGTGACCCGGTCGCTATTCGGTATTCTGAACGGGTGTTAAAAAGCACCGGAAGTCGCTATTCTATTCTGGGGGCCGATTTTATAACTTGGCTTACGTTCGAATGTTAGGGATCCGTTCGCCTTCGATCGAGCTCACTTAATTCGAGTGAAGTCTTTCGAGTGATTTTATATGGGCGATCGTACAGTAGATAGTCGAACGTTACGCAGTTGTCAGATGTACGGCATATTTCTCACTTGTTTCACCTTAACGCATGCGCAATGAGCCTAGTTTTGAATGATCGCACTTGTTTAGAATCTTTTTGAATAGTCATTAAGAAGAATTTTTAAGTTTTCAATGCATACGAAATCGATTTATACTTTCTTATGAGTGTTATAAATTACCCTCAATGCCTTAATTTGATAATTTCTGTTCAAATGCCTAGTCATTCTACGACTTTTGCGGATGAAAACTATTTCGCCCGCTACTATTGCCTCTTGGCAATGTTTCATTAAAATTATAATGTAATTGCAAAAGTAGACAGCAGACAAAATATATTACATAGGAATTTTGCTGTACTCGAAGCTTCTTTAATGAATCATAATACACTTAATTGATCAAATTGTCATACTTTCTTAATTTACGAAGTTCTCACCAGAAATAGTCAATGAAGATAATGTAATCGAAGAACATTATATTCTCATTCCGTTCAATTCACATCGTATTCCACTCCAAAAACAGCATATTTCCTAAATGACGTTGACTGCGCATATACAGATCAATAACATTCTTCTGAATAAAGAAAATAGCTACTGCAAATGACCAATGGAAAACTAATGGAACTCTACTTATTGAAAAGAGGAAACTTTTTTCTTATAAATATGCAATATCCCCACATCCTTCCCGATATTTTTCATTGTCTAAATACAGCTAAAGCTCGACGGATTTCTTAAAATGTCAATGTCCAAATCTTACGCTCGACAGAGTCCTTTACATTATCTTGGATCCTCCTTGAGTCCTTTACTATATCAGATGATATGAAATGAAATTTCTGGCATTGATTGAGTAGGACATTCATCGATACTCAACGACTATCCTCCCAAAATCCCTTACCCCAAAGAATTCATATATTAATCCATCTACAAGGCTATATTCAAGGATGATCCGTGTATCATGAAGTGAAATTGAAAAGAGCTTGGTAGATCACTTTCACAAGTCTATTTCTTGCAGCATAGTATATCATATCTTCCGCTAGAATTTTAGGGCATATTTTTCATTATAATTGGCACAATTACAACAAGCTCACATTTCAACGTTAAATTGAGATTTATTTAAATAATGGACTTTGCTAACCTTTGCTAATGAGAAGGCAAATGAATCCAAAAAACACTTGGTTGAGGAGGCATCATTTAATCAATGCTAAATAATGAAACATGATTCATCGCACATAGACATATTAACAAGCTTTCATTTAGGCGATAATTACCTGACTTCCTAAGAAGACAAATGGAATAATGGCACTAACTTTCTGCCATGAATTTTCCATTCCGCCACCAAGCTTCTTATTGTAGTCAGTAGTCGCAGTCTATCATGATATTGGCTGATTTCTAACAACACTTCCAACACACAAACTAACGTAACGCATCTTAGGTCCAAATTGCCAATAACTACTCACTTATTGCAGAAATATCTCCATAGATATCCGTGTAATCTATCACAGAACATGCATAATAATTTCTATCACTGAAAGTCACTTGAGCACCATTCAACATTCGTCTCAACTTCTTAAGGATATGATTGTATAAATCGCAGTATTTCAAACCAGAATGAAACAACACAGATAAGTTGACAAAATAATCATCACCCTTTCACTTGGACGAAAACGATCACACAATTTACCCTCAAACAAAAGAATAAGCATTGTAATTGCCAAATACTCAAATGCCTACGGCTAATTAATTAGTTATCACTTGCCTTAAACGTAGATGGGTTTATTATTGTGGCAAAATCCCATTTCGTACACAATATTGCTAATTGATAATTGTAATAATATTGTAATACAAATGTGACTCTTGGTATGGCAAGTTACTGAATTAAGATTAAGGAACACTTCAACATATATCCTTTATCAAGGACGTAAAAAAGTCACACTTACTACTCAAAAGCAATTCTAAGTCACCAACATCATTTCAATTGACATCGAATCCAAATCTCAAGTAAGACATGTGATGGAAGAACGTAATAGTTGCCGCTATCAGTCATCTCCGATATTTGTTACGCATTTGTAAGTCTTAAAGCACAATACCTGTCACAACTTACAATCTCAAGAGATGAAACATAGCTCTTAATATGTTAGCACATCACGCAATCCATGACAGCGCATAAGTAATATTTGTTAGCAATGGAATGCCACAATAAACGCTGCCCCTTAAACTCACGATAAACCTTTTCGCTATCCTCACCATTTATGACACCCATGTCCTTGCAGAAATGAGATTTAGAACTTCCAACTGCAATAAAAAGTTAAAAGAAAGCGCTATGGTGGGATAGTTTGCGACAATTGGATATTGTAATTAATCAAAACAATACGTGTTAATGAAATACTTTTCCAATATATTACTGATCAGCATCTAGGCCACCAATTGTAATTGAAGTCAAGAATGGGGTGTTATATTTCATACCTAGTCCGTAAAACATTCCAGACGACGATAGCTCTTCAAATATCAATTAATTATGAAACAAAAAGATACCCTTCTTCGATTAAGAATGGCCGCTTCGACAGGTATTTTGTTGTCGAAGCCGAGGATTCGAGCGTGAGGCAAAATACGTTCGTATGTGAGTTACAAAATAGGCATCGGCAATCGTTTTCGAAATATTACCCATAATTCAGCGGGAATGACTCTTTTACGTTCGAACGTTGAGTTATAAAATTGGCCCCCTGGGTCGCTATTCGGTATTCTGAACGGGAAATAGCACTGTCCTGGGTCGTATAAAGTAACACGGTCTCAGAGACCGGGCTTTTCTGGATAGCGACGCCTATTTCTCACGCACACAGCACAATATCTGCATTTCGTAAAGATTTCAAAAACTTTGTAGTATTTAGATCAAAAACTTTCCATTAATTAAGGACCCAAAATCGCTTGTATGACACCATGATGATATTTAATTGAGAGCGCGATCGCTAAGATACTAATTAGATGCGTGTCATACAAAAAAATATTATGATCTATTATTTTCCTCTGGTCACTGGATAATGTCATTTTGAGATGTAATTATTTCATACTCTTATGAAATTCACTGATGAGTGGCAAGAATAACATTGCTAATAATATTTTAAATGCCTACAATTTTAAGATCTCGGCTAGATGCTATATATTTACAAGCACGTAAGCACAATAAATATTCAAGGGTTAAATTCAAGGAGTACTCCAATTCAGATGTACTTAAGGTACTCACCACGTATACTAATGATAGCGGTGAGTAAAAACAACACGTATTAAAGTTACGAAAAATAACGTTACCCGTAATGTCATATAAATCATATAGTTTCATCCACCACAATCACTTTTGGAATTTACTAAATAGCCAATCTCTTACAGTTAAAAATGCAGTAGATTAGTTTCTCACTCATTTTAAATGAGGCTGAAGATGAGAACATTCCATGCCCACCTCTCGCTCTCATTGACGTCTAGTGGTCATCCCATTATAAGCTTGAACAATATGCAATGAGACTGTTGAGACCTCCCAGCCCCTTACTGCCAACACGAGACATCATCACTGAGTGAAATAATGTCCACTGGAATACTGGTAGTCCTCAATCGAAGTAAAACTGAGGAATGTGCATGTAAAACAGTACCTGTGGATAAAGGGCATACGTCGACGGCTCGAAAGTTACTTTATAAGAGACACTGCTTTCCCAAAACTGACAAAGGAAAGGATCAATTCATATGTTATTTAATCAAAAGGGTAGCAGGCATAATAAACGTAAAAACTTAAAAACATTTAATGCAAATCTCACACCATCATTGGACTTACGCTTGCATGTTTACATTCACCGTATTAATTTCCTCAGTCATTTATCCACATATATGGTTTTGTGCATTAATACACCTTTTACAGCTAATAATATGGAATGAGTATTAAAGTTGTAATTTTTTTACTTATTAGTTGAAAAAAGTCCTACATTACTTTCGGGAAATAATATTTCATCAAAGAGGGAGATAGATAGATATTAGATAGATATTTATTTAGTCAATGTACAAAAGGACTCATAGTCCTACGAGAGTACAATACAAACATTGGAATATATAAAAAATAAAGTAAGTTCAGTTCCATCCGCAAATAATAAAATTAGTCAAAACTTAATTGCACCATAAATGAAAACAGAAAAATAATAAAAAAATAGTATAACAACATAACAGGAATCCAGAGACAAAATATTTTCGAGCATGGTGTTGGAAGGTTTTGACAGAGATGCAGTGAGTGAATGTGGATGGTAAACTGTTCCAAAAAATGACAGCAAATATCCAGAAAGCACCTCTTTCTTTATCAGTTTGGTGTTGAGGGACTCTTAGCATATCTGGATTCCCGAGAGGGCGACTGTGAATGATGTGACCAAAAGAAAGCTTATTGTACAGATAGGAAGGCGTCTTAGTATACGTAATATTTTTGAAGAGTAATACAGCCTGATAATCACGTCTGGAGTTGATTTTCATCCAGTTTAAGGAAGCGAGGTGTCCAGAAATGTGGCAATCACAAGGCAGGTTAAGGACAAATCGAGCGCAGGCACTTTGGATGCTCTGGATACGATTTACACATACAACTAACATGCCATCACAGACCAAAGCCCCATAATCAATAATAGGAAATACGAGACTCTCAATCAGATGTTTTCTGACATTAATTGGTAACAAATTTTTATGGTTCCAGAGTTGTTGGAGTACGGACAAACCCTTTTTACAAATAACATCTGCATATGGTGAGACAGAGAGAGAGAGAGAGGGAGAAATAGAGAGAGAGAGAGATAGAAAGAGAGAAATAACCGCTAGCTTGCATGTCATTGGCTGCTGAATTTGGTACGACTGAAGAAGTTGTCATACCCGAAAGGGCGCGATTTATTATAGCGACTCTTGGGGCCGATGTTATAACTTGGCTTACGTTTGAACGTTAGGGATCCGTTCACCTTCGCTCGAGCTCACTTCATTCGAGTGAAGACTTTCGAGCGATTTTGTATGGGCGATCGTTTTAGAGCACTGCAAGCTCGAGCCTGAATTCTAACTGCTATCGTTTTCTTACCGAAGACGCAGCGGCAGCGGGATAAGCAAGGCTTCAGAAATGGATAACGCAGGCCTGTAAGATGGCACTAGCTTCCCCGTTTAAATACGCGATTTCGAGCTTGTCGAGCTTTGCCACGCCCGGGTTTTTCCTTAGGCTCGAAAACCCGACGGCTGTCGAGAGACGCCCTTTCCTTGGCATCAGGGGAAACGCGATCACATAAGTGCAGGGAACACAGGGATAGAGGAAGAAGGTCTCAATCCGCACGCATAGACGCTTTTAGTCAGTGAAATACGTGAACGTTGACGTGCATGCGATATTCGCCATGGAAGACTTATGTCATTGAAAGAGCTCGATGCATTTCTGTATTTCCTGCATATGAGGGGTGACACTGAATGAAGAAGGATAGAGGTGGATATTCTGTGGTTCGATACATTGTATGCACCGTTTTGTAAATCTGTAATGTCACGTAATCGATTCGGCGAATGGTTCCTGGCGAATGGCGGTGCAGTGAAAGCTGGTGGAAAAACTGTATCTGTCTATAGGTTTTACAATATTCTAGACTTATGATTGTAAGATAATGTATAATTAAATTACAAATGACAAAATTTACGAGGAGAGATTTTCTTCCGAAACTCTCAGAAGAGGTGGTCAAGGAGTAAGTAGAAACTAAGATCAGTGTACCATGTAGATATATTGAATAACAGCAGTATGCATTTTTGATGCCAGGAATGTAAACCTTGCGAAGAAAGAAAAAGTCATCATAATTGCGCATCACGCTCTAAACCAGTAAGAAAAAATTGATGGCTAGATTTCTTATGTTAGTGCATCTTGCAATCCTCAATGTAATAATAGAGCTACATAGGCACCTGCAAGGAGCATAATTCCGCAGAAAGATCTTAGATATCCCCATCGTATCTAGTGAAGAAAGGTCTCACGGGAATTCCACTGGTTAAGGAAAATTTTCGGGGGATGTGAATCCTCAAATCAGGTTGAGCAACCAAGAGACCCTCCTTTAACTATTGAGAATTCTATACCGTTTTCTCTTTTTAGTATATTTAAATTTCTAGTTTGCACATAGAAAGTAAAAACTGATTTTCTTAAGGATGCTATTCGTAGATAGTTACACAATATGTAAAGAAGGAAATGGTATGGACAACATATTAGTTTCGAGCCAAGCAATGTTGAAAAAAAATCTGTTCTATGAAGAAACATTTGTATCTAAACGATGTAAAAAATCAATTCACCCTCTACTGGAAACTCTCCAATGGTGAATTAATCTTTTCTGAAGAAATAAGACAGTAAACATGCACAAAAATGGTCCGAACACCTAGGGGGCATTTTTGACCCAGCCGCTGTTCCAGAGGGTGCGAAAACCCCAGCGGTTCTAGTGTTAATGTCCAAAATACTGTAAATGTTATAAACTGATGTTATTATTATTTTTTACCTGAAACCTACGAAATAAGTAATAAACCGAACCTTTAAATTACTTAAAATCTGTTTCATAAATCCGTTTTAATGAATGAAAATTAGTCGTTATTGAGCAGTTATTTACCTAATTCCACAGCATAATTATAGTTTTAATGGCAGAAAAGTAAAAAAAAAATAATTAAAATTGCTTGTATACATGACAGCTTAGAGTTTTCCACGTAACTAGACCAAAATAACAATGAAACAAAGAATCACAGAAAAGCGATGTATATAATATTAATGCGCAATTTCTTTAAACTGGGACCAATGAGCACTTATTGATTCCTCTGATCTAAAAACATTAAAATACAATCAATAAGACTCTAGACGTGCGTCTTACACCAAGAATGTTATTCAACCATGTCTTAATATGAAATGGCGGAAGATTTATTGTATTAATTATAGCTATTTATTTACCTGAGGAGATTTCAAGTCCGAAATTTGTACACATTTAAAAGGAATGATGTATTTTCCGCTAAGGAGGCTCTCGTGACGCTATCCCGGCAAAACTGAAAAATAAGTTATTTTCTTTTTACTAAATTAAAATTGCGGATGCGATATCAACTTAGATTTAGAAAATTGGGCGAATGCAGATAAGGGTCCATTTTGAAGCTGAATATTCAAATATTTCCCAGCAGTCGTTAAATGTGATAAAAAATTTTTAGTTTATTGTATAATAAACGCTTTTGTTGGAATATGTAAGGAAAATTTTTCGTAGATGTGAGTTGTTTAACCAACTTATAATTTTAGCAATTTATTTCGTATTAGGAGATGTTGAAAAATAGAAGTAACTGTTAAACTTATTCATTGTATTTATAATAAAAATGATAATCACCATCGCAAGGAGTTATCCGGGATGACATAAACACAGTGTTATAATTTTATTCGTCACAGTAATAGTTTTCTCCAAAATGGAAGTATACATGGCCGCCGTTCACCCTATGTCGTGAGGGAGGAACGTTGTCCCAATTTTTCCAATTTTTTTAAAATTTGCAAAATTTGCAAAAAAACTGGTTAGACTCATTATTGACCGAACCAATAATTTTAATAATGGCTACTATTTCTAATATTGTGGTGTAGTTCCCTCGAATGTCAATTTAGGTTTGTTAAAGAGTTTTCTATTAACAGTGATACCGACGAAATTTTGTTGATGCTCATTGCTGGAATAATATATAATTACTCATTTTGCGAATATTTCATTTCAAGGTCACTTAAACATTCCAATTTTACGGAGCATTTCCATATTCTTTGCTCTATTTTCTTAAATATGAGTAATGAGTTCAAACTGACGCAACTTTTTTTTGTATTTCTCAATGACCAACACATTGGTAAAATCAATTTTTTTCTGCACCTATTTGGTGTGTCGCAACAGGACCCTCAATTCGATTTCAAGTAAAATAAGTATAATTTTCAAATATCGTCGATATATATTCATTGGTAATTTAATTTAAAACATATTCAATGTTTCCAATTATAGATGACAGAGCATAGTACATATTGTATTGACATGGTTCAAAATTATTAATACCTAAAATTCTTGAAAACCGTAGGGTTTAATATTTGAACATAATATTTTCGATCTCTTAATGTCCAAAAATGTATGAATTTGTAAACTAATGTTATTATTATCTTTTGTACTAAAAAACTACTGAATAAAGTGATGAATGAAACGTTAAATTTCCTTAAGATCTGTTTCAGCAACCGGTCATAATGAATGATGTTTCCGTTTTGAGTAATTACTTCCCTATTTCAATGGCATATTGAGAGTTTTAATGAGAGACAAGTATATTATTCAATTTTAATTGCTTAAATACACGAAATTCCAGCGTTTTTCACGTAACTAGATATAAGTAACCATAAAAAATAAAGAACCACAGAAATGCGATGCATGAAATATTAATACACAATTCATTAAACCGAAAGGATTAATGTGCACTTATTGTTGATACTTCTGATCCATGGACATGAAAATAAAAAAGTAACAAATCTCTAGATTGGCGTCTTACACCACGGAGTTATATTCAACCCTGTGGAACCTGAAAATGACGGATGACTCATTATATTATTTATAATAATTTTAATCAGCAAAGTAGATATCAGGTTATAAATTCTAACAAATTTTAACGAAACGGTATATTCTCCGTAATGGAGGCTCTCATGGCACAAACCCAGCAAATAAGAAAAAAGTTCCTCATTCCTAATCCAAAATGGATGATTCCATATCGATTTAAATTTAGAAAGTTGGGCTGATTCAGTTAAGGGCCCGTTTTGGAGCTGAATATGAGGTCAAATATTTCTAAATAGTCCTCAAATATGATATCAAATATTAGTTTATTGTATAAAAAACTCAATTGTTGGATCATGAAAGGTAACATTTTCGTACAAGTGGGCTGTAAAACCATATTTTAATTTAAATAATTTTTTTCCTAACAGGAGATAGTGACCAATTAGAAGTAACAGTTTAATGTTAACCCGCGAAGGGATTTGGGGTCCGTCAGAGGGAGTACAGGGAACAGAACAAGAGCGAGGTAGAGACCAGACCTTTATTGTGTTGACTCCGTTACATCTCGCGGCCAACTGACCACGCAGCAACGCCGTCTCCTTCCACTTGTACACCTTAGCGTCACCTCGTGACTTTACCTGGCCACCTTATTGGCTCGTAAACGCCGCATGTTCGATCATGCGACGGTACATAGTCCGTGCTGACTCTAGGTGTTGGATGAGGCGAGAGAGCTCTCGATGTTCGATCATGCGACGGTACATAGTCCGTGCTGACTCTAGGTGTTGGCTGAGGCGAGAGAGCTCTCCGGAAGCAGGTGGAATGTAAGGGGGGTGGCAAAACTGCAACACACGATGGAATAGGTGTGGAAGGAAAATTACCGAGTCTCTCTCTCTTACACCACTCCCCCTCACAATTTAAAATTGGCTTACAGACAATTTTAAACAATTACATTCAAAACAATTACGTCCACTTCAAATTCTTCAGTAACACAATTACAATTATTGTACATTCCAGAACCCAATACATACAATGTCATTTTCCCGAGAACATGGTGTTCAATAAAGTTTCAATAAGTCATACGTACAGAACAGCCCCTTCCCATTAATGCAACAATTTATTTGATTAAGCAATAAAATTCATCATGAGGTTAAATAAGTAAAACCCTTCACCACAATGTAATCATCAATTCACTTCACGGACATATACTCAATTTGTCGCAACAGAAATACCCCAAACAAAACAAAATAGAACACCCTCCAATCCATTTTCTGCGACCCTCAGCAGACCCAATGAAACCCTAGCCCACCCCATGATCATTGTATTTCCTCTACAACCTCACATATGGCGCCCGGGCTGTCATACCAATAATACCAAGCAATCGCAAACACCCAAAACACGACCACTACACACAGCGCTACCCCACACATGCTGTTTTTTCTTCTTTTTTTTTAACACTATCTGGGTCTCAGGTTATACGGGCGTTCAGTTGGCTGAGCCGCGTCTTCCTCCTCTTTCCCACGAGGAAGCTCCTTGTCCGTGGTCTCTGCCGATGACGTCTGCTGGGCAGCCTGCCTCGAACGCAGGGGGTAAGGCGATCTGGGAGGGAAGTTCGGGGAGGGGGCACTCGAAGAGGGAGACGGGCTGCTGATATGGTTTGTTGTGATGCTCTCCGATGGCCTGCGTCCTTCCTCGGAATGTGCCTCCGTCGTCAAGGTGAGGGTCTCGTCGAGGGGAAAACTAGACGGAGGTACGTCGGGCGTCGAGGACTCAATGAGGGGAGGGCTGGAGGGGTTTGAAGCACTCTGTATGGGCGGGAAGAAAGTGGGAGGCGTCACAACACTAGGAACGGGTGCACAGCTGGTCGCTTCATCCACTACCGTCGAGGTCTTCCTTGGGCGGCCTCGGCGTCTCTCTCTGTATCTGCCGGTTGAGGGTGGGGGGATAGGACCAAAGTATGGTTTTAACCTATTTTTATGTACCAACAATTCACGGAAGGGGAGCTCCAACCGCACATTCACGTCCGACACTACCTCAATCACTCGAAAAGGTCCAGCCCACGGGGAGTGAAATTTCTTTACTCGGCCAGATTTTATTTGGGGGTCACTCAAGTACGCGTACTCCCCGCAGCGGTAATGAACGGCTTTGCTCCTCTTATCGTATTGTCTTTTACTCTCCCGTTGAGCCTTCCTACCGCTTGCGCGGCATTTTCCCCAAATCTCCTTTAACCTCTCGCGTAGCCCGACCACGTAATCTCCCTTGATTTCCTTATCCCTTGGATCGAAGCACTCGAAAGGGGACCGCATAGGGAAGCCAAAGATTACTTCATGGGGGGAGGCTTTGGTACTAGTGTGCACACTTGTATTATAGGCCGACACGGCAAAGGCCAGCCACGCATCCCAATCAGAATTTTTTGAGTTTATGTAGTGGCTTATCATCACCGCCACCGTCCTATGTACCCTCTCCACTCTCCCGTTGCCTTCCGGATGAAAAGGTGACGTGCGAAGCTTCTTAATATTAAGCAATTTGCACACGTTCGTAAACAACTCTGATGTAAAGTTTGTCCCCTGATCACTCAGTAGTGTGTTAGGAACCCCAAATCTTAAAACCCACCGCTTTACGAACGCCTCTGCCACTGTCATTGCTGTTTGGTCACTCAACGGAACCATCACCAAATACCGCGAAAAGTGATCTAGGATGGAAAGTATATATTTATGACCACTGTCTGTCAAGGGCATAGGTCCTACAATGTCAAGGGCCACTAATTCAAACGGCGCCCTTGCCTCAGGCAACTCCTGCAGTGGTGCCCGCGTCCTCCCGTATGGGCTGCGACGACTGCATGACACGCAATCCCTCACGAATCGTTTCACATCGGAATGCAAGGTAGGCCACCAGTATAAAGGCTCAATACGGTTCAAGGTAGATGGCACCCCTGTATGAGCAGATAAGGGATGTTCGTGATACTGCCGTAGAATTTGCGTCTTCATACCCTCAGGGACCACAATTCTTAATCCCCTCCCCGTCTCTCGATACAAGATTTCCCCTTTCATCACAAAACCTCGTTGTGTACGCCACACCTCGCACTGGGAATCCCCCTTTTGCGCCTTTCCGACATCATTTTCCCAAACAGTCTCCGTGGTCTCCACCCGCCTTACCTTCCTGCTTAACCCATCAGCATTTAAATGCTGTTTCCCCGGTTTATGCTCTACCGTATAGTTATATTCACCCAACTTTAAGGTCCATCTCATCAGTCTACTACTCGGGTCCTTCATGCTGAAGAGCCATTTCAGTGCGGCATGATCTGTTATGATTTTAAATTTTTGCCCATATAAATAGCATCGAAAGTGACCCACTCCCCAAACCACTGCTAACAATTCCCGTTCAGTGGTCCCATAATTCATCTCCGCGGAATTCAGCTGCCGGGAAGCGAAAGCAATCGGATGCTCCTCTCCATCAACCTCTTGTGATAGAACGGCCCCAACGGCGATATTGCTAGCATCAGTAGACAAGATGAAGGGTTTTTGAAAATCGGGGTAAACAAGCACGGGGCTTGCCGTCAGAGAATTCTTTAGGGAATTCATTGCCCCCTCGCAATCCGGCGTCCAGGTAAACGATGTTCCCTTTTTCAATAATCTAGTCAAGGGCCTGGCTATTTCCGCATACTGATCGACGAATCGCCGATAATAGTTTGCGAGCCCAAGAAACGATTGCAATTCCTTCACACTTGTCGGCACAGGAAACTTTTGCACGGCTTCAAGCTTTTCGGGGTCTGGGTGGAGACCCGTTCGCGAGATGATGTGGCCCAAATACTTTACTTCAGCGAGTGCGAACTGACACTTCTCAAACTTTAGGGACAATTTTGCACCGTTCAACTTCTCCAAAACCCGCCTTAGTCTCTCAGCGTGCTCTTCGATCCCTTTACTAAAAACGATTACATCATCGAGGTAAACCATACATTGAGTTGGCTTTAACCCGCGGAGCACGCCGTCCATCATTCTCTGGAATGTGGCGGGGGCGTTTCGTAAGCCGAATGGCATACGCTTATACTCGTAATGCCCACTTTCTACTAGGAAGCCAGTCTTTTGCTGCGATTTAGGATGCATCGGGATTTGATGGTACGAACTCGTTAGATCGATCGTGGTGAAATAATCGCAACCGCCCAAATGATCGAGAGTGTCCACTATATTTGGAATAGGGTACACATCAGGGGTCGTCACGGCATTTAATTGGCGGAAGTCAACGCAAAAACGGAAATTAGGCCTCCCATCCAACGACTTTTTTGGGACTATAACCACCGGAGATGCCCACGGACTTTCACTCGGCGTGATGATCCCCGCTTCTAATTGCTCTCGTACAAATTCCTCCACGAGAGGTTTTTGGTGATGTGGGGTCCTATACGGGCGTCGGTAAATTGGCTTGGCGTCCCCCGTGGGGATGTGATGGTAAGCAATGTCAGTGGCTGGTAAACTACCCTTCGAGCAGAACAAGTTCTTATACTCCTCGAGCACCGGTATCAAGGCATTCCTCTCCTTGTCGCCGAGGTGGCGCAATTTTTCTTCGAAATCGACGTCGCTCGCGACATCCTCCACCGCCCTAATGTGGCACTCCCTTCCTTCAACCGCGGCCTCGTCCCGATACACGTCACCCAATGTGGCCAATACAGTGCCCTTGCGGAGGACTACCTCTTCCCTCCCAAAATTCGCCACCTGTACGACAATTCGATTACTACAGTCTATCTTACACAATCCTCGCGCCACAGCACACCCCTCGACACTTTCCAGTGCTGGCTCTGTAATGACCTCGAGCCCCCCAAAAAGCTTATCACTCGAAATCGCTACACACACGCGTTTCTCGCTGCGCGGAGGGACTACTTCTGCGCGATCAAGTCTTACTTCTACACCTTCAGCGCAAATATGAGTTTCCTTCCCCTTCACACGTTCAGTCGTTCCAACGTCACGACCCAACGACCACCTCTGGTTTCCCACGTTGAGTTCTTTGGCGCACACATTGATAACCGCCCCGTATTTCCTCAAAAAATCTAAGCCTAATATACCCTCGATACCCGAAAGATGATCTACTACTTGCATCGGCAAGTCGTACCTAGTGTTTCCCACACGAAAGTTTACTAATTTCTCCCCATGATTCCACATCCTATCGCCCGTTATCCCTAACACTCTAACGGAAGACGATTTAATCCCATTTGTCCCACACACGCTGCGTAGAACAAGGGAAATTTGGGCACCCGTGTCTACGAGCATTCTACACTCCCTCCCAAAAATGTTCACTACTGCCACCAAATCTTGATCCTCTCCTCCTCGTCCAATGCGAGGAAGCACCACACTTACCAGGGGTCGGATACGGCGGCTTCTCCGACCCCGTTTCCGTTTAAACCCCCAGTCGCAGGAGTTCGCTGGCGGTTCCGGCAATCGCGAGCGAAATGGCCCTCCCTGCCACAGGCAAAGCATTTCCTTCCCCCGCTGCAATCCCTCGCCATGTGTCCGGGCTGTCCGCAGGAAAAGCAGGTGCGCTGCCCAGTGGTCTGGAATACCCGACGGGTTGGCGGGTTCTCCCTCGGTCTGCTCTCCGCTTCCTGGATGCGGATGGCAGTGCTGATGGCGGCATCGAAGGTCTCCGGGGCGGTCAATCGGCACTGGTGCCCTATCTCTCCGGATAGCCCGCGCAAGAACGTGTCGAGCGCCCTTTGATCCGCCTCTGCTCGTCTTTCCGCGACCTGCTCCGCGGTTCCTTCCATTGAGTACGTTCGCGCGTTTATGGCTCTCACTCGATCCGCGAACGGCTCGATCCCTTCACCCGGATTTATTCTGAGAGTCGAAAGCACTTCCCGGAAAAACCTGGCTGTTTTCTTAGATCGATAACGCGAGGTGAGTTCATTTTTGAATTCTAAGTACGATTCGGTCTCGCGACACAGGTCTTTCGTGCGAATAAAAACGGCCGCATCCCCGCACATTCGTAGCTTCGCGACTCTCAGCTTTTCTCCCTCGGACCACCCACTCAGCTCCGCTATCCCCTCTAATTTTGAGAAGAAGGAGTCAATATCCTCCTCCGCCCTACCCCCGAACTCACTTACGGCGGTAAAGAATGAGAACTGCGGTCTTGACCTATCCACGGCCGCCGCGCCCGACTCTTTCATCCTCCGATTCTCCTCCTCGACTTCCTGGAGGCGCGTACTCAGCTCATTAACGGCTTGTTGGAGCTCCACTTCCCGGCCTCCAAAACTAACACGAGATGCCATGGTCTTACCTGCTCTGATATATATTCGCCTCTGAGGGGACAGATGTTGACCAAATCCCACTTCTGACACCAATTGTTAACCCGCGAAGGGATTTGGGGTCCGTCAGAGGGAGTACAGGGAACAGAACAAGAGCGAGGTAGAGACCAGACCTTTATTGTGTTGACTCCGTTACATCTCGCGGCCAACTGACCACGCAGCAACGCCGTCTCCTTCCACTTGTACACCTTAGCGTCACCTCGTGACTTTACCTGGCCACCTTATTGGCTCGTAAACGCCGCATGTTCGATCATGCGACGGTACATAGTCCGTGCTGACTCTAGGTGTTGGATGAGGCGAGAGAGCTCTCGATGTTCGATCATGCGACGGTACATAGTCCGTGCTGACTCTAGGTGTTGGCTGAGGCGAGAGAGCTCTCCGGAAGCAGGTGGAATGTAAGGGGGGTGGCAAAACTGCAACACACGATGGAATAGGTGTGGAAGGAAAATTACCGAGTCTCTCTCTCTTACATTAACATATTTAATATATTTCTTATGATAAATGACAATCACCGTCGCAAGGAGTTATCCGGGTTGTCACAAATTCGCGTTTTAAATTTATTCATCGCGGTCACAATTATCTCCAAAATGTAAGGGTATATGGCCACCGCATAATCTCAATCGTATCGTATATTTCGGCGATTCTTTATTTTTTCATGGCTATATTTACCTGGTGTCGCGGAATACGCTGAGCTTTCATGTTTTGAAGAACATTTACTTGACAGACACCTAATATGTGCAGAAAAATGCATTTTACCAGTTTGTAGGTCATTGAAAAATACAATGACACAGTGGCGTCACTTTTAACTTATTATTCGTATTTAAGTTGATACAGACAGAATACCGAAGGACACGGAAATATTCCCCAAATATTGGAATTTTTACGTGACCTGCAATGAAATATTCGCACAATGTGATATTACATAACATTCCAGCAATAAATATCAGACTGATTACGTAGGTGTCACTTTTAAGAGAAAACAAACAATAACAAAACTAATTTGACAATCGATGGAACTAAATCGCTTTATTGGCAAAAGTGGGCCCTATTAAAATTTTTGGTTCGGTTAATGATGAATATAACCAACATGAAATGAATATAAACACGTAATAACCTTAACATTTAAATCTTAAGACGTGCGTCTTACATCATGGAATTTTATTCCACCCTGTCCAAACTCATAATGGTGGATGAAAATTATATCAAATATAAAAATTTTTATTTAGCTAAGGAAATATCAAGTCAAAAATTCATACGCATTAAAAAAAGTTATTATTTCTGTCAAGGAGGCTCTAATGGCGCATTCCCGGAAAGTAAGAAAAATAAGTTATTTCCTTTTTTTCTAAGCCAAAATAGCGGGCGCGATATTAATTTAAAATTTAGAATATTGGGTAAATTCAGATATGGGTCCATTTTGAAGCTGAAATTTTGGACAAATATTTTTCGGCTCGCCTCAAATATGATATGAAATTTAAGTTAAGTGTCTAATAACCTCTTTTAATGGAATATGTATGGTAACGTTTTTGAACATGTGAGTTATTGAACCAAATTTTTATTTAAATAATTTTTTCCAAATAGGAGATAATGATCAATCAAAATAACTGTTTAACATATTCACTATATTTATAATGAAAAACAACAATAACTGCCACAAGGAGTTATACGAGATGTAATAAAATCACGGTTAAAAATTTATTCTTCGCGGTCACAATTTTCTCCAAAATGAATGTTTATATGTCCACCGTATACCCCATGGCGTGAAGAAGTGACCTTATCCCTGTTTATTCCGATTTTATTTAAATTTTCATAATTCGCTTAAAATATTCTTTTACCGGTTATATTCATCACTAACCGAACCAAAAATTTTAATTGTTACTACTTTTGCTCATGTAGCGTTGTTTTCTCTCGGCTGTCAATTCAGGTTCGTTGACGAGTTTACTCTTAAAAATGGCAGCGACGAAATTTATTTGATGTTTATTCCTAGAATATTGTCAAATTATTCATTGTGCGATGATTTCATTTGCATGTCATGTAAAATTCCATTATTTGGGAAATTTTTCCGGTTATTATTCTTCGGTTTTGTGTCTGTAATTTCATAAATATGAATAATGAGTAAAAAAATATGCACATTTGGTCTGTGTTTTTCAGGCCTACAAATTAGTAAAATCCATTTTTTCCTGCGCCTGTTAGGTGTCTAGCAGCAGGAACCTCAATTTTAGTTCAAGTAAAATATAGACATTTTCTAAAACTCGTCGATGAATTCAATTGTACTTTTCTTTTAAACTGAACCAATGTTTCCAATTGTAGGTAAAAGAGTGTAATTTATATTGTGTAAACATGATTCAAGTTAATAGTCACCGAAAATTCTTGAAAACGTTTAGGTTTTACGTATTAACATGAAATTTACGATCTCTAAATGTCCAGTAATTCTGTAAATGTCATAAACTGATGTTATTATTATTTTTCGCGGAGGATCGACTTTTGGACGGGGTATGACAGCCAGCACATTGATGAAATGGACGCTAGGTATCACTTAACTACAGGATATAGCTCAAGAGATGGAGAAATACACCAACGTCACAGCTATTTCTCCAGAGCAGCATTTGGAGTTGAGGCCCACCAGGATCACTCGAGACACCCAAGAAGCGAGAATACTGCAGGAGGGGTTTTCAAATCATTCGCCATTCCCAGAAGCTGACGTGATTATGAGCATTATGTCTGGAAAAGTAGGGAGTGAGCAGGGCAATGGTCACATGGCCCAACAAGTTGGGATAGCAGGAGTTTCCAGGACTGTTGGTTCAACTTTTGGTGAAGTTTCCTTCAAAAAGAAGGACAAAATAGTAATCCTTGCGCGTGATAAAAACGCTGTGAAATATGGCGAGAAAAAGATTGCTGTGGACCCACTCACATAATTTCAAAGAATGTGCATAACAATGATATCTCAAGAAGACCTGAAAGACTTTCTTTCCTATGAACTGGCGCCATATCCAATGTCCTTGTTCAACGAGGATTCACCTGCTCTTTCCTAGTTTGTAGTCCTATACCCTTTGAGAACATTAGTTGTCGTTTTACCATGAACGCCTTCTTAGCTTGGGCTTTTCTCTGAATGATTTTACTTTTACTTCTTCCATCATACGTGATGGCACTTCCAAGATAGATGAAGGAATCCACTTGCACTAACTTCTCTCCTCTTAGGATGGTTTCTACATTCAGATTCTCCCTTCCGCACACTTGTCTTCGTATTACTTATTTTCATGTAGTATTTTTGGATAAGTTGGTCCATTGCGTTTTGTGACTTTTGAAGGTCGCCTCGATTTACGAGTGTCTTCGACATCATCGGCGAAGCGGAGAAAATATTATTCCTTCTCCATTTATATTTATGGAGTTTGTTAATATAACGATTATAACTTGTAGATTTGTTATTCCACAAATTTTAATGGGAAACGACCCATGTTTTGACGTTCAAACAGAAGATGATGTGGAACGTTGAAATCGTTTCGGGTCGATTCAAATAAAATATGTGGAATAACAATGACACAAGTTATAATCATTATTTTTGAATTTTCATCGAGGCTACAAGAGATGGTAACATGCAATTTGGAAAATAAATTAACTTCATCATTCCGTCACATTCGCGAGTCATAAGGATACCAACGAACTTATATTTTGCCCAAAGCGAACGGAGGGACAGAGAGAGAAGCTGCTTTAGATTTTTCAGCGGCAAAGGTGTTTACTTCCACAATTCGGTTTCAAATATTATGTATCTCTTTCGTGGAATTTAGATTTTACGCTTGAAGCGGGAAGAAAAATATAGTGCTCCCAATTGAGCTAAATGACTACCAGACATAACCCAATGCCCCCGACTATTTATAGTGGTCTCGGTGCCAGGGGAAGACTTGTGCGCGGCGGATGACTCCTCTGGGAGCAATGCATCGCGGAGGTGCTCTTGCGCCTCCCCCACATTAATCTAATCCGTCCCTCCTGTAACCTCCTCCATCTCTCGTTACACCATCCCGCTAAACCCTCCTCTCATTACCCCCCTCCAGCTATATCCTCCTTTTCTTGCCCCCTTACCGCCAAACCCTCCTCTCGTCCCCCCTCCGGCTATATCCTCCTCTCGTGACATCCCCTCCCAACCACATCCCGCAGATTTTTCCTATTCCTCGTACACGCTCTCTATTTTGTTGGCCAAATTAATGGGGACCCGTGTCTCTTCTCTCTGTGTCTCAGTTTTCTTGACATGCCTTGCGGTACCCCGGCAGAAGATTCACGGATGTCTCTGTCAAGAGGTCGTCGTAAAACATTTTAACAGGGTACATTTGTGGTTGTTGATCAGGCCTGCCTCTGCCTCCCAGGAGTCGCGGGCCTCTTCTACTGGTCTCCCCGTTCCGCATAACAATTCAAACTACTTCCAGACGGCATCCGACCACGCGGTTTTTATTATGCTAATTCATTTCCTGGATTTTGTGCTCTCGAGCTCTTATTTCGGTCACGTTGAAGCGGAAGAGGTTGAGCGATGGCCCCTCCCTTCGTCTTGCCCGCGCACGTTTTCGCTCTGGGAACCGGTTGTGTTGGGGTCGTGACGTGATCCAATATTTTGGAACGACCCCCGAAGCTTGTCCATTAATATTTGGCTGCTGTTTTCGTCGCCTCTCCCCCGGAGTTACCTTCCCCTCGTTTGCACGGCGGGACGAGGCCAAGGGGATAAAGCGATGGGTTCCTTGCCCAAGTCACTCCACGCGCGCGAGCCAGCGCGTAATTACCCCGAAAAGTCATTTCTCTCCGGGTGCGAGAACGCTCGTTTTGCATTCGGGCGCGCGCGATAAATAGTAGACAGATGCGCCCCCACCGTGAGTGGTTTCAAGCACTGGACGGGTTGGCCCGTGGCATGTTTTTCCGCCAAATGTGAGGGTTACCTTCTCGTTAGTGTGGGAAATTTTAGTATCATTGTACCGATTTCTTTATTTTTGCGATGGAATTGGCTCACAATTTTACACTGAGCGGTCAGAACACTATGGTGTGAGGTTGGGGGTGTAATTTCGTATCCATCCACCATTTCACCCGGAAATTTTTTTCGGCGTTTGCACAGGACCGTTTTTTGAAGAATAGCATAGGGAATATAACTAGTTTGAACTGTCTGGCGGCGAGCGTGCGCAGCTGCGGCAGGGGCGCGTGTTGCAGGGGCGGCGGTCAACCCATTAGAACCTCGTGGGTGTTAATAGAGCATAGGCGATCCCATCCCTAAGACTTACCCGCCCCATCCTGCTGGGCCTGCTATAAGATATCCTTTATTCTTGCCGTCCACAGGGGAAATCATCACTCTATGCCCACCCCGCTCGATTTCTGCCCACCCTATAGGATCGCACAAAACCCCAGCAGCCCCCCCTCATGTCATCCCATCTCGTCACGTCAGCGGAACAACCCTTCACTCGCGCTGGGACACTTCACGCCTTCGAAACGTTAGATGCATGCGATCCCCTTGAAGGAGGCGATAAAGGCGAAGCACGATTGCCCCGAAAACGGTTTCATTTCCAGCAGATGGAAGAATTTAGGTACTCGCAAAAAAACATAGCTTGGCTTTCTTAGCAATCATAATCTTATCCTAATATTTTTACTTTAATTTTAATTTAATGACTAATGTTAGCCATTAAGGTTGGATGAAAACCCTGTTGCGCTGTTTGTTTTTAAAATTACTATCTATTGGTACCATCAGTAAGAGTATTCTTAAAAAAGTTGTTTAATTGATTTAATTTAAAGTTTAAATTAAACCAGTACAAAATAGTCTTACGCGGAAGTCCAAATCGTGTCCTGATTGGCGCTATTCTTAAGGTGGTAGTCTCTAACGTAAACTTTATATTTAAAACAATGAGAAAAAATGGCCAGGGTTTTTTCTTTCAAGGCTTTAAGTAAGTATTATTTATAACAGAAAATATCATTCCCTACCCGACAAGACCCGATACACTTTTAAAAATCTCAATTTATAATTATTTTCACAAATTTGTTAATTTAATTTCTGCTTTTCATAAACAAATAGTATCATAATGCATTATAATTTCATTTTAAAGTCTATGAGAGTCGTACAAATACATTTACTTAGTATACCAAATGTGGCAACGATCCAGTCTTTTCCTTGGTTGAAATAAGTTGACGAAATATAACTTAAAATTGCGAAAAAATGACTTGTTTTACTATGAATCAGTTTCAAAAGGCCTCCGTCAGTCTTTGAAGCGACTGAGACAGTTGAGGCTTTTCACAGTCAAACCAGATATTATTTACATTGCATTTGGAAAACGGAGCATTGGCCACTGGGGTTCACATCGCACCTTTTCTGCCAAGGTCATTCTAGGAAGACCTGATTAAGGCAGGGTAAGTACATTCGGACCTAACACATTACCTTCACACTAAATTCTCGCGGTTAAATATAACATGATGTCACATATTTTACTCTTTAAGTGACTTAAATACAATCTTCAGTTCACTCAATTAGTGAGTTCAGCCTCCACTCCATTACCAATATCAATTGTGTTGAGGCAACACCCTGTCGACTCCGTTTATACATTTCTGGGCGAGCAATAATCAATCTGCACATTAGAAAGCCCACTGCACCATCCTGGCCAGGGGAAAGGATGTACTCTCATGAAAGTGACCTAAACGGGGCTGCGGTTTCTTTCTCAGCTGGGAGTGCGCACGCCGGAGTAGTGTGATTTTTGAGCCGTTTCCACTCACTCCGATGTTTTGGAATTCCGTGTACTTATTAGTGACGGAGAAAGGGGGCATATCTGGTAAGTTTGACAATGTCAAGATGACTCATTTGCAACAGCTTGAAGGCGCTGAGAGAATATGCCCATTCAAGGTTATAGAATACTGCTTTCTCTAACACCATATTGCCCATCTCTGGTCTCCATCTTCGTATATCTTTCTGTGATAACAATCTCATCGTATGCGTAAAGGTTGAAAAGTATTTATGAGCTGATCTAATTTGTATTGCATTTTATTTTGCTATCTGGAAGACCTCCACCACACCACCAAAAGCGCTTTGTATATGGATAACGTAGTACAGGCTGACATCTCTGTGGGAAACCTTTCCGCTGAGGATTCCTACAAGTTGAGCATTGGCCTAATCCTTATCCAGTCCAATTATTCAAATGAATAAAACTCTCATGGTTCGTTTATGCAATGATTCTTAAGTTTTTATGGAACACAATCATGTTAGCTATTAAGACAGTGGCTAATGACAATTAGCAATGACTAATGTTAGCCATAAAGGTTGGATGAATACCCTATTTTAAAAATACCACGCTCATTTCAGTTCTATGAATGCTTTCTCATTTTCTTTAAAAACACTAATACCTTAATGAGCTCAGGATCTAATCGGTTTAATACATTAAACAAGTAGCAAAAAGTTGAAAAATGTTTTACTTGTGTCCAATCAACGTCCAGTTTTACCACACACAGACAACGAAAGACAACAGGTTGACGTCTCTTTCTTTCTCTTACTTTGATATTCATCGATGTCCGAACTTCGTTTATCATTCTGGAAAAATTTATTGACAATGTATCCGGAAAATTGACCGAGTGATAGCATATTTTCATAAAAATAACTTCTTTCAACTTTTGATCAGTATTTAAAATGAATTCACAGTGATTATTCCTTTTTTGGTGCATCTGAAACTAAGTGCCCAAATATCGGTGCTTAAATTCTCCTACCAATGCCTGATATTTTTCTCTCGATTTTGTGGCAACGTTGGATTTTTTTCAAATATAGACATGCATTTCAGAACCATACGAATTCAGCAATAATATAAAATTATGCCGTACGCTCTACCTTCCCCGCAACCTCTAAGTACATGTGTCTTCCCCGTTGCGTTGCGTGCGGTTTCCCCGTAACCTTAAGCAAAGCAAAAGACAAAGAGAGAGCAAGAGGGGATGGGCATTTTAGTTTCCCCATTGCTGTCTGAGTGACCGGCCTGGAGTCTATTCGACACCCTCGTCCTCCTCCTTGGCTGCTGCATATCGGATTACCAACTTACAAACGGTCAAAGTTTATTCCCTCCCCCCTTCTTCGGAAGAGACCTCTTTACCAGTCGTCGCCATAGTTTCCTCGTACTCTTTGAATCCATGCCGTGACCACTTTTCACCCATTTTGCTTTGTAAACCCCTCCACCATACACTCTTCAAAACCTTTTCAATTAGGTCAGTAACCTGTGCCTTAGGAATGGGTCATGGCCGTCTTCATAGAAGACCGGAGTGCTGGCAACGTAGCGTGCTGGCCGGCTTTTTAATTTTCTCCCAGCGTAGTGGGGAAAGGAATCGTGAGTTACTTGAGGGTGGTGTGAAAGAAACGAATTGATGATTGGTACAATTATTGTGGTAGAGGTATTCTGATATATTATATATTACTCAAAGTCTGACTTTGTAACAATTACATTGTAATACAGAAATATAAAGGTGTTAAGTGGACGTTAACCAAAATTTTACAATTTCCAGCCATCCAGTACAGAAATTACAGTACATTTAGCATCGGGCATGCTTGCCCACGCCTTTCCCTTCTTTACTCTCACTTCGAACTCTTTAAATTTAGTTCACCCTCCCTTTTCACCGATTTCTGGGGAGGACAACCAGGGACAATGCTTTCTTCATTTTGCTGCGTCACTTGTACTTTTTTCCCTTGGAGTACTCCCTGCAGTAAAAAAGGGACAATATTTGACCTTCATGTTTCATTATAAGTAAAGAAAACCAAGGTTATCCTAAAAAGTAACCTTCGAGTCAACCGGAACAATTGCATGTAAGTTCATAAAACTCTTTGGACCACATTGCCTATTTCCATCAGAGTAGGATATTGCACAACTGCCATGGAAAAACAGTTTTAATCGAACATGCTGAGAGGATAGACGTGGAAAAAGACGTAGAAGACTTAATTTGGTGCAAGCAAATATTGTTTGATTCTGCAGGACACTTTTGAAGCGTGCATCAGCATCCTGAAAGAAGGAAATATGTAGGTGCATTCTTAGCATTCAGTCAATATTGCTTACTTACGTATCAGAATACAGATTTCCTAAAGATGCCGAAGCAGGAAGGTTTGGCTAAAGAGCATACCAATGCAAAACTGGAAGCCAACCGGTAAAAGTTTTGTTTGTGAAAAATACTTCCAAAATGAGTGTTTCCAGATTTGAAACCCACAAGGACAAGTATATAACTCTCATGCAACATCCTGAGAGCAGATCAATATTGGTACCAGGCGCTGTCCCTCGAATATTTCCATCCTTGCCTGCCGGAGCCTACACACAGAACAGATACGGAAATTCTCAGGCACAAGATATCTTGCGCAGAGAAGCGTAAAAAAAGAATCACGCTAGAAGAGGGTATAGCCAACTTTGGAACATGCCATCTTGGATCCGCCATTTTGAATGACGATACTTCCGGAAGAGACGTCACAAAACAAAAGATGAACAAAATTCGGAATAATAGAAAAAGACGATCGAAATGCGCAGTGACAAAAGACAATCACGAAGCGCTACGGGCTAAAAATTACGGTAGAGCGCAATGGGCTAAATATGGCGACAAAAATAGCAATTAAAAAAGACGATCGAAGTTCACAATGACAAAAGCCGATCGCGAAGCGCAAAAACAGAAGAGTATCACGAGGCACAATGGGCTAACTATGGTGGCCGACCGCAATGGGCTAAATATGGCGTCGAGCTTAACTGGAATATGGCAGTCGAGCGCAAGTGGAATTTTATGGACGAAAGGGGATGTTAAATGGCGAGTGAATATGATTTTTGGATCGGGTCGGGTCGGGCCCTCGCTCTCCCTCTCCCGCTATTTTGCATGAAGTATTTCGGGAGATATATTTTTCTCTTCTTGTTTTCAAAAGTTAACTCTGTCATAAGCACATCGCCAAAACAGGCTGACGTTTTGTAACGCTTTTCGACTGGATACATAAGTCCCTCCACCAACTCCTCCTTTTTCAAGTGATGCTAACTGGTCGGCTCCTGCATTCCAACTAATGATCATACAGCAAACTGCGTGTGTATCCGCTAACGACCTAGATTATGATGTTGACTGGTCGGCTCCTACTGTCCTGATGAGCGCACAGCGAGCTGGGTGTATATATCAGGCTCGGAGAGTAGCAGAAAGACGTTTGTTCCCCAACAAAAGGTAAAGCATAATTCATCGGCTATGCATAATTCAACATTAAGATATAAATGAGTTTCATGAAGATCTCTGTATTGATCCCCATTGTCTTGAATCGAGAATTTAATTTCTGTAGCTCTTTCAAGAGCGGTGACCGGATTGAAATATATGGGACTATTACCCTCAATGGTTGTTTGTATGCAGGGTTTTTCGAAAATGCTCAATTACCCTGGTACGTGCTCCATGATGATGATTACTCTTTGGAGACGAATCGTCAAATGACAATAATGAAACAAGTTTAAACTATTTATCTTCTTCGCCTCCAAAGTGCGATTCTATTAAATTTTAAAGTATTTATTTTATCATATTCAGTTCGTCGTTTCTCTCCATACTATAGATATTTCTTTGTTCGTCTTCTCTCTTGTTCAACTCTATAATATAGATCATAAAATATTCCAGAGAACCTAAAGGACGTAGGTTTTCTCTGGAATATAATGAATCATCTCATGCCTGTTATGCGAATACGTCTAGTACTCTGCACGACTTTTTCTTCTTCTTCACCACACGCTTGGTCTGCTTTCGTTTACGTTTTTCTCCAATCTGCCTGGTTTTCTTATTTCTCTTCATAGAAATACGTCCTAATCTTCGTTTCTTTGGCGATTTCAAACCTGAACCTGCCATATCTTTCACTTTATCTTCTGCTATCCGTTTCAATTATTAAATGCCTCTGATGAGCGTGTCTATAAGAATTCTTTAAATAATTTATTGCCTATATCAGAAAGAGCTTTTATACCTGCTTCTCTCACCTTTCTAACGACCGCCTTTGCACCTTTGAAAACTAAAGGCTTCACAAATTTCAAAAGACCGCTGAAAAAATTCCCTAACCCTCTAGCACGTTGTCTTAATCGACTAGAACGATACACTGTTCGTATGTCACCACCTCTCTGTGAAAAGTATCGTATATAACGATCTACATCCTCTGACATTCCGTTTATAACTGAAAAGAGCTCGATCCATCTGTGTATTTTTAATGAAAGGTAACACTAAATACGCTGGATTTATGCTATCCGGGAATTGAAATGGTACATCTAACTTATTCGCCAGCAATATTTCTATAGCATCAAAACTTTCTTTTCGAGTGGGGAATAATATGATCTGAGGCATTCATCGGATTGTATTACTCTGAGATATCAAGCCTACATACCCCCTAATAATTGAGGCTCCATTATTTCAGTGTAAACGAACACCTAAGTTGGATATCTGTGAGTTGAGTCTTGCGTTTATTTTCTGTTTGTCTCCGTTTCTTCATAGAATGACTATAAATTTTACCAAAAGTTCTTTATCTGCCACCTTCAATGATGGTCTAGCAAAAAATTCATGGATTCCTTCGATAAAATGCCTTTAATGTATATGAAACATATTTCAACTTAGCCGTGAGTCCGTCTGTTGTGACTATTATTTCTTTATAATTCTCATACCTAACATCATACGTAAGCTTTTCCTCATCTATATATTTTTTTGCAGTCTAATACTTGCTTTTTATCAAATCATCATGATAATACTTTTTCAATTCGAGATAAAATTCTAATTTCGTTAAATCAGATAAAGAATTTCTCATTTTAAGTAATAATTCATCAAGCTTATACGGGACAGAGCGTTCATTCATACCGAATGTGGTTTTAGAACTAATTTTTATTCAATATCGGATTTTTGCTTTGAATTCTACCAGCACAGTAATCAAAACTATCATATCTATAACGTGCTTTATTGAATTTCTGAGTGTGCCAAGAAATTCCTTTAGCGAGTACTGTACAATAGTTTATTTAACCAAATTGCCCTCAACGGATACGGACACAAACGGATACGGATTTTTGCATCCGCTAACGACCGGGAGAGATTGCGTAAATGATTTACTAAGATTGAGAAAATCCTTCAGAGCAATGTCATAATCTTATTTTTTATTATCATTCAAATTATTTCTCTTATCAATTAACAGAGTTCGAGAGAGTACACGTGATGGTCATACAATCTGTATAATACGTCTTTTACTATCTATATATCAACAGGTCCTCTTTCATGATGAATACAATACATCTTTCAGGTTAAGGAGCTGGATCCGCGGGCGAAGGAGTTGAATCCGAGTTTAAAGCGTGGAGATTTTGGCTCCGAGTGTAAAGACTCAACGCTATATTTCGGAAAAAAAAATATTTCTACAAGTCCCACACCATTCTTTCTAAAATATTTTTCGCTCTGTTAATTTTCTCCGAAAGTTGGATGTCGTGCTTCGGGGATAATAACCTCCAGAGCTATCGCTCTAAAGTTATGTAAAAATTATCTCTCTTTTTCACGTTACTTGCGAAACTGAGATCCAACTGTTGAAATCTACACTATATCCCGCCCATTTCACTAAGTATTCCTCCTTCCTTCCCTTCCCTCTACGATCTAAAATGCTTTCAATTTCAAATTCTGCATCCTAAGTCAGCGTTACCTTGCTTAGTTCTTCACCATTGGACGATCCCTTTATGCTTACACCATTTCAACCTTCCAACTGGTATGTTTGCACTAAAGAATTTATTACTTTCACCACTGAAAATTTCCTTGGTAAAATTTTGAGTGTAACCTTTCGAGAATGGAAACTTTGCTTTAGATATTCGTACGTGATCACCCACCGTGAATCTCGGTTTCTTTCTTTTACCTTTAGGTGTTAGCTTAAGCGCGACTGCATTTTCATCATTCTCTCGTGTTGGAGCTTCCCCTATACTCGAATGTACACGTTCAAAATAAGCAGATTCAAGTTTCGATAATACATGTCGATAAATCACAATCCGTAACACGAGAGTGGATCTATGCAACCATCCTTTCCAGCTCGGCGACGCTGGCCTCCCGGAGGTCGCTCTTCGCGTTGCTGTTGAGGCTACCTGCAGTCCCGCGGTTAGCCATACTTATCTACTGGCTTTACAATACTACGATACGTTTGAGATGAAATACTTTCCGAACAGCATGTTTGAGCCCTGAGAGGCAATCGTTTGTTGTATTCATCTACATCTACATACTACCATGCGAGCCGCCCCATGGGCGTGTGGCAGTGGGGTTTTAGGACACCAGCCATGTAAAGATGTAAGGGATAAGGTTTTGGGAGGTGAAATGGTGACATGTATTGTAGGAGTGTCAGAAAGTCAGAAACATTTATCCAAAAAAATTAATGAAATATAGTTGTGAAAAGTTGTGCACTTCGTAAAAAACTGCTACGAGCAAACATATACTGTCTCACAACTTTAAGAGGGATAAAGGTGGGAGCCCCTAGAGACTCGGAGGCTACACGCTAGGCTTAGGCTGCTTGATAAATTCAGAACTGATATTTTTCTGAGCAACACAGGGAATGTTATCATGACGCCTCACTACATCTCTACGTCTGACAGATGCGATAAAATAAGAGAGGTACACTGTGGAACTGATAGGAATAACAAAAATCTCGTTCTTTCCGCGAACAATAAGCGACCACAATTAAAACTGAGCTACAATAAATAAACTCCTATAATACACGTCACCATTTCACCTCCCAATAAACTTTATCCCTTACATCTTTATACGGCTAGTAACCTAACACCCCCTGCCACACGCCCATGCGGTGGCTTCCAGGCTATTACGCAGATGTTAGGGAATGATGCAGGTGCTTGAAAAATCATCTGAAGATGATGCTTTGCCAATGAAACCCGGGTGGTGTAAGTTTGAAGTTTGAAATATTACTTATATTTATATTTATTTCTTTGTAAAAATTACAAAGTAATAAATAAGTTACATTTTTAAACAGACATTTTTATGTGATAAGGTTTCCGCGGTGAGCAGGCATTCCTTCCTGGCCTCCTTCCGGGATTCGGCCGCGTAGTTGTATTTCTGACAACGTTTCTCCTCCTATCCCGAAGGCTTCTTCAGGTCGAAGATGCATCGCTTCTTTCTGGCCGGGTTTATATTATAGAGTCGGTCGCTTCTGATTGGGTGGCATTTTTTGGGGCCAAACCACTTTTGTCGCCATCTATACTCTGTATTATACTATCTATGACTCTACTATGTAAAACCGGCAAAAAGAAGCGCTCGCGTCTTAAACCAGAAGGTGTCTCTTAGGGAGGAGGAAAAACTTCGTCGGAAATACAACGAGGCGGCCAAATCATGAAATAAGGAAAAGGAAACTGAGGACGCAATACTTCGCAGCCCAAATTACGCGATATACTGCGACTGCATTACACACAAAAACACGTATTTTTAAGTCGACCCTGTAGCTCTAAAAACCGCACACAAGTCTCAGCCATTTAATTCACACCACAAGTATTTACTTAAAAGGCAATTATTGAGTGAATATGTCATATGTTTTCTCTCAGTCCATTTCCTTTATAATTAAACGGAAAAATTGTCATTTTAGACCGAGCTGCCATGTTCGACGAACCATTGAAACCATTAGAGGAAATATAATTTGTTTTCAATTCAATTATGTCAGTTCCAACGCACGCATTTTATTAGTAAACAGTGTAAGATCATAGGTAGTTCTTTCGGAGTGTCTTTATTAATATATTGTTTAATGTTTTTTTCAGGTAGGCAAAAAACATTATAATGCCTTGGTGTGCAAAAAGAATTTGACTGTGATGAAATATAGTGGGCGATGTGTCGTTCACTTAACAGCCACAAGAAATCGAAACAGAATCGTTATTCGCCATATTATTATATATATTGATTAATTTGTTCATAAGCAGTAAGATTTTTAAAATGATAATCCCTTCAAAATCGTGGCATAAGGATGGGAAGCATTTTCAAGAAGTAATCGAATCTTCAATCACCCACAAAAATTATGGACACGGATGGCACTTTTCGTATGTTTGACGAGATGAAGGCCACATGATGTCTCTTCCATCGTAGAACGGCTACGAAATTGTCAAGCAAGGATTTCACTCCGTCTGCATAGGGATCAAGATAACTTGGTAGCAAGTTAACTATTTGCAAAGTTTGAAAACGGCCAAAGTCAAGAGAGTTTAATTATTGCCGTTTGTCTTATGTGCAACTGGTTGCAATAATTTCCCGCTTATTTCATTACTTTACAGGTCAATTTCGCTTTTCTTTTCAATGAACTGATGTGTAGATCCAGTTCGCCTTATTTACAATTCGTTCGACGTTTTAATTAATCCATTTCAATACGGTCAGACTATCAGTTGTGTAAATACGAGCCGGGTTTGAGTGCGTTCATAGGGTTACCAAACACGATTTGACGTGAACACAAGAGGAAAGAAAAGCGCCACTTTCCTCGCAGCCAGACAGGGCAGTAAAACGAACTTTTCCGTTAATGGGAGGCAAAAATAAAACACTTTCTTACTCTCATTTTTTATTTACTTGCGTTCCTATAGTACAAAAAACGGAACACTACTCGACTTAATGGTTATCCCAAACTTAGTAAAGAAGTTCGTGAGATTCCAATGTTGACATTATAGGAAACTTATTAAACATTCCGTGTATTCATAACCAATCCGCATTCCAAGTTGTTCCGTTTCGACCAATAGTAACACACTCCTTTCGTAAGATAGCAATTATTTAAGATTGCCGTTCAAATGAAAATCGACGAACGATATTAAGGCGATCTTTGTTCGTATTTTAGTGAGTTTCTATAGAGAGTTACTCCAGTATCCGATTTATTTGGGTAGTTTAATCACATTTAAGAAGCTCGCTTACACGGTAGGCGTTTTACTGAGTTTCCATTGGTGACAGTACGCAGGTGGAGAGTTAAACCATGACTAGGGATATTAATTATGACGTCTGGGCATTAATCTTCGATAGACGCTTGACTTGTCGAATTAGACGCTATGAAAGAAGTCTCTTGTTCACCTCGGCCTCCATCTTGAGGGTTTATGCACTCCACAAACATATTTCCCTTCTCATACTCACGTAACAAGTCTTATATTGGGCGAGCATTTTTGTTGGTTGGTTTAATTTCAAACGTATTGGAATCGTTTGCTTTTTATTAATATTTAAAAATAAAATTGAAAAAAATTTATGTTACCGATTTGTTTTTCAGCAATTGTAAGACGTTTTAACATGTAACCTTGTGGCATTTGTACAGTGACATATATTTCGAGAGAATTCGATTGTATGTATACAGTTTCCCATAAACGCGAAATAATTCGTGTCATTCTCATTATAATGGTTTCTAATAAAAATCACGGCATCTTTCAAAATAAAAAGCAAGTACTTACATATATTTTTTTCTTTTAAGTTCAAATTCCGTAATCCCATAATCATTACAGTATTTTAATCGAGACGAAAATATACAATATGTTTATCTTGAATTATTAGCGTTGCATTTACCTTTATTATTATTTTTAATCTTATAGAGAAATTTTAAGGTAAATGTTTTATATTTTTCTCAGAGTTCAATAAAAAACTGTATGGGAGTTAAATGCCATTTCAATTCCTTCAGTAGTTTCCGTGAATATTTTAAAAATATTTCCTGTCCCGGTATTTGTACATCAATCCATAATTTTATGCATAATTTAGTGTAGAGCATTGCACGTATGCTATCAATGCAATTGCTAAAAATATGCTGTACTGTTACTGTAAACGAATGCGTAGCACGAAGACTTCCAGGGCTTACAGTCTGGTTCCTGGGCTTCAGAATAGATCCCTGAGGGAGAGTTTGATCATAAAATTGATGCCCCAATCTATGACCGTGGATATTCATTTAAAAATTACGTATACGGAAGTATTTCACGGATTTAAGTGAAACTAGTTCTTAGAATGTGTTAACGACTTTATTGAAAAGCCGTTAAGATGGGCACTCAGTGACTCACGATCACCCCTCCAGCCAATCACAATGTGCAAACGTAGAGACAATAATTAAAATAGTTAGTCAAGTATAGAGACGCAATGTGCACAGCGATGTCACCTTGAAGGAGGTGTATCTGGGGATGTTACACTAAGTCCACCTGTCTCTCCGCGACTTCCGATCTACGTTAATGTTCTTTCATTCTCGTATACCTTGTCTTGAATTACTTTAGAGAATCGTAATACCAGAGTCGATACCCAATTCAAAGCGTTATAATAATCTTAAAATAACACTCATATATATCGTAAATTTAATGAAACTAAACTCCCTAACGCAGAGACAAGTCCTTCTTAACAACATATCATGGGGGGGGGGGTGAAAGAATGAATGAATGGATTTATTCAATGCTCTGGGTACATACCCTTAAAAGCAACAAAAATTATAATGTACGTAACATTTTGAATTGTTATAAAATAAATACAAATGAATACTGCTGTAACAGGTAACTATAACATTTACAATTGATGATGAAGTGAAGACAATGAATTCAAAAGATTCCATAGTACAATCCATTTCCAAGCAACAACATTTTGAATTGTTTTTAAATAAATAAAAATTTATATGAAAAACCTAATACAGAATTTGCATAATAACAGCCATCAGTTACATGGTCACAAATAACGGTAGCATTAAAGTAAGAATAAATAATTGATTACTGCTGTAACAGGTAACTATGACATTTATAATAGATTGATTCCACCGTCCAGTTGAGTCTTGCTCGAACTTTCGTGGCGTTCGGACGTTCCTTGCTCTCTCCTCGTATATAGCAGTTGTGAAATGCCTAGTGAGTGCATCAAATGTGGCTCCAACGTGATGCGTAATCATAAGAAGATTACTTGCGAGCTTTGTAAGGAGCTGTGTCACTTTCAGTGCGCTTCATTGACCGATGATGACCTACAAGTGCTGGAACAACTCCAGAAGACATGGTCATGTGATACCTGTATCGGAAAAAGCCGGAATCTACGTGGTGACAATACTCCCGTTCGGGCCACATGCTATCCAGCTTCGTTAAGAACATCGCCCGAGAACGACGATGACCCACTCACTGAGCCACTTCATCGTTTCAAGCAGCTGCAGGAGGATCATGGCAAAGCCCTCATCACATGGCAGAACACCTTTAAAAACCAAGCCGATCTCCTTGATCAGGTAAATACAACTATAACCAGTATAAATGACCGGTTAGACAGCCTCTTGGAAGAAAATCTCTCCCTGAAATCTGGAGTAGCTGATCTAGAGGGACATTAGAATAAATTAGAGCAAGACCAACTGAAGAATGTGGTGGAGATTCACGGAATTCCAAAGTGCAATAGTGTGGATGATGAGACAGTGGTGCTAAAAATATGCCATGCTCTTGGAATTAACGCTGTGGTTGGCGATATTGACTCTTGTTATAGATTGAAACCCCGCAATCTTGCAAATGGTGAACCGAAGCCCGCCCCAATAATTGTTCCTTTTCTTAGGTCAAATGTCAGGTCCAGTCTCTTGAATTCACGCAGATCTAAACGCCATTTCTCATTACGTGATATCGGCCTAAGTGAGGACGTCAACCACAATGTCTATATAAATGAGTCACTCACTCCCTTTAACCGGAAACTCTATGCCATGGTGAGGAACTTGAAGATCGAGAGGAAAGTGAAATATTTGTGGGTGAGGGATGGTGCAATGTGTATAAGAAAAACTGATGAAAGTGACCGTGTAAATGTTGGGAGTGAAGATATAATTAATGAACTTGAATAGGATGAGGTGGGTACTACTCCGATTCAAAACCCTGTGCATATGAATTCTCTTGGGATTTGTCATGTAAATTGCCAATGGTTACTGGGCCATTTCGATGAGTTTAGCCAACATTTCTCTCTCCATCATTATGATATTATTTGTTTATCATAAACAGGGCTGAAGCCTGAAATCCCGGATGTAATGGTCCAATTACCTGATTATAATTTGATCAAAAATGACAGAATAGGTAAAAGAGGTGGGGGAGTAGGAGTATACGTTCATCATAGTATTAGAGGAAATATTGTGTTTACCACCTCCTCCGAATATTCTGCCATGCCTGAATTCATTTTTGTTGATGTTTCGGGATACAACGCCGCAAGTCTCTTGCTTTGTGTTATTTATCGTCCGCCCAAGTGTGGTTTATTTGCTGAATTTGAAAGTGAATTTTTAAGATTTATCCTACGTATAATAATGTTGATATTATTGGTGATTTTAATTTTGATATGTACCGCACTGATTATAATAGTTCTGTGGTTAATAACTTTATGTATTGCAATCATCTTGAATTGGTGCCACTAAATCCTACTCATCATACCGAGAGAAGCCATACACTCATTGATCTATGTGTTGTTGATGACCTGGATAAGGTTAAAACTTACTCTCAATATCCTGTGCCGTTTCTATCGGCGCACAATCTGATATATATTACCAACAAATTTCATACAACTCGTCATCCCATTCTGTCCACTATATCGAGTGATCTTAGAAGATTCGATGTATATAGCTATCAAAATGATATCCTCTCAAAGGAATGGAGTGATGGTTTTGCCTCAGGTTCCATTGATCTCAAATGTGATACATTTACTACAAATGTTCTGCAATGCATGAATACGCATGCACCGAAACGCACTCGCTTGCTGAAAAGACCTCCAGCGCCGTGGTTGACACATAGAGGATACTCGAAAACTTATGAAAGAGAGAAACAAACTGAGAACTGCTTTTGTTCGTTCACGAAATCCTATCGTCCTTGAAAAATACAAATCCTGCAGAAATAAGATCAAGTCCCTTATCTTGGAATCAAAGCGTCAGCATTATTCCAATGTCCTATCTGTGCAAACTAACGCTAAAGACGTTTGGCGTGAACTTCGGCGACTTGGTATTTTATGTAAAACAGGAAAGGCAGTAGCCCACGAGTTCTCATTAGATCAATTTAACGACTACTTTGTAAATATTACCTCGTGCAACAATCATAACGCACTTTTTGATATCTCTTCCGTAGATCCTCTCACCCCGGTAACTGATAACAGTTTTTATTTCAAGCATATTACGCCAGACATATTGCATCGATATCTTTGCTGCTCTAAGTCCAACTCGGTGGGTGTCGATAATATTTCTTCTGAATTTATTATTAGAGCAGGTGATGTACTATCTCCGGCGTTATTGGAAATATTTATTCCCTATCATCATCCACCTTTCCATCATTATGGAAATAATCAATAATCCTCCCTATAGGCAAAACCAAAAATCCGACCTCTTTCGGTGATAATCGTCCAATTTCACTGCTATGCACCGTCTCTAAAATCCTCGAAAGAATTTTATTTGACCAGGTCACTGACTACCTCACAAAGAACAATAAACTCGACAATTATCAATCAGGTTTCCGGAAAAACTTTAGCACTCAATCCACCCTCATCAAGGTTACGGATGACATACGCTTGGCTATTGATCGTTCCATGGTGACCATCCTTGTATTATTTGATTTCAGTAAAGCTTTTGACCGAGTAAACTACGGGCTTTTGCTCCGTAAAATGAAAAACCTCAATTTCTCGTCATCGTACCTGAACTGGTTTCTCTCGTACTTAAGTGGACGAAAACAGACAGTGAAATATTATAAAGGAAACCTATCCTCATGGCAACCAACAAAGCAAGGCGTCCCCAAGGGTCTGTTTTAGGCCAGCTTTTGTTTTCTTTATTCATGTTAGACCTACCTGAAAGAATCAAAATTATTAAATATATGTTATATGCGGACGACCTTCAGATATATCTTCACTGCCGATAGAAAAATCTTAATGAGTTCATTTTAAAGATCCAGAGCGATGTTGATGGTATCTCGGACTGGGCCAAACAAAACTTTTTAACTTTAAATTCCTCAAAAACCAAGTCAATAATTATTGATGATGTGAGACTTATTTATAAGGTTTATCTTGAAACCACATCCGGTATTGCACTTGATGACATACCAATTCCCTATTCAAATTCTGTCCGCTACTTGGGCATTATTATGAACAACACCCTGACATGGCACGATCAGATACATGCAGTATCCAATTGAGTTAATGGTATATTGTATAAGCTTAAAACACAAAAAAATCTTACCTGTGCATATAAGGAAATTGTTAATTACTACCTTAATTTTCCCTCATATAGAGTATTGCACTCTATCCTTTGGAGATCTGAATAGCAAAATAAATTTGAAATTGCAACGGTTACAGAACTCATGCATTAGATTCATCTTTAATCTACGCTGGGATCAACACATTTCCTCCCATAGGGAAAAACTAAACTGGCTAGATATTTCCTCTCGGCGGAAATACCTCCTATGTATCTTTGTATTTTCCCTGTTCAAAAACAAAACAACGAAATATTTACTTGACCTCTTTCAGTACACACTTATAACCAGAACTTTGATAGCTCGGAGTGATTCATCAAATCTATATCTACCATCACATAGAACCACAATGTTCCATAAATCGTTCGTCGTCAGATCTATCGCACTATGGAATGCAATTCCCAACAAAATAAAAAACTGTACGACAGTGGAATCATTCAAGTATCAATGCTATAATTACCTTTTACAGCAGTGATCAAATTATTTATTTTTACCTTAATGTTGATATGTCTGTTTTTTAATGTAAAATTTGATATACGTTTTCATTTTTGTTTCTATTCAATAAAATTTTTAAATGTCGAGTCGAGAATGAGGAAACTTAAGAAGAATAAAATTGTACCAACTATCCTAGACACATTGTTGTGAGTCGGATGTCGTGCGAACAATCCCTGAATGTAGTGCTTTGTTGTCGACAAGAAAACATCGATTTTTGCCAGTAAGGGAATGATTGTTGTTCAACATTTTCGTATTTTCGGACGCAATGACTTGCTAGTGCATGAATTGCTGCTAAAATGAATGCGTCTTCAATATCTATGCTGATATGCACGATTTAAGGAAATTTGTTTGAGTACGTCGAAAGTGATGACGTTATAGAATAAGTCCATACAAATCATTGTTGTAAATGGAGAGGGAAATACGCCATGAAGCTGTAGCCATGACAATCAAATATCGGTGTATCCTTGTTATATCCTTACTTTTCTTAAATGGATTAAATTCGACGGAATGGACAAATTAGCAGATGTAAAGCAATGAATATGCGCCATATTTGTGAAATTTAAGGCAATTAACTTTTGAAACGTATATTGGCTGTTCGGTACAATGGATTATCTTAGATTTTACCAGAGTTTTCACCAGGAGTGTTAATTATTTTCAATTCAAATATAAAAACACTAATTAAAGGAAAAAGCATATTGAAGAAGTAAGTGTTTGCTGATTTCTAGTAAGTTATCGATGGATAACATCGTAAAATTGCAAAATGTTTGCGTTAGCCCGTAACACCTAGCGGCAAATGGAAAGAATAGAGCAGGGAGAACCAATATGGTTGTTATTTCGGTTATCCAGGCTATAATTTGACTTGGTTATGCTCTTTCCATGTACCTCAAAGGTGCAAACCAAACAAAGCATATTTCTTTCACATAACCTTGTCTCAGCTACCTCATAACATACCATGCTTTTATTTTTAACTTTACTACTTATCCTGACTAGATATACGGGCCATTCTGAATATTAACGAGGTGAATTTTGGTAAATGAAAGTGATATTTTATTTGTAAATCATCGGAACCCACGAAAATCCCCGAACTTCGTGTAACTCACCTACGTTCTAGATATATTTTATATTAAGACATTTCGAACATTTCTTTTACAGCGAGTTCATATATATTGAATTCTGGATAAATTATAAATGAAGGCACGTACATCTGATCATTTTTTGATTAATTTTTGATTTTCACTTTGGAATATTTGAGGGGCAGTCAATAGAAAGGTTTTAACGAAAATTTGTCATAAAAAGACAAAAGAAAGATGAATTGCGTGTGGCCTGCCATATTTTTTGCAAATTTTCCTTAATTCTGATACGATAATGGAACAATATTAATGGTTTAATGTCTGTAATCCCCGCCTATTGATATTGGTTCTCATATTAAATCTCTCATTTGCTGTTGTTGCTGAGAATTAGTTAACTACGGGATAATTACGGTAATTTTCTGGAATGTTATAGTAGTTTTCCGAGTGGAAAATGGCTATTTCTGTTATTCATTATGATGAAGTTCCCCTATGTAACGCCTGATACTTATCATTTTGACCGAAATATATTTCCGAGTCCTTGATACACAGTTAGTTGCTAAGGAAACAACCGAAAAACAATCAATGAAAAAATAAATCCCGCATCTGTCAAAAACATTCCCGCAGTTTTGTTTACATCGCATGGTAAGTGTTCACGGAGTAAATTATTGTACATTGCAATCAAGAATAAAACTCGGTCTCTGTTAGCTTTGTGGTATTCGATCCAAAATTAACTTGAAACTTTTGGAGACCACAAAAAATTTCAAACTTCAGGACGAACTGGGTTTCGATGGCTAAGCGTCGTCATCTTCCAGGTGGTTACATAAAAGATTTATCTAATTCCCTTCTATATATTACCAGTTGGGTAATTAACCTCAAGTAATAATAACGGTAATTTACCGATCTCTAATCCTTACGTATCAAAGATACGCTTCCATGTTGCAACAACGCCAGGAGGAGATCACTTCATTGTACGTAGCGGATTTCGCTTTCCTAGAGAAAATATAGATTGTCGTCTTCCTTTTAATGTTATCTCCTTTAATTTCCTGTCCTTAGAAATCACATTCGCTTTGCATGCACTCAATATGTTCCTTAATACACTCTCCTCTGATACTGAAAAAAGTCATTCTGTATTCTTAAATAAAAACATGTAAATGGTCATTTCAAGTATATTCTAAAATCCACGACTTTCTCCGTGTCTTAATCTTCCTCCCTCTCTCTCTTATACGCCATTTTCATTCTTCTGCGTAATATCTGTCATTATAGATTCGACTTTCTTCCACTCTCTCTCGATGTTATAACGAGGCAAACGATGCACACTCCTCTTCAGAAGAGTATATTTAGCGATCGAAGATATAACTTCTGATTAAGAAACAGTCTTCTTCTCTTCTAAAGGTTGTCCTTGTTGTTGCAGCCACGACTTCCAACAATCTCTTTTTTCAGCCTTCCTCTTCATTTCATTCTACGAGGTGTATCCCATTTCCATCGCCAATACTTTTAGGTATGAAGTTCTCGGTCGTCCTCTCTGTCTTTTGCCTAGAATTTTTCCTTCCATAATATTTTGTATGGAGTTGTAGTGCCTGAGTAAGTGTCCGATGAGCTTTGCTTTTCTTGTTTTAATTGTTTCCAATATTTCTCTTATTGAATGGAATTTATTTAGTACTTGATCATTAGTTTTACTGTCGGTCCACTTAGTTTTTGTAATCATCCTCCAAAACCACATTTCTGCCACTTCAAGTTTGGTCATTTCACTCTTCCTTAGTGTCCATGTCTCGCATCCATATGTTAGCACACTCCATACAAAGCTTTTCAGGAATTTCTTCCTAGTCTCAATACTATTGCTGTTATTTACTAGGAGACTTATCTTTAATTGAAAGGCTTTCTTGGCTAGCGTTAATCTTCTTTTGACCTCTAAAGAGCAGTTGTTATGATTCTCTAGTATGCTACCCAAGTAGCAGAACTCTGTCACTTCCTCCAGTCTCACTCCGTCTATACATATATTCGTTATCTTTTCTCTTATCTTTCTTTCTACCACCATGATTTTTGTTTTCTTGGTGTTTATTTTAAGTTTCAGTTTTAATAAAATATTATTTAGAATCTTGAGCATTCGACTAAATTCCTTCTCTGAGTCAGCTACTAGAGCTATGTCGTCTGCAAAACGAATGCAATGAATTTGCTTGCCATTTATTTTAATTCCTCTTGTCTTTGTTTTCATTTCAGACATTGCTTCTTCTATGTATAAGTAAAACAAGTAAGGCAATATTGGGCAACCTTGTCTAACACCTCTTCTTATATTTGCTTCTTTCTTGGTGCCACTGATTTCTATTTCCGTACTTTGGTTTTTGTAGAGGTTTAAAATCAATCTTTTGTCTCTCCAATCCAACCCTATTTTGCACATTGCTTGGAGCAGTAGTCGCATTTTTGTACACATTGTTGTTATCTTGTTTTTAACAGCCTTGAATTTATTAAAATTTTTGGACCTTAACTTACTTCTTCTTTAAATGAGCTCCAAGATCTCTTGGATCATCCAAGATTTTTTAGGGTTCAGTTTCTTTACTCTTAGAGCCTTGTCAGCAGCTGTTATTAAGCCAGATTTGGTACCGTCCCATCCATCATTTTCATTCACTAGTTTGTCAGCTGTTTCTTGAAATTCCTGTAGAGTGTCAACATCTTTTAGTTTATGTAAACACCATTTACTATGATTAACCGTTTTATGCTTCTTAAATTAAATATCACAGTTTGCTATCACTAGTATGTGATCGCTATCCACCTTAGCTCCTGGATAGCTGTGACTAGATTTAATCTGGTTTCTAAATCTTTGCTTTACTATTATGTAATCTATCATGCATATCTTATTTTCTCCAGGTGCTTTCCATGTGTATCGTCTCCTCTTGTGTACCTCATAGCATGTGTTAGTTATTACAAACTCATGTTGTAAACAGAATTCCAACAGTTTACTACCTCTCGGATTTACATCTCCTAATCCAAATCTTCCAACATGTTTCTGATTTTCTTGTATTCATACTGACGCATTAAAGTCCCCCATAAGAATAACATTCTCTTTGTCTTCTACCATCTCCAAAATATAATACATGGAGGTTCTTTTCAATTTTTGTATCTCGAAAATCTCCATAGCGGAGTGGATGTGATTATAATCCATTCCACACACTGGCAGTGCAACCTTACTCCCCGTTGCAGGCGGGTTGGACCAGACTCGACCGCGCGACCGAAAAACTGATGTGAAATTCGGCGTCGAAAACGGTCGCAGTATCACTCATCGGATTTACTCTGTGAAAGCTTTGTAGAGTTTTCCCGTATAAGTTACTACGTGATGCTTGGCGATGAAATGGACTATTTCTCTACGTATATTTAAAAAAATGACAAAAAATGAGGGTCCGCCATTTTGTTTAACAACTATGGTGAATAATTACAAAAATGTAAGCAAACTACATTAAAACAAAGATGAAAATTTGTTCAATATTTTCATCATCATTCATTCATAGTACATCACTTTTTATTTCTATTCTTTACCCGTAAAGGTTTAGCAAGGGCTTGATTTTGAAGATTTCGTGAGAAAATTGAGTGTAGACCATTTTTGCGAAATTGGTCCAACTTTGTCCTCATGCAAATTGTAAATTGTTGATTACTAAGGAAAATGCTTTACATTAACACATGAACAGGTCTTATGAAAATATTTATGCAAAGCTTCAGCTGCCTGGCTTGCAAAAAATCACGTTTTGTATTTGGGCCCGACGTTTTGTATTTGTTAGTGACACTATCGATTAAAGCGGCCTCAAACGTATCTTGCTGTACTTCCATGCTCGAGTTCTAACTCTGTGTTTAAGTCTACCTCAGCCTACCTAATTATAATTATGGGCGTAATTATAATTACAAGTTAAAAGAAATTTTTCTTAAATATTCCATATTACTCCGATTATGATGATTCCAAAAAGGTATGATTTCAAAGATAACACTGTTCGCCATCTCTGAAATTATTATATTTCACATTTTTGGTAGTTGTTACGCGTTCCTGATGCTAAGGTTAGCAAGTTATTTGTTGTTGACACGCGTAAGATGTTCGCGTTTCTAAGCTTACATTGTAGGCATATAATAAGGATCCCCATTGTTTACGCTATTGCTGTGCCATTATGTGAAAGAATAGCCGTCAACAATTCCCTGAGATGAGTCCCGATTGGGCCCGGAACTATGAGTGAGAACCAAAGATCCATCCCTCACTACAATTGCACTGAATCTATTCTAAAGAAGGAACAGTTTCAGAACATTATATTTAATTCAAAACTGTACTTTCGTTCCGTTAACGATAACAAAGTCGAGCCGTACATAAAGTTTCATTCTAAACCGAAACATTTATCAAAACTAAAGCCTATAGTTTTGTTCCGGATCGAAAATATAAGCTTGGTTCTCGTTTCGTTTAACATCCCTGGCCGTGAGTCGCACTGCACAGTCCGTAGCATGTAATATTCGGCCTCGATACTTCAATTAGTTTGGACTCAACTTACACATATAGCTTGAGCCTGAATCAGACTCACAACTTGAGACTTTTTCCCGGCACTGCAGCCAAAATGAATGAATTCCACGGCTCTCCCACGGAGGTCAGAAATTTGTATGAATCTGAGCACGCGGAAAGAAAGGTAAGGGAAAATTCTTACCAAATATGCTTTTTATACCCCTGGTAAGAATTTTCTTCACTCTAGTTCTTATTGGTAATAAGTCAACCCCTCTTAAACACCCTTGAGGTGGCTTGCAGGGTAGTCTGTAGATATATAATTCCAGCGTGTCGGGGTGTCGAGAAAAACTCTTGAAATTATGCATGACACCTAAATGCACGTACATCCGATCTTCTAATTACCATTCAATCCAAGAACAACCTGTACGATTTAACGAAAATAGTTACCAAAGCGGAATAGTTCCAGAGGACCTCCACCATTTTAAGAAGCGTAATGATTGCGTAACCAAAAAAGACAAGGACTGAAAGAGGTGACGAGCACTAAACCTTGAGTCTTGTGCCTCACGCGTCAAAAATACTGACAGGAATAATTAGTATAAGCCGAAAGGTAGAAGAAAAAATTCAAGACAACCTGTCGGAAAACAAAATTGGATTTATGAAGAACAGGCCTACCAGATAGGCCTTACTCAGCCTAAGAGTAATGAAAGAGAAAATAACACATGACTACAAGCCATAGTATATCGCGTTCGTGGACTTGCAGAACGACTTCGACGATGTTGAGTGGAACAAGATGTTCAGACAGCTGGGAAAACTCGGAATAGATAAAACGACGGAAGAACAATTCACCGACTATACTAGAAGCTAGCCATTAAAATACGAAGGAGGGACGGAAGACAAATATAAGCTAAAATTAGTAAATACAGTAGCAACTCGATAATTCGAAGCACGATAATACGAAGTTTTGATTTTACGAAGCAAAACTGATGGTCCCGACGAAAAGCCTATGCTTAATACATGGCGCTATTCGAAAATACGAAGTTTAGAAAAGGCGAAATTTTCAAAAATACGAACCTCAGACCCAGTTCCTACGGAGAAACTGAGTTCGTTTTTACGAACCTTGAGGAGAAATCGCGACAAAAAAATCTCTCTTTGCCGACGTAGACACCAAACAAATCAGCGTGGCCGAATATAATCTATCAATGTTGTGTAATGCGTGAATTTTAGTGCGTTTATCTCTCACAAGTGCCTGAGTCACACAGTTATTTATCAAGTTTTAGTCGTGGATAATTTAGCGAGTAACGGGGAAATTGGTAGCTTGAGGCAAATTTTCCCTTATTTTATTTTTGTTTTAACTATTAGCTGCATTTCCATGATGTAAACAATTCTGTTTTGGTTATAACTCATGTGTGTCGCCGCGTACCAACTCACTGCCATGCGCTATTAGCGGCAATTTTAATTTATTGAGCGCTTGAACGGAAGATGAAGCGATTAATTGATGTGAAATAGGACTAGGATACCTGTTGCAGTCGCTTTACCTAAATCAATGGCATCACTATGAATAAACCCAAGTTTACTCCCGCTATAGTCCATATTTCATGAGAAACTAGAAGAAAACAGTTTCCAAGAATTTACGAGGGTATAGCCGCCCCCGCGATTGATATAATTTAACATTTAAAACGGTTTATTTCTAATTTTGAAACAGATGACCCAATCGGGGGAGTGTCTCAATAACATAATATTGTAATGTACTATCTGTGCCCGACATGCCTAGCGATTTCTTTATCTGGGTTCAAAATCATTCCCTAAAAGAATTTGAGACCTACATCCGTTGCAAAATTACTTCACCCGAGTTTGAAGACTGATATCTCAAAGACGGCTCAATCGATTTTAAAATGAATCACACCAAATCATAGCTTGTTTATTTCTACGTTTAGTGATTGTGTACAAAACGTTTTACCATTTACATTGATTTCAGTGTGCTTAACAACAGAATTTTAGCGCATTTTCCGGGTACCGGACGGATGCATCACATATACGGCTTCGTAATAACGACAATGATCAAGATATCGGAATTTCCTTCACAAATATTGTAGCAAAGATTTTTTTAAACAACTATACGATAACTATAGTTTTAAATTATTTAATGCATAAATATTTTAATTATTGATGAAATTGCAAGACTGCCTTATTTTCCGTTCCGCGAATCCTTGAAAACCGCCGTTTGGATCTTCTTCAAGCTATTGGGTTCATCATCATGAATCCACATATAAAATCTTAGATGAATTTGTTGGTTAATCAGTATCGATTAACATTTGTTTTGGAAAAAGAGCACGCTGAAATGCCAGGAGCTTGCCCGGAAGAAAAATGGAGAGGTGCGGGCTGTTGCCCAGTCAGAGGGTTGTCCGCAAGATGCGCGAGGAATTTCCTACTGTAAGCATTTACCGGCAGGGGAAAACTACTTCGTTCGTAGTAACATACTGCAGTACGCGTTAAAAATTACAGCACTCACCAAAGTATGACCAGAGGCATTTTTGACCACTTTCCATCAACTTAATCAACACTTTTCTGGGATTCTCAACGAAAGAAACAAATGGCGCTGAAAACCATCATCAACTCCATCTCCGAAAATTTGGCACGAAGAGGCATAGCGACGGTATGTTTCCACACAGATCTAAAATGACACTGATGACCATTCTTAAAAATGACCCTTTCTGCCACAATTTACCGAGTCCTAATGACTCATGCACAGTGATAGGACAACTGGTTTTCCCCTGGTTACTGGTATAGGAAATAGCGACACGTATACGAAAATCGAGCCCAAGTATTAAATAAAAATGCAAACAAAGAGACCACTGGAACAAATCTTATTCCAAGTACAAATAAATTACGTACTTTTTAACACAAATTATGTCTTACTGATATGATTCTGATGGAGGTGATTGAGCAACTCGTAAACGATCTGCTTCGTTGCATGCTTGTCGTTACTCGCTTATTTGTGAAGCTCGCGTGCCAAAACTCATTTTTTGGAGCGACTCATGATTTACCTAGTGTACAATGGTTTAAATAATTTAGAAACCTTCGCGGACGCGCGCACAACAACTCACCAAAGTCTCATCGAAATCTGATGAATGGTATTGGAACGCATTGAAGTTGAACAAACAAACCTTTTTATTTATTAGATAAGACCTGTGATGAACCGCTAAGACTCTTTAACCCGATGAAGCCGTCTTCCGCGAAATATCGTCCTATGAAGTATAGTTCTTTGCATAAGTGAACCAGAAAAATGAAATCTTAAAATAAAATCACCACGGAAGCCTTGTCTTTAATTTAAATCCAAGACGTTGTTAGGGTAACTTCATGAAATTTTACTGGAACCAAATTTCATCCATTAATAATTACGGTGAATTTGTTGTGTAGCCAGGCCTTGATACATTACATTTGATGTATCATCACTGCTCTCTCTGATTTCCACGAGATAAATAACCGATTGAGTCAGATTTCATTGTGATGACATGAGTAACTTTGAGTCCTTGGGATTTTAACACGCAGATATGACACAACATGGGTATGAATTGGATCCTGATGCGCTCTATTTCAAAATCACCCGGCGTTTAGAAGAATCTAACTACAAAAATACTTCTCTGCGAAAACTTATTGCCGTCATCTGGATTTTACCACAGAAAGGAGTTAGGTTTCAGCCTCAGCTTCGGTAGATTTTTTTCCGTGACCCCTACCGCTTCCAAAGTTCTCCTTGAGTAAATTTTACCAAGTTCCGCTTCAAACAGTTAGCCCTATTTCGTTTTCGTGTTTTATGCTCCTGGACAAAGTCAAGCATAGAAGATGTAAGTCGCAGAAGGGAAAGAAAATAACTAAATAATGAAATGGAGAACGCTGGATCTGGAATATCTCAGCGATACCCATTTAGGATGAAGTTTCTCTTTCACGCTATTGTGAATAAAAAGTTCTAAAAATCGAAGAGTGATTCGGATATCACTTTATAAATACGAGGTATTTCAGTAGCTTCTATGTTTTAGCTTACCGAAGTTGGCATATATGCACGCCACGGGATAAAATGGCGTTCAGCATAACACCTACGACGCGAAGAGATTATGCGTAGAAGGGTAAAAAAGTAATCGCTTACTTTATTTCCTGGATTAATGTTTTGCCGAATAGAACTATAAGCGCGAATCATTGAAGTGAAAAAGAACTTGGTCATGAGTTAATATTTCTTCCTCGAACTTCAATGAGCGGTGAAACCGTTTGGCTTGGAACGAAATAACAGTTCTTCCCAATTTCGTATATCCAGTAGGCGACGAGGAAGAAACCACAAATTAGTGACCTGAGAAGGATTTTTTAAATGGACTAAGTCCTTTTCTATTTTTACCTATAATTGAGCGATAATGAAAGTGCGATTGGAAGGACGGTCGAGCCAGCTACCATCTTAATTGCGTAGATGTTAAAAACATCGATAAGAATTGGATTGGTGAAGCGCCGTCATTGCAAGCGAAGGCATGTCCTGGGCCGCAATTGAAGCGATCGTTCTATCTCCACAAACTGTGATCTGAGGTTCTATTTTCTTCGGTATCATTCTCCACGACCTCCCCGTAAATATTCCATCGGTCCAAAAAATATCGCCATTCAGAACCGGAAACCTAGTATACTCGGAGATGATTAAGATATGGAAAATGTCCGGTTCACGCCCAATTTGTCGTCATGCGATTAGTAATTGGAACAAAGTAATATTTCTTCTCAAGTTCGTGTTTCCAGAAGGCGACGGGAAAGAAACCACAAACAATGACCTGTGAAGGATTTTTATAAGGAGTGAGTCTTTAGCTCATTTTATCTATGATTGAGCGATTAAAGAAAGGGTGATTGGAAGCGCGGTCGGGCCAGCTACCACTTAACTGCGCGGATGTTAGAAACAACGCCCAGTTGAACATTCTGATTAGCCGCAGATTAAAAAAGCTAAAGTGTCATAAAAATGCAGAACTTGCTTTATATACATCTTCTAAACTGGGCGAAAATTTTGCAAAGAAAATAATATTAAACTAAAAATCATTTGCATAGGGAACGAAGTAGTGATAGTTATTTCACGAACGTGTGTGACATTTAGCTTATGATTTAAAGGCATTATTTCGAATGCTTTCTCGAATAATGACTATAAATCGTTTTAAAACGTTTCCAAAGACCAGAGAAGTCAGGGGGGAAAAGGGAAATATTGTTCGCGATTTATGGAAAAGGTTCGAAAATGCGAAACTGGAAAATACGAAGTGCCGAATTTTCGGTCCCACCAACTTCGTATTATCAAGTTGCTACTGTATGTAGTTGAAAGAGTGAAGCAACTGTCTAAAACTGAGGCCTAAGATTGTAGATGCGAATTTCCAATTTTGCTAGTCTTACAGGCTTGGTGCCGAAAGTGATGATATGACTGTGTAATTCTTTAACCTTGGAGCCCTTATCGTGAATAGCTATTTCATAGAACAGGACGAGCCTGTTTAAATCAATGATGAGACTAAATTGATTCACCGGGTTATCATATAAATCGTTGAACTTTTTCTCCTAAGTATAGTTACTACCGCCGTAAGGAGGCATGTAGAGGAGGAGGATGTAGAGGAAGCGGTTTTCTTTCACATAACCTTTTTTGACTCAATCAATTAGTAGTGTAATAGTAACTTATTCCTGTATCATCCTTAACAGCTATTTTTAATCTATAAGTCCTCCTTACTCTCAGATCAGTCATTATCACTAAGCTCATTTAAGTGCCCCTCCCTGTTCTTCGAAAGGTAAGGTTCAGATACCGACCGAATTCTCAAGGATAAAACGGGCTCTGTTGGTAAGAATTTCATCGTTTAAGTTCACCCTAAAAGTAAAAATGTGGAAGTATTTGCCTAACATAACATCATACTCTTGATAACACGTTTTTTAAGTATTTTCTCCAAACTTACGCGGTAGAACATAAAGCAAGGTATATCTTCTGCTGGTGGGTATTTATTAGGATATCTTTACTATGGAAAATAATATTCCTGTACATAGGTTATAATTGTAATTTGCACATGAAAAACTAGGCTAAGCTGCTTAGTCATGATATAAATCTGCATGTATTGCAAAATTATAATGTATATTTTCATCTCAGCGCGTAAATTCGTAAGACCATTCCGAGAAAAATAGGTCACACACTGGAAAACTAGTAAAATGAATTGACAACGCGTCTTCATTAGTCGAAATCTTGCGTAAAAGTGATAAGTCGCGAGAAAATAAGAGTAAATGGTTAACGATCTCCCTTTGTATGGGATTCCATTCCGTTGATTTTAGAAACAAAAAACAGAGGGAATGTTCTTCGAACAAGGACATGGTAACTATCGGGAACTGGTCACTTGTAATATTTACGACTATGATGTTCAATAAAGAAATATACTGTATAAATAGTTGCCAAATAATCTCAAGGTCCGTGTTAGTTAGGAAGGTCGATAGACAATGTAGAAGAAGACTAACCGAATAAAAAATCAATATTGAAATTTGAAATCGTAACATTTACGGCCGTTAGCACTCCACATAAGTAATACCCCTGAATTGTATATTCCACGCTTTAACTCCGATATTCTGAACTTTTAAAATGTTTTTATAGTGAATTCTTGCATATTCTTGACATCATCAGCATTTCATTAAAAGAACTTATTTTGAAAAGGAACTTGGAATGGGGACTTGATGTGGCAGATTCAAAGAACTGATAAAATCACAGCGCCATTCATCATTAATTGATCAATCCTGAGATTGGTTGACTGCCGACCTCCATCCTTCAATATCTAATGCTAGTTTGACTACTTCCGGGTAATTTTTCCTATGTATGTACTTTCCATTGAACACGCTCCTGTCACACAGTGGACAATATACCCTGAAACTTGTACCCCATGGGATATATTTTCCAATTAGATTGAAAATTTTCATGCTTACTGTCTCGGTGCACAATTAAGTAAAAACTTCGAACTTGCAGAAAAGTTCTTTACTGACCAAGTCGATATTCGAAGGTTAAAGCACAGTTTTTCGGACGGGCGAGAGACTGCCACAAAGTTCCTTGGTCTAGGTATTTATACCCTTCTTGATTCCAGAACCTTCTAAGGTGCATCTCCATTGCAGGCATTGGCATTGGAATATTGGCTTCGGCCGGACCGTGTCCTGTTTGACCCACGTAGGGCAGCCGGCTACACTTCCCCTTCCTCAAAGAAAACATACAAAACTGGGAATTCAGACAAACAAGCAAGGGAAATCAATAATGCCATCTTTGGGGAGGGCAAACGAGACATCCATATATCGTTCTGTCAGGAGTTACTGGTCGTCCTGCCGCTGATACTGCCTCTGTCCTTCCTGTCCGGCAATCCATTCGGAGACTGCTCAAACCATGGGCCACAGGCCTCATCTGTTAGTCTTGGTCGCCTCCCGGCTGCGGCTAACACCTCGCAATGCCTCCGGACGATTCCTTCAGGAGTTTTCACCCAATATGATGGTGGGAGATCCGATTCTCCGCTGATCGTTCCATATTGTTTGCGATCTTTGATCCCAACCAAGATTCCTGGGGTCTGATTTTATAACTTGGCTTGCGTTTGAACGTCACTGAACCGTTCAGCTTCGATCGAGCTCACTTCATTCGTGTGAAGTGTTTCGAGCGATTTTATACGGGTGATCGCACAGCAGAACGTCAACGCTAATCTGTTGTCAGATGCGCGGCATATCTCTCACTTGTTTCTCTTGAACGCATGCACAATGAGCCTAGTTTTGCTTGTTCCCACTTGTTTAGAATCTTTTTGAATAGCCATCAAGAAGAATTTTAAAATGTTCAGTGCATACGAAATCGATTTATACTTTTTCACGAGTGTTATAAATTACCCTCAATGCCTTCATTTGAAAATTTAAGCCCTAATACCTTGTCATCCTGAGGCTTTTACAGATGGATACTATTTCGCCAGCTTCAATTGCCTCTTAGCACTGTATCATTAAAACTATAATGTCACTATAAAAGTAGAAAGCAAACAAAATATGATACATCAGAGTGTTGCTGTACCTTGAGTCTCTTTAATGAATAATCATAGACTAAACTGATCAAACTGAAGAACATAATTTACGAATTTCTCACCAGTGAGAGTCAATAAAGATTATGTAGTCGAAGGTCATTATAAACACTTCCCGTTCATATCACATCGCATTCCACTTCAAAAAAGCATTTTTCCTAAATAAAGTATTCTGCACATATAAAGATCAATTTAATTCTACTGTATAAAAAATTGTTATTGCGAATGATCAATATAACTTTACTTATTGAAATGAGAAAACTTTGTTCTCATATAGATGCGATATTCACTCAACCTTCCTGATATTTTTCATTGTCTTAATACATGGTTTGATGGTTCTCTTAAAATGTCAATGTCCTAATCTTACGCTCGATAAAATTGGTTTAAATTATCTTGGACATAATATGAAATGTAATTTTCGACATCAATTGATTAACACATTCATTTATAATCAATGACTCTCCTCCTAATAATCCTTTATCCCAACAAATCCAAATCCTAAACTACTATATTCAAGGATGACCAGCGTATTATCAAGTGATATTGAAAATAACTTGGTGGATCACTTTCACAAGCGTAGTTCTTGCAAAATGTATCACATCTTCCGTTAGATTTTTTGAACATCTTTGCCACAATTTTAAAAATCTCACACTCCACCAATAATAGGCCTCTGGACACATTTTTAATTAGCCTTAAAACTTAAACTAAACTATCTAAAAGGGTTATATAACACACATCCCGCATATAATATGTAATTATTTAGCATATTGTTTTTTAATACAAAAAGAAGAGAGCTTAGCTGCTCAGCAGACACGCCCACTTCAAAACGTATTACCATTGGCTGACGGAAATGTGACGTCAGTTCATACATCCATGCGGGCGATTTAGAGAGTCGCAGCACGCAGAGCACATTGTAATTAAAGGAGTTACTACAGCATCGCAGCGAATTTTTCGTCGAATCTTTAAAGCCTTTCTAGTGAGATTTTCCTCATATCTGTGAACTTCATGGAGCTCGGGTTCGATAAGGCAAACGCAAGAAACTTGCCTAAAATATCTACTGCTTCCATGTTTACTTACATTAGCAACAACAATGTCGGCCCCGGTGGCGGCGGGGTAAAGTCCTCGTCTGATAACCTGGGGGTCACGAGTTCGACTCCTGGGTAGATTATCAACTGCCCAGGACAGGATGTTCGTGTTCGTCAAATGAGTTAATTGCAAGAGAGGACTGTAAAGTCCAAAATTCGCTCAGTAAAGACAACCTTTTATTATTTTCATGAGCTAAGTACACTACGTTCACCAATCGAACTCAGATCGATTTACCTGGTTCACCTCGGTATGGTAAACGCAACGGGCTAGTGGGATCAATATGAGAAGCGGGCTAACTCGACCCGCTTTCTCTACCGGTCTGAGATTTCACATCAATATGAACCGATTCAAATCAATATTTCAATCGATTTCACATTGATAAACCAGGCGATCCAAGTAGGCTGTCTTTGAATGTTAAGATCGGTCCGAGTCCATATAGTTCTGAGTTCGATTGGTAAACGTAGAGAAACAAGCTGGAACTCGGAGAGTGAAGATGGCTAGGTAAGAGTATGGTAGTCATTGCAAAATTGTTCTTTTTCTTGTAAATTTGTTGAATTTTACGACTTAATCATTAATTATTTCATTGTCCCATAAGGGTTGTACGAGAAGAATACGCCAATGATGCTATCGGTTTCGTGATAGTCAAGCGCGATAAAAACGAATGCATCGTTCGTGCTCGTGTGTGCCCAGAACATAGAATTCGATCGAAGGCGTATGTTGTGGAAGCACGGCTTTTGGAAGAGAGTGCTTCCAAAAGCGTATTCTCTTTCTCCCTTTTCCCTGCTTGCCTAACATCCTTCCCCGATATCACACTCTTGAGTAACCCATCGCCCTTTATTACATCCTTCAGCCATCTAACCTGCCTATTCCGGATTTCATTCAGAAGTTTCCCTTCTCCATCCTTCTCCACACTCACATCTCCAATGCCTGCAGCCTATTCTCGTCCTTCTTTTTGAGGGTCTACGTTTCTGCCCCATACAACGCTACGCCCCATATCAAGCTCTTCATCAGCCTCTTCTTCACAACCTAAAAAAATGTCCCTGTCATCAGCTCCCTTCTATTACTAAACGCCTCCTTCCACTATTCTCTTCCGTATGTCTTTGCTACTATGCCAATTTTTCTCTAGGGTGCAACTTAAGTAATTAAACTGTTCTACTTGCTCGAGTTTGTATCCTCCAACTTAAATCACAAGCCTCGCTTTCTTTGTCCTAGAGAATCTCATTACTTTCGTTTTTTTATGATTTATCTTCATTCCGAATATCCCGCACTGCATTTATAAAGCATCTATCAAAGCTTGCAGTCCCTTCTAAGATCCACTGACCAATGCCTGATTGTCCGCGAATCTGACTTTATCAGATGGCCTCCCACTTTGATTCCGACCTCAAGATCTTCCCATGCTTGTCTTACCATTTCCTCAGCATAAATGTTGAAAAGCAGTGGCAATAACGGGCACCCTTGCATTGCCCCTCGACCTAGAGTTGCTCACCCTGATTCACCATCAGCCACTCACACCTGCTCCCTCAGCGTCATATAAAAGTTTTGGATTAGTCTCCTGTCTCGCCAATCTATTCCCATTTCCCCCAGTATTTTCGTTAGTTTATTTTAATTTACCCTAATGAAATCAGGCTGGATTTTGTGGAACCTTTCCATATCGGAAATCAAAATATTTTGATTTCCAATTCACCCTGACAAAAGCTGTTCCCAAATCTATAGAGCAAGCAAAAAAGTCCTGCTTATACTTCCATGTTTCTTTCTATAAGTGTCCTCATTTTTAAATACTAAGTATAAGCACGTAATTGGTAGTAAACCATTCACAAACACTGCTTACTTTCGCATCAAAAGATACGGACAACACTCACGAATGTATTAGCTGACGTCATTCAAGATGGTGGCGGTGCGAATTACGTTTTCACACGAAGTGAAGTTGTGCTATTTCAAATTGTCATATTTTAATAACGAATAACATTTCGTCTAAGTTTCTTTGAGTACAAGCAAAGTTTTTATCTTTACTACTCGAAAATGTGATTACTTTAATAAGTGTCCTGAGACCTATTGAATTTTTTTCAAATTATACATACAGACATATTATCAAGCTTTCACTTAGGCGAAAATCACGTGACTTCCAAAGAAAACTATTTTAATAGTGTCCCTAACTTTCCGGCATTCATTTTCCATTCCATCACCAAGCTTCTTTTTGTAGTCAGTAATCGCTCTCTTCCACAATATAGCGCATCTTAAGTCCAAATTGCCTATCTTTACAAACTTTTTGCAGAAATATCACCATAGACATCCGTGCAATCTATCACAGAACATGTACAATAATTTCTATCACTGAAAGTCACTTGAACACCATTCAATATTCGTCTCAACTACTTAACGATATGATTGTATAAAATGTAATATTTCAAACCAGAATGAAACAACACAGATAAGCTGAGAGATAATTATCACACTTGTACTTGGACGTAAAAGATCACACAATATTCCCTACAAAATAGAATAAGCCTTTTCGTGGACAAATATTCAAATGCCTAATGCTAATTAATTGGTTATCGTTTGCCTTAAACGTAGATGGGCTGATTATTGTGGCCCAAACACAAATTGCTTTGTAATACATATACGACTCTTGATACGGCATTTTATTGAATTCAGATTAAGAAACACTTCAGACTTTATCCTTTATTAAGGACGTAAAAAACCACACATTACTCTGAAGCAATAAAGAGTCAACAACCTCATTTCAATTGAAATTGAATCCAAATCTTTAATGAGACATTTCATGGAATTATGTTATAATTGCTACTATGTCTCATCTGTCATCTGTTACGTATTTTTCACTCTAAAAGCACAATACTTGTCACAACACAAGCTCAAGTGACGAAGCATAGCTATAATTAATCTTTATATGTTAATACATTACCATGAGCACACACGCAATCCATCACAGCGCATAAGTAGAATTTGTAAGCACTGGTTTGCCTCAATAAACACTGCCGCTTAAACACACGATTAACCTTTTCACTATCCTCACCAATTATGACACCCATGTACTCGCAGAAATGAGATTAAGAGCTTCCAACTGCAATAAAAAGTGAAAATAAAGCGCTACAATAGGATAGTTTGCGACAATTGGATACTGTAATTAATTAAAATAATACGCGTTACTGAAATACTTTTTCAGTATATTACTGAACAGCAATCTAGGCAACCAATTGCAGTTGAAGTCAAGAGTGGTGTGTTATATTTCATATATAGTCCATAGAATATTCCAAACGACAATAGCTGTTCAAATCAATTAAGAAACCAAAAAAACCCTTCATCGATGGAGAATGGCCGCTTCGACAGGTATTTTGTTGTCGAAGCCGAGGATTCGAGCGTGAGGCAAAAAACCTTCGAACGTGAGTTACAAAATAGGCGTCGGTAATTGTTTTCGAAATATTACCCACAACTCAGCGGGAATGACTCTTTTACGCTCGAACGTTAAGTAACAAAATTGGCCCCCTGGGCTCAGTCGTGGTAACTCTTCAGCGCGGTGTCTCCAGTCGTAATTCCTCTTCGATCTCTCTTGTATTCGATGCGTCTTTTTGTCTGCTTCTTGCGCTTCCATCTTTTACATTATAAGTCTGCCCGTCATTGGTTTTTCCGCTCCCACTACTTTGACATAAGGTCCACCTCCTCGTCTGTGGAAATGTGAGAACCCAGGGCGGCACTCCCTGGAAAGCGAGTTGGGAGTATACAGTTTTTACATGACTCCATAAAAGAATCACATCAGACGCTTTATAAAATACTGCACACTTGTGGATAAGTCGGTAATTGGTTTACCATCTAATATGATTAATACCTAATATATACTACAAGCGGTTTGAGGTCCGTAAACAGAAGCGCCTTTGCTTCTGCTATATAAAAATTAAACTTTTCTCACTCGCACGTAAATGCACTAACACTTCCTTTTCTAGATGGGCGTAGCGACGTTCGGTCTCCGTTAATGACGTCAACATACTACTCTCCACTCACCGTCAGGTTGCTGCTGCTCCAGCATAGCTCCTAAGCCATACGAAAACAAACCTACATATCATTCTAGTAGGACGATTAGTTTCATAAAACGCCATTGCTGGGGCGCGAATTAGCCTCCGTTTGATTTCATGAAAAACTGAAGATCGTACTTGTATCCACGGGAGAGATTCCTTTTCCTGGAAAAGAACTCTTCAATGTTCATCCTGTGGAGCCGTTGGAGGTTACAATTGTTATTTTTCTATGGATATTTTTGAAATTCCTAGGCGTGAACCCAAAGATGGAAATAATTGATTTATCTTTCAAAATTTCCTTGATGATTGAGCTATCTAAACATTTGTAGAAATAAAAATATTAAATTATAAAAATAGAACAGCCAGCAAGGAAAATCAGTGATGTAATCTTTGTAGAGGGCCAACTAGAAAATTCTTCATCAAGTTAGATGCAGGCCAGGGCATCTGTAATGGGGAAAAGTGGTAGGCTATTTCGAATCTAACAAGGAAGAAGTTCAACGTGCAGTTCCCATAGGCACTACTAATGTCGAAAGAGAATGACGTAGTTTTCCGTTTGCCTACTAGATGTAGACACTGTAGGGGTGGGTCGGGAGCGGGTGGGGGCGGTCTTCCAAAATTCCGCCGAGTGCTCCTGAAAAAACTGACGGTGAGAGTTCTTCGTGTGTATGGTGGTGCAAGGATGTCACGGCAAAAAGGAATTGGCGGGGCCCACTTCAGACAGCGCGCAAAGGATAATCCATTGCATACTCACTCTTTGGATGAAGAACGGTATGTTATCGAATTTTTTACTAGCACAATATTTAAGCAAATCATTTAATGTTTTTAAACAAATTACGATACTTGATTGTTTTGTTCAGTTGTAATAATTAGCTCGAGTAAATGTTTCGAAAGTGAGAGCGCAAAACTAATGCACGAGTAAACTGCAGTTACTGGCGAACATTTCAGTTGCTTTTCCTTTATTTTTGATTACTTTACTTATATTTGACTTATTTACTGACATCTGCGTATTCAAATTCATGCCGTGTGGACAGCGGTAGCTCACTGCGAGGAAGGCTCATGGCGATTGGGGGTGGGAGTCCCTTTCGTTAGCTTTGCGTCTGGCTCATCGTACATCACGGAGAATTCGCCAAAATATCATCTTTGAACATAGAAACTGCCTATGGTGATTACTGATTCCTAGGGTATCAACATAATTTGTATCGCAGCTTTAGTCAGGGTATTGCAAAACAATTATGGTTGTGTTTTTTATTATTCTTGTCAAGCGTTGAGTTTTTGATTTGATGTCAATAAATGTAAGAGTGCCTGATTTTTACCTTATTATAACCCTATGGAACTTTCTCGTTGATCCCAAAAATGTATCACACTTTTCACTTTGGTGTAACGTGGTGAAATGTGTTATTTTGCGAGACTTCGGATAAATTGCAATTGGGTTAAGTAAAAGGAAAGCAGGGACCAGGGGTGGCAGGGAAACTCACAATTCCATTTGGCGCTACCTGGCGGCCCAAATTTGAAGTATTTGCATCCCTCGGTGACTGCAGTGCCTCGGGGATCAGTGCGTTGATCTTCTAACAGGGGGCAAATAGCCTATCACGAAATGAAAACGCAGATGCACTCCCCTGGGGTTAGGTCACCAGCCGTGAAATGATGCAAGTTTTTGGGAGATGAAATGGTGACATGTATTGTAGGACTGTATTAAGTGGAACTCAATTTTTATTGTGGTCACTTATTGTTCGCGGAAAGAACGAGTTTTTGTACCTATCTGTTCGGCAGTGTATCTCTCTTTTTTGTCGCATCTGTATGACCTAGAAATATAGTGAGGAGTCATGATAATATTCTCTGAAAAATATCAGTTCTGTAATTCTCAAGCAACCTAAGCCTAGCGTGTAGTATTTGAGTCTCTAGGGGCTCCCACCTTAGTCTCTCTAAAACTTGTGAGACACTATATGTATACTCGTAGCAGTTTTTAACGAAACACGCTGCTTTCCTTTGTATTTTATTCATTTTTTTGGTAAAGTCTTTATGACTATGGTCCCAAATGCTCGCGGCGTATTCGAGGTGTGGATTAACCAGAACGAAGGAGTATCTCTCTTTGACTTTTTTTCATTTTTGACTTTGACTGTTGCATATGTTCAATAATGTATAAAAATAAATGAACAAACAATTCGCAATTTTAACTATTTGACTACTTAGTTTATTCAATAGACACCTCACTAGTTCAAAATATTCCGAATTTTTTTTAACCGCTGAAGTGATAATTTTTTTGCAGAAGTTCAACCGAAATTCCCATTCAAAGCGCCTGTATTTGTATAAATCTAACATTTGTATCTACATTTTCTTTGCTTCTTTTGACGATTATGGCTATATAGGTGTTCCGTTTACTAACGAGTAATCTCGCAAGTTCGAAAAAATTCTCATATAATCTAAAATTATTACAATGTTGAAATGCTAACCAAAATTCCCCTATAAGTCTTAGTTGCAGAACATGTTTTTTCATAACTCTGCAATTTGAAAGGACATTTTTTTGCTTCTAATCACGATTTTAACTTTAAAACTGTGCAGTTTATCAACTGAATACCTCATAGATTTAAAAAATGCTCATAACTTTTTTAATTTCTTAAATATTGATATTTTATTTATTTATTTTATCTCCACTACCCCGAATACAGCACGATGTGCCAATTTACGTCGGGTGAATAACAGTAACAACGGACGAGACACAAACACCATTGTCCTGGGCAGATAATATTTTACCCAGGCGGGACTGGAACCCGCGACCCTAGGATTAGCATGCGAGGACTTTACCCCGCCGCCACCGGGGCCGACAGTAGACAGACATATGTTGACCAAACTTCCCTTTACAGTCTTTTTTGCAGCATATGAATTACAAACTTTTTAATTTATAAGTTTTTTGTTGATTACTATAACTTTAAAATTTTAATTGATAAGTTCAGTAGCATGGGTAGTACAAATAGCGTAAAAGCTGTAGTTGGAATGACATTTTCACGTGTAATTACAATATTACAGTGCTGTATTGTTATATAATAATTTCATCTGTAATAATCATTTTATGCGCGCTATATGCGCACTTAAGTTTTGTTTTTGAAAACTTTTTTTGTTCTATAGACTAATGGTTTTTTTAATAATCATATCATTGTAAAATTTGACTAAAATTTTACATTTTGATTTAAATTTTAAATTTTGATGACAGCAAATCAGCAGCCGTTATAAAAGGCATTATTTCTCGCAGATCATTATTATATCAGAATATTATATACAAAAGTATTTCCAAAATAACAGGTTTTTGTCACTGACAAAAATATACAAATTCCATTATAAAATATCCCTCAGAATTGATGAAAAACAATAATTAAGCAAATGTGACCTGAGTATAATAGAGTTTTAACAGTCTTATGCATATAAATATTGCCTAAATACTATATTTCATAATACAATATCTACAAACTAAATTTGAAAACTTACAGCCGAAAAGAAAAACACAAGCGCGCAAGGTAGTTGACGCAGACTGCGCCTACGACGCAGCACACCAACTCCAATCCAAGCACGTTTTTCGGGGCACAAAATCGATCTTTATTTAGTTTACAATTACCGATTCAGAGGACTGTAGATTTTAAAGTTTGAACTTCCGCGAAAATTATTGAACTTCTTACAGTGCAATATATTGTTTATGTCAGAACTGTCCGAAATTCATTAATTTTGTTTATTTGAAGCGCAGATTTTCGCTCAAAAACTATTTTAAACTTCCGTTTTTCACATCAATATTTAAAAATTTAATTTTACCATCTTGTTCTACTCAATTTTTACTGGAGATCCATTTTCAGAAATTGATTTCATTCAATAGGTACGAATTGGCAGCACTTCAAATTGAACTTTACACTAATGAACGCACGCTCGATTCAGTTGTTACCTGCAGGGCCCTCGCTGTCTATTTAATTACAGCATGGAGGTGTGCATGAACATACCCACCTGTCGTGCCTTTTGACTCAGTAACCTTCACTTTCACCAATCCAGCAGTCAAAATCCCTGGCATAGGTACTTGACTTTTCTTACCTTGTCCAGGTGTTGGGGACTTTGAACGCCTGTGCATCGTCTGGACTTATTTTTCTCTCCTCATCCTCTCGCAAGTAAGTACTCCTCAGACCCATGAAACTGCTTCCTCGGGCGACGCTGAAAGTCATATTTGAGCTTAGCGACTTAAAGCGAGATTTGTTTTGCTCTGGCCATGTTTTTCAATAAGGCCAACGTGAGAGGAATAAAGTGTACATCTTTTGAAGGGAAAGATTTTGGCTACGGGAAATGTATATCCTCACCTAGTTTCTCCCCGTGAAAGATTCGTCGTTGCAGAAAGAGGAATGCAGCGGGCGCCACCACAAGAGAGTGCGTCACATGCATATGGATGAGAAAGAGAGGGAAATATGGCAGAGTCCCTAAAAGACATTGGAAGACGAAGCTGGGGCTCACTCAGTGTTGTCACAGCCCGGGTCGCCGATAGACGACATACACAACACCCTTCCTCTCCCGATCGGCCGATCAACACGACTCGACCGGGAAAGCCTCGCCCGCCCTCTCATCCCCAGAGCGTCTTTGCGAGAGCAAGCCAGTCGCCGTCAGGGCCTGGTCACAGGGGGCAGGGGAACGAGGGAAGGGGAATGAGGGCAGGGGATGGGGAAAAAGTAGCGAGGGGTGTCCATAACTCTTTCGAGGGCGACCCGTGATGACCGTGATGTCCTTTTGGCTCTCCACCGCCCTTTGTCCCGTGGGCCACCCCTGTCGGTATCGCGAGCCGATGCGAGAGCCGGCAGGTCGCACCTTTCCCCGACCTTCTTCACCCTCGACGAACGATTGTAATAAATGAATATTCATCGAAATGGGACGCATGGCAAGGGGTGGAGGACGTCGAGTGGAGGATACAGCCTAGGTGGGCTGAACGCCTCCGGGCTCGCAGGGAGTCTTCCGCCTCGTGAGTCGGCGGTGATGTTATGGAAATGCGAGCGGTGAGATCGTCGCTGGCCGCGTGAAGCGAGAGGGCGAAGGGAAAGTGTGTCGTTGGGAGATGGAAGAGGGGGTGGGGCTCAACGGGCTCAACAGCGAGCTCGGGGGGTGCGAGTGCGCGTCACCGCCTTCATAAGTTCTCCGGCTCGTCCTTCTCTTCTCACTTCCGTGTTCGTCTCCGATTCATTTAGCCTCCTTCGTGGCAGTCGTATCATTCCGGCTCTATGGACTATCATTTTTGCTCAGTGTCGTACGAAATGCAAGTGGGGACGTGGTGTATTAAGTGCCTTTAGAATCCTTGCGGTCATTGAGTCGATTAATCTAACCAGAAAATATTCTTCATTTTGGACACAATAAAATGTCCAGTAGTCTAGTAGCATGTGGAAACGTAAGTCCAAATCATCCTACGTGATATTTGTTACTCATGAACATTTTTTCGACACGAGTAGATTCTTAGAGGACAGAATACAATTTATGGTTATATGAACTGAAACAATTTTGAGAAACTTAGAAATACTGGAAATAAAGATACAAGAAGTTAAAGAATCACTTAAAAAATGAAAAATGGTAAATCCCCAGATCCGGGAGGTATTCCAGTAGAGTTGTTAAAAATGCTCCTGAAATAATATTAGAAATATTGACGACAATCTTCAATATGTGTTTAATTCACGGAGGGGACCCACCAAATGAGTGGAAGTTGGCTTACTTGACATCAATACCAACATAAAAAAGTTCAAAAAAGGAATGTAAAAATTATAGGGGCATTAGTGAGACGGTAGACTGGGTAGCTCGGTGGTCTGAGCAGTGGACGCGTCATCCAAAGGTCCGTGGTTCGATTCCCGGTCCAGTCGAATTTTTTCTGCTTGGAATCGGCCATCATTTCATCTTCACACCACTATTGTGTTTGTAAATTTTATGTGTTCCTATCCACTTTCTTTCTACCTTTCTGTATGATAATTTATGAGTATTTGCCGCTGAGCGGTCCTTACCACTTCCAAAATTTTCCCCCGCTGTCCTTCTCTCACCTTTAGACGCCCTCCCAACCTCTCCACCCTCTTTAAAATCACTAAACCTCTTTCCAAATCAATCTCCCGACCTACTAAGTCCCTTCCGACGCCGTGCAATCGCCCACGTTGCAAAACTTGTGGCATCCTTCTCACCCAGCCTCTGCCTGATAAATTCCTTGCCACTCATCTTCCTTCCTTATCCTGGACAATAAATTAAAATGGAAACACCATGTAAATTGCCTAACTAAAACACTACGGCATTGTATCTCAAATTTATACTTCGTACGAAACAAATGTCCACTGTATTTTCTAAAAGTTATCTACTTGGCACTGGTTCAGTCAAAATTAAGTTATGATTTAATTTGCTGGGGAGGAGCTTACAGAAATACTATAAACCCCGTACTATTTCTGCAAAAGAGGATAGTACGTGTGATAATGCACAAAAACCGTTTCTCTCATGCATTCCCACTCTTTTTAGAACTGAACTTATTGCCTATCAGGTATATGTATTTTTATAAAGTGTTAAAGAATTTCTATCTAAGAAGTGGCGACGAAGCAAATCTGTTACCCAGGACTCAAGTCTTGACCTTGCGAGAAAGAAATACGATTTCTCTACCCAAGCCTAATTTGACTGTGTTTCAAAGATGCTTTGTGTATATATCCCGAAAAATATTTAACGTCCTTCCAAACCACATTAAGGAAGAAAAAAACGTAAGAAAATTTCTTAAGAAAGTAAAAACTTGGTTATTACTTATAAAAAATATCGAGATTTTGTTTCGTAATTTACATGAAATATTTATCGAATTAAATGTAATGAATTAAGTGATATTGTAATATCATTGTTGAAGTAAGTTTGCCCGATCTTGTATTTGTGTGTCTCTTTTTTGTAACCACTATTAAATTATGTATATCTCTGAGTCTTTTTTCTATTTTGGATTAGTTTATTCACTGTATTGTAAACGTTTTATCGAAATTTGTAAACCATTTTGTTTTTGCTATCGTTTTTTGCATGGTTTATTTATTTGTCAGTAGCCCCAACACAGGATATTCCTTAGGGGCTATCTATGGTACTACCACTCTGTATTTCCTGAAAAGGAATCAAATTATTATTATATTATAATATAAAAAGTAATCTTTGTTTGAAGGTAAATATATATTTTTATTTGTGATTATTATATTTATGAATGATTTATGACCAAAAATAAGTAAAAATATTCCTTGTTGTTGTAAATTTATTGTGACCCATCCAAAGGGAAATTACAGAATGTAAATTATTTGTAAATAAATTTATTTATTTATTTATTATTTATTTATTCCGTCCCCTCACTCTCCTGCGTTTCCCATAATGTTGTCTATATCCTTCTTTGCCAATTATGCCCTAGTTTTTACATCGGTTTGACGACCACTCCCCTTAACACCCGCATGAATGGCCACCGCTCCAGTTGTAATGAACCACCTTCTATTTCTGTTTCCCTCCCTGTTGCCACCCATGTTTCTTCCCACAACTCCACCTTTAATAATATTTTTAAGGTTGGCATTCTCGCCTCCCTTCCCCCTTCCTCCTCCCCACTCCAAATCAAAGATCTTGAGTCCTCTTGAATTTACTTATTCCAGGCTTTCTCTCCGCCAGGACTCAATAAATCCCACTAACTTCTTCTTTCACCTCTGCCCATACTACTTCTTCCTTTCGAATTTCTTCCACTTCCCGCCTCCCGCCCCCACCTTTCCTCTCCCTCCCCCTCCTCCCCTTCCCCTGTCCTTCCCCTCCCTTCCTTCCTTCCGCCTCAGTCCTCCCTTCCTACCGCCTCAGTCCTCCCTTCCTTCTCAGTTCGCTCTTGCGACCAAGGTGCTAGTGGCACCGAAATATCAAGAAACTTTGTAAGTGTGTTCATCATTTTTTTGTTTTCTGTGTTTGTCGTCTGCCTTCCTCTGGCAAACTTTTATGTATTCGTCACTTAAGTGATCCTAAGTGCAGTTATACATCGTTGCGTCCTGCAATCTTTCTGCGTGTTCTTCTGTCTACGAGCTGTTTCTTCGGTTCCGGTCCTGCGTTCCTGTGGCCCTTGGACCGTAAGGCGTAGCTGTCTGTTCCATGTCCTATCCTTCCCTCACCACTGTGTTTTCTTGTATTTTTCCTTTACTTACCCTATTCCTTCCCTTCTGCCTTACCTGCTACTTCCCCTTTCCATGCCTTCTATCGACCCTGTTACCTCCTGGATCCATACTATTAAAAAACTATCCTTCAAGTTAGCACAGTTCACGTGTCACTCAGAATTTCTCTCCATTTGTCTCTCCCTAGGCATTTTTCCTAATGGCCTCACCATTAAACTCCCTACTTCCGGCCTCCCTCCCTCTCTACGCCCGTTCTTTCACTCTCACGCCTACCAGCTCTCATATAACCTCTGTCACTCGGTGTTCTTGCATTACCATGCTCTGGTCATTCAATACCATTCTCGTATCCATTCCCTCATCAATATCATCGGTCTCTGCAGCCCCCACTTTCTCCCTAGTATCCAACACATTCTCGACTCTGCCCTCCGCGTTCTTTCCACTAGACGCGCTAAATCCCTTCTTAAACTTTCCTCCCTCGTCCTTTCTTTCCTTAGTGACGGTATTTCCCTTCCGACTCAGTTGGCAACACCCCCCCCTCCACAACCTCCCTTGCATTCAGCCAAACCCGACCTCGCCACTTGTTTCAGCCTCCCCCCCCCGCCTCCTCCGACGTCATTGGCTTTCCTTAAGCGCACCCTTCCAAAAGATCCTCCTCCTCCCCCAACACCCTCCACCGCTAACACAGCTGAGCTACCTGAGCAAGTTGTCAACCTTTCGTCCACCCCTCTCTCCCGCGACGAGATTTCATTGCTAACTAAAGGACTCAGTTTCTCTCCCACTCCCAAAATCAATCCTATCTCCATCCTCTCCGACGCCATTCTCTTCTGCCGACGACTAAAATGGAAGCTTTTCTGGGAAATGCGACCCTCTCTTTCTTCTTCCTCCAACCCCCCGCACTCTGCTCTCTCTAAATTTAAGCCTTCCTCCCAATATGAGCCCAAAGCCCTTCTTTCGAATCACCCCTTAGAAATTTTCACCAACCTTCTCCTTTCCAAACTCTCTGAACCCTCTTTTCTCCATTCCCTCAAACCTACTCCCAATCTTTCTCCCTCCGAAATTTCTGCCCTAAAAAGCCTCACCCGCAACCCTAATATTGTCATTACTCCATCCGACAAAGGTTCCACGGTAGTTGTACTAAACTCTTCTGACTATCTAAATGAAGCTCTCCGGCAGTTGTCGGATGCCTCTTCCTACCAGCCCGTCCAAAATGATCCCAACCCCACTTTTCTGCAAAACATCACCTCTTTCCTCAAGGAAAAAGGTCCCAACGAAGGTCTTTCCTCCCATGATATATCTCTTCTCACCCCCCCACACCCTCGCACCCCCAATTTCTACATTCTTCCCAAAATCCATAAGACTCACAACCCTGGTCGCCCAATAGTTTCCTCTTATAACTCTGTCACCGAACGCATCTCCGCTTTCGTTGACTACTACTTACAACCTTTTGTTCTCTCTCTCCCTTCTCACATCAAAGATACTTATCATTTTCTTGAACGCCTCCAATCTACCCCACTCCCCTCAGACTGTGATATCTTAATGGCTACCATAGATGTCACCTCTCTCTACATTTCTATTCCTCACTCTGAAGGACTTTCCGCCATTCGTCTTTTTCTTGACCAGCGGCCTGTTCCTCACGCCCCTAGTTCAGATTTTCTCCTTGACCTTTCCAACTTTATACTTACTGATAATGCTTTCTCCTTCAATAACAATTTCTACATCCAAACTAAAGGTTGTGCCATGGGTAGTCGTTTCAGCCCCTCCTATGCTAACCTCTTCTTGGGTGCTTTTGAGCAATCTTTTCTCTCGTCCTGCTCTCCTAAACCTCTTCTCTGGCTTCGTTACATTGACGATATTTTTCTTCTGTGGCCACATGGCCTTGATTCCCTTAACTCTTTCATCTCCTCCCTAAACTCCTCCTCCTCTGTCTCCTTCACCTCTAACATCTCTGCCTCTAAAATTACCTTTCTGGATGTAGACATCTCCCTCAGTAACCTTAAATTCCACACTTCTGTCCATATCAAGCCCACCAACAAGCAACAATATCTCCATTTCAACAGCTGCCACCCCTCTCATACTAAACGATCCCTCCCCTTTTCCCTCTATATCCGTGGTCACCGAATATGCAACAATCCCGAATCCCTTGACCTTTTTCTCTCCAATCTCCACCAATCCCTCCTTCGCAGAGGCTACCCTGAGCGTCTTCTTCAGAAAAAAATCCTACAGCGACCCTCTTCTTCTAAATCTCTCTCTCTTAATAAGTTTCCTCATGATCAAATCTCCCTCTGTACCACCTATTTCCCTGGAGTTCACTCCATCCGTCGCTTAATCAAAAATCTCTACCCCATCCTCTCTGACAACCTTACCACTTCCAACATTTTCCCCCGCTGTCCTTCTCTCACCTTTAGACGCCCTCCCAACCTCTCCACCCTCTTTGAAATCACTAAACCTCTTTCCAAATCAATCTCCCGACCTACTAAGTCCCTTCCGACGCCGTGCAATCGCCCACGTTGCAAAACTTGTGGCATCCTTCTCACCCAGCCTCTGCCTGATAAATTCCTTGCCGCTCATCTTCCTTCCGTCCCCTCACTCTCCTGCGTTTCCCATAATGTTGTCTATATCCTTCTTTGCCAATTATGCCCTAGTTTTTACATCGGTTTGACGACCACTCCCCTTAACATCCGCATGAATGGCCACCGCTCCAGTTGTAATGAACCACCTTCTATTTCTGTTTCCCTCCCTGTTGCCACCCATGTTTCTTCCCACAACTCCACCTTTAATAATATTTTTAAGGTTGGCATTCTCGCCTCCCTTCCCCCTTCCTCCTCCCCACTCCAAATCAAAGATCTTGAGTCCTCTTGCATTTACTTATTCCAGGCTTTCTCTCCGCCAGGACTCAATAAATCCCACTAACTTCTTCTTTCACCTCTGCCCATACTACTTCTTCCTTTCGAATTTCTTCCACTTCCCGCCTCCCGCCCCCACCTTTCCTCTCCCTCCCCCTCCTCCCCTTCCCCTGTCCCTCCCCTCCCTTCCTTCCTTCCGCCTCAGTCCTCCCTTCCTACCGCCTCAATCCTCCCTTCCTTCTCAGTTCGCTCTTGCGACCAAGGTGCTAGTGGCACCGAAATATCAAGAAACTTTGTAAGTGTGTTCATCATTTTTTTGTTTTCTGTGTTTGTCGTCTGCCTTCCTCTGGCAAACTTTTATATATTCGTCACTTAAGTGATCCTAAGTGCAGTTATATATATATATATATATATATATATATATATATATATATATATATATATATATATATATATATATATATACATATACATATGTATATGTATATATATTGTGACGGTACGCGGCGAAGCCGACTGAGTGGTCGCGTTCGGGCCCCACGTTGGGCGCCATTTATCCTAATGGTGCGCGGTGAGGCCGACTCAAGTTTGACTCGTCGCTTCAAATGCGCCGTCCAGAACTTACGGCCGGGATCTAACCCCCCACTTCCCTCCCCGCGGCTATCCTGGCGAAGTGCCAAACAAACAGAGGCGAGGGAGAAGTGACGCACTACAACGGAGATAGTGACCGGGGTGCCTCGCAAAACCGCGGCCGAGCTACCAGTAGGTAGACAAAGGAGAAGGTATCTCTAAAGAGGGGGCCTTTCCGAAATCGTGTTCGCGGCGATGGTTTCACAAGAGAATAAGAATAAAAATCAAGAGGGTCACGCGTTGGGAAGAGACGACTCAGAAATCCGATTGAACAACATGGTCATTTATTCACAACTCGTAAAATATTCGTTCACACACACACAATATCCATGAAAATTACCCTCTTACTCACTAATGACGGATGAATGGTTTGATGAATCGTGAAACATCAATGAGTTAGGCAAGACAGTGCGGAAGGACAACCTTTCTACAAAAGGAGGAACAATGATCAATTACTTCTTTATGTACAAAAATCTACATGCTTCACGTCTTACAAGTGAAATGAAGGCTCATTGCTATCGACGGGAGATTTGCTATACGACCGGGAGTCTATGCTCCGCACAACAAATGATAAATGAGCAAACGTTCTATGCTAAGGGTAGTTGATTCGATTGGGGAGGGATTTGACCAGTGAATTTCGTATGGAGAACTTGATGCATATCGCCCTGCTCGACACCAGGTAACGTTTTTCGTAATCACTATGAATCAAAAATCACTACACCAATTTGATGGAGACAATTGGACGAATCTAGCGGGTGGGAGAGGTGACTGATGACAACACTCAATGTCTATTGAGATGCTGATGGGAGTGGGTACGTGCCCGTGAATACTTAAACTTAGGATCAGCAGCGTATCTGGAACGGCCCGATGTCGCTTCCACGGGTAAGCCGTACTGTTGGTCGACACCCGGCAGGGATACTCGTTTCCTCTGGTTGGTGCCGACGTACGCCTCAGCAGGGCTTCCACGACATTTTTTCGGACGGCTCCGTCTTGATCGCGCCCTCCTTCTTCACGTCTCGTAGCGCTCCGACTCCAGGTTCAGTCACCCCCTCTCCCCACCAATCTGCCCTCAAGGCAGTTCTCCACACTCACAGATCCCCCACAAAAGAATGACCCAGCAAGAATGCTGCCAGAAAGAATGCTCCCAGAAAGAATGCTCCCGCACACATCTCGTGAGCGGTATTTATGTCGTTTAATGCCGACCACCAACGCCACCCTTACGGATAGATAGGTATATCAGTGGACACTCAAAGAAAGGCGTTCCATAGCGACACCGGTGTCCACTGGTCTCAGAAGCTTTCGGGTGAGAGCCCTTCCTCAGCGGGAGAAAATCACAACTGAGGAGTTTGGTTCTCACCCGAAAGCTTCCGAGAGCAGTGGACAACGGTATCGCCATGAATCGCCTTTCTGTTAGTGTCCACTGATATACCTATCTATCCATCCCCAACGTCAACGCCTTGTTGCTAGCTTATATTTCTAAATTTATTTCCTTTTTCTTTAATATATATCTCAATACACTAATGAGAACAGTAGCCTCTAAATATAGGAAGCACCATCAACACTCTGCAATAGAAAGATTTATGCTGCCCAGAAAAGAAGGAGGAAGAGCTTTTATCGACATAAAAAACTCACACCAATCGCAAATAGAAAATTTAAGAAATTACTTCTACTCGAGAGAAAAAGAATCCCAAATGCATAAAGTCTTGATACAAATAGATAACTCTCCCTTACAACTAACCAAAGAAATACAGTGATACAAAAAGATTCTGACAGTTCGAAGCTTGAGAGGTGGAGAGCCAAAACGCTACATGGGACGCATGCTAACCATCTTCTGCAACCACACATTGACAAAAAGGCATCAAATAAATGGTTAACATCAGATATCTTTGCAGAAACAGAAGGATTTATGATTGCCATACAAGATAGAATAATTAAAACAAAAAACTACAGTAAATTCATAATTAAAGAACCAAACGTGAATGACAAATGCCGAAATGCAATAGCAAACCAGAAACAATAGAACACATCACAAGTGAATGCAGTGTACTAGCAAGCGTGGATACACGCAACGGCATGATAATATATGCAAACAAATATATCTGGCATTAGTTAGTAAGTACAATGTATCCCATGAAACTAAACCATGGTACCTAATGACTCCACTGCCTGTAATAGAAAATGAAGCTGTCAAAATATATTACAATAGAAGTATTATAACGGACCGCCCTCGCCCAAACAATAGACCGGATATAACTCTTCAATTAAAACAAGACCGAAGAACATACTTAATAGATGTATCTATTCCAAATACAGAAAATTTAGAGGCTAAATACAATGAAAAAATACAGAAATATATTCCTCTGGCTGAAGAAATAAAAGAAATATGGAACCAAAAAACAGTTAAAATTGTACCAATAATAATATCCGCGACTGGTGTAATACCAAAAAGCTTGCACAAAAGCTTGGAAATAATAGGAATAGAAAATCATTTGAACATGAAAATTCAAAAAACCGCAATAATTAACACGTGCTCCATAGTACGAAGATTTTTAAATGAACATTAAAACAGTACTTGAGCCTAATCCCTTTGGTGCCTTGCACCCGGGATAGGTGAATGTTTCCCAGCCCTTAAAAAGGCTGAGAAGTGAAGAATTTAAATAATAATAATAATACGGGTACGAAAGCGGACCACCAGCCTCCTCGTGGCGTACCTGGCAACGGCTTTGCCGGCTAATGGTGGACGTCTATGTGGCGGGCTAACCACCCGCCATGTAGTATAATCTGGTTCCTATGATGAATTCAGATAAGGCCACCCACAACCGGCCCCTCTCGGATGGGGGCCCCAGTAGAGTTGGGCGAAGCCAAGGAAAAAGAAGACCTCAGATGGGAGCTCGCATGGAGTGGACGAAAGCCTTAAGGGGCGACCTCCTCGACTGCTATGCTGCCAGCGAGCCCGAACGCAGGGGTTACATGGCCAGGATGCACTCTTTGTGGTGTGAGATGCATCCGGAACACGACCACCTGTCGCAGCAGAACTTGCGCGACCAGGCCAACCATCTGCGAAAAAAGGAAAATACCCACCAACCGCAGGTTCAGAGTAACACACCACCAGCCGAACCACCCTCTCCGTCACAGGCAGCACCTCCACCTGCTGACGTGAGTACCGCACGTTTGTCGGTATCTCCTACTAAGAGGGAGGATGTAGGTCAGACTGACTCTGAACTATTACGATCGCGGTTAAGAGGCGCAATTAGCTATGACGAAGGACCCACTAGGCAGAGAAGCATCCACCGAAAGATCTCTCTGCGGGGTAACCACCTGTCCCAAATGAATGGACTCATCGACGAGATCCTGACAGAGACGTCAGATCTCTGGACGGTGAATTGCGTGGTCTACGCTGAGGCCAAGGTTTTGGCAACCTCCCGAAAGGACTCCTGTTGGGAGGATAAAGCAGCAGCAAGGCTGAAGAAGCTGGATGCCAAGATCACGCTGGCGCGACAGCAGGCGTCGAAGATTCAGTGTGTGATTGAGTACATCACTACCGGGCGAACCTTTACATCCAAAGTTCGGCACATTGCGCGCAGCCTCAGGTCCAACCATCACACACTGAACAAAAACGTGTTGCTTACTATTAAGCGGCACGAGGTCGATAGGGTACGGGCGCTTACCTCGGCCAAGAAAAAACTCCTGAAAAGGAGTAGAGCCGTAAGGGAGAATTCCACCTTTCTCCTTCAGCCGTCCCGTCTCTTTCGGCCTCCTCCGCCTGTTGTTGACCCGTTCATGAGGTCGAGCGTTTCTGGAAGGATATCTACGATATCTCGAAGGATATCTAGCCATTCAATGGAGACACTCCGGCCATCGCACTCTTTAAAGAGTTCTGCGACCGCCACCTTCACAATGTGGATGGACCCCTTTCAGTCACGGAAAGTTACGTGAAGCACGCTTTCTCTGGCAAGAAGAATTTCGCGGCTCCAGGAATGGATGCCGTGAATAGCTTCTGGTGGAAGAAGTTCACTTCTACCCACAAACATCTGGCCAGAATCTTCACGTCCCTCATCACAGGTAAAGAACCATTTCCACCTTGGCTGACTGAGGGACGCACGGTTCTCATTCCGAAAAAGGGAGACTTGTCCAATCCGAAGAACTATCGCCCTATAACCTGTCTAAACACTGTATACATGGCGTTCACCACGATCTTGGGCGACCTTATCCTCCGGCATATCCAGCCTGTGTGGGAGGAGGTGTACGAGCAATGGGGGTGCAAACGAGGAATCGCGGGATGCAAGGACAACCTGCTCATTGACAGGTGCATATGTCAGGATGCCGCCCGACATAAGCGAAACCTATCAATGGCCTGGGTGGACTATCGCAAGGCTTTCGACACCACTTCGCATGAGCTTCTCATCGCCGTGCTGAAGTTGATGAAAGTCCACCCAGAGGTTGTGTCCTGCATCCAACGCCTGTTACCACTCTGGAGAACGCACTTCGTCTTGACTTCGGGCAAACGGACCGTCTCCACTGAGTTGGTAACATACCATCGTGGCGTTTTTCAAGGCGACAGCTTGAGCCCCCTCCTGTTCTGTATTTCCCTCCTCCCCCTCTCTTTCAAGCTGAGGCGAGGCCGAGGATACATGTGCGGCGTTCCTGGTGACAGGAAGCACAAGGTCACCCATTTGTTTTACATGGATGACCTTAAACTGTATGCTTCCAACGCCAAAGAACTGCGCGTCGCACTGGACACCGTACATCAATACAGTGAGGCTATAGGGATGGAATTCGGATTGGACAAGTGTGCATCCATCCACCTGGCGAAAGGAAGAATATCGGAGGACAAGGAAGACTCGCAACTCGTTGACGGGAACGTCGTTCGTCATCTGCAAGATGACGAATGCTACGAATACCTCGGCGTCCCCCAGCGTCGAATGAAGGAGGTAGCAGCAGTGAAGGAAAGACTCACCGCCAAGTACAGACAGACTCTCAGAAAAATCTGGAGTTCTGAGCTGTCTAGCAAGAACAAGGTTCTTGCCACGAACATGTTCGCGGTTCCGACACTGCTGTACACCTTCGGATGCATGAAATGGAATTTCAACGAGTTGCAAAACCTCGACCGGGGAACGAGGAAGATGCTGACCATCTATAGAAGTCTTCATCCGAAATCTTCCGTCGCCAGATTGTATCTCCCCCGCAGTGTAGGCGGTAGAGGTATGTTGAGCCTGGAGTGTCTACATAACAGAGTTGTTTTGGGTACAGTTTGCCGTGTGTTCAACAGCACGGACCCCCTGCTCACTCTCGTAAGGGAGCACGAAGGTGCCGGGGTGGGGGCGTTCCTCTTCCAGGCGGCGAAGAGGGCAGCGGACGAAATCGGTCTGGACTTTGACCTGTCATCCGATGGTAACGACAGTGGCACGTCAATCGTGGCACTGAGGGCAGACGTCTTAAAGCTCGAGGTCAAAAAGGCTGAGCAGAAGACCTTGCTCAAGACGCACACCGATAAGCCCATGCATGGAGGTTTCTGCCGAAACATGGAAAAACATGGGCTATCGAAGGAGCTGACGTTTGCCTTCCTTCGTTCCGCGGGTCTCAGGTCCGAAACAGAGGGTTTCGTTCTCGCGTGCCAGGATGGTGTCATCAACACTCTCGTGTACCGCCGAATGATATTCAAGGCGGAGGTGACGGACACGAGATGCAGAGCGTGCCGAGCCAAGCCGAAGACTTTGAGTCACCTTCTCTCCGGCTGCAGTGATTACGCGCAGTCAGCGTATTTAGCTCGGCACAACGCAGCTCTGCGGGTGTTGTATTTCCACCTCCGACATCATTACGGCATCGACGAAGTTTATGTGCTGCCCTATGCCCCTGGAGATATTGAGTCCGTCGTGGAGAACGACAAAATAAAAATCTGGTGGAATTACTCATTCCCCACCACCAGGCAGTTGGAGGCGAACAAGCCTGACATCGTTCTCCTCGACCGCCAATCTCGTTCCATGTTTGTAATTGAGTTTTCGGCTCCGGCCGATACGAACTTGGACTCAAAAGAGGCGGAAAAACGGACGAAATATCAAGACCTGCTGTTCGAACTTCAGCAGATGTACCCGGGACACTCGGTAAAACTAGTAGTCCTAGTCATAGGTGTGCTCGGTGGAATCAAGGGCTCGCTGATACAGAGCATCAAGTGTATTCCTGCTTGCGTGGCACAGGCGGAATCACTTGCAGCCCGCATGCAGAAGGCCGTCCTCTTGGGGTCGCTCCGTCGGCTCCGTGCGCACGACCCCTGTCCCTCCCCTCCCTCCTTTCCTTCCACCTCAGTCCTCTCTTCCTTCTCAGTCTTCTACGATCTTGTGAACAAGGTGCTAGTGGCACCGAAATATTAAGAAACTCTGTGTTAATTTTTTTGTTTTTCTGTGTTTAACGTCTGACTCTCTCTGGCAAACTGTTCATATATATATATATATATATATATATATATATATATATATATATATATATATATATATATATATATATATATATATCACTAACTTCTTCTATCACCTCTGCCCATACTACCTCTTCCTTTCGAATTTCTTCCACTTCCCGCTTCCCGCCCCCACCTTTCCTCTCCCTCCCCCTCCTCCCCTTCCCCTTCCCCTCCCCCTCCTCCCCTTTCCCTGTCCCTCCCCTCCCTCCTTTCCTTCCACCTCAGTTCTCCCTTCCTTCTCAGCCTTCTACGATCTTGTGAACAAGGTAAGAAACTCCGTAAGTGAATAGTAAGAAACTCCGTAAGTGTGTTCATTTTTTTCTGTTTTTCTGTGTTGAGCGTCTGCCTCTCTCTGGCAAACTTTTTATATATTCGTCACGTGAGTGATCCTAAGTGTAGTTATATGTATATATATATATATATATATATATATATATATATATATATATATATATATATATATATATATATATATATATATATATATAATTATATATATATACGCTAGCAACAAGGCGTTGAGGTTGGGGATGAATAGATAGGTATATCAATGGACACTCACAGAAAGGCGATCCATGGCGACGCCGGTGTCCACTGCTCTCGGAAGCTTTCGGGTGAGAACCCTTCCTCAGCGGGAGAAAATCACAACTGGTGACACAACAATTGAAGCTGCCTGTAGCGGAGCACGCCAATTCTCATAACCTCCCCTTCAACGACTGCTTCCAAGTAAAAATCATTCGCGCCCTCCCACCTGACACATCTATCATGGAGCTCCGCCATTGGGAACAATCATATATTTCAATCCTAAGATGTATGTGTACTCCCGGGCTTAACCTCCGCTAGCTTTCTCCGTATCCCATCCCCTTATTCCTCCCTCCCTCACTTCCTTCCAACCAATCACTTCCCTCAAAAACCAACCACCCTCCTAAGCAGACCCTCTACCCTCAACTCCAGTGTGACACTCTTCAGTTGTGATTTTCTCCCGCTGAGGAAGGGTTCTCACCCGAAAGCTTCCGAGAGCAGTGGACACCGGCGTCGCCATGGATCGCCTTTCTGTGAGTGTCCACTGATATACCTATCTATCCATCCCCAACCTCAACGCCTTGTTGCTAGCTTATATTTCTAAATTTATTTCCTTTTTCTGTAAAATATATATATATATATATATATATATATATATATATATATATATATATATATATATATATATATATATATATATATATATATATATATATATATATATATAAAAGTTTGCCAGAGGAAGGCAGACGACAAACACAGAAAAACAGAAAACAAAAAAATGATGAACACACTTACAAAGTTTCTTGATATTTCGGTGCCACTAGCACCTTGGTCGCAAGAGCGAAGACTCTTCGCTCTTGAGTCTTCGCTCTTACGACCAAGGTGCTAGTGGCACCGAAATATCAAGAAACTTTGTAAGTGTGTTCATCATTTTTTTGTTTTCTGTGTTTGTCGTCTGCCTTCCTCTGGCAAACTTTTATATATTCGTCACCTAAGTGATCCTAAGTGCATTTATATATATATATATATATATATATATATATATATATATATATATATATATATATATATATATATATATATATATATATATACATATATATCCACTTGGCGAAAAACACTTGTAGTGCACAGATATAAAAAAAGGTCACAGGCGTGACTAGCAGTTACATATAGAGCACAAAAAAAGGTAAAACTCACAGAAATTTTGATATATTTCGGCGGACACAACCGCCTTCGTCAGAATGTTAGAAGGTAGTCACACTACCTTCTAACATTCTGACGAAGGCGGTTGTGTCCGCCGAAATATATCAAAATTTCTGTGAGTTTTACCTTTTTTTGTGCTCTATATGTAACTGCTAGTCACGCCTGTGACCTTTTTTTATATATACATATATATATATATATATATATATATATATATATATATATATATATATATATATATATATATATATATGGAAGTATTACTTAATCGTTGAGCACTGTGTTAATGCATCATGTTGTATTCTTATTCCAAGTGGGGATATTTTGTGAATTACTTGCAAGCAAGAAGTATTCGTAATTTTGTTATGCTATAATACGACCTATCCTTGAAAGGAGAAAAATTTTGAAACATACCGAATTCACAAGTTCAAATATACCATCCGCTTCATATGAGTATTTTCCCGTCTCTCGAAAGTTTCCGTTTATTCTCCGCGACACCTTCCGATGATGAATGCTTTGGTTTTATTGGTTATTTGCTTGTGGATCCGGATTCTCAGTGGGGTGTGGAAAATTTCAGGTACTCTCTTTGTAGATTATAAGTCCGAATTTGTGAACTTCTGGCGAAAATGGACAGTATTCTGTGCCTAACTAAGGAACACCATTTTTACTGCGGCCTTAAGTAAATAAAACCCTCAAAGGATCTCTTGGGCCAAAAAACATTAATCATTTGTCTTACTTTCAAGATCCTATGCTTGGGTTACCGCCTTACAAGAGGATGGAGTTTCGAGAGAAGTGCATGAAACACTTTCGTTTAATGCTCTTATATTTGCTTCTTTGAACATCACTATCGAACTTTCATGCGTGTCTTTCTCAGAAAATGCATTTTGAGATGTCACAAATAAACTCATGCCGACAATAGATTGTTAGAGTTCTAAGTTGAACATCTTATAGATTTAACGATATAGAATTTAGTACATTCACTGGAAAAGTTGATCTGATTTTAAGACAGAAAAGAGGAGTAATTTTCAGAGGCAACATTTTTAAGGCAGTGTCAGTTGAATTTCACAGCTCTTTCGTAGTCTAAGAATAAGGTAGATGCACAGCTGAATGTCAAACCAAGTGATAAAAGTTGTAAGGTAGACCCGTGTTGAATTTAAGACAGTACTGGTGTGACAGTAATTCGGCTTGCTTCTGGAATGCAAGTACTATGTAGTTTGAAATTCAAGCCTAAATTGAGGTAGCAGAGGTAGGGGGGGGGGCAAATTTTACAATCATCTACACATTACCCTGCAAACAACCTCAAGGGTGTATGGCAGGGGGAAAGTTTTCCCAGCATAAACTACATTATATTCCTCTAAAGTTAATGAAACAGATTAGTAAATTAAATGAGTTTTGTTTCAGCAAAAACCTGTAAATACCAGTCATGATAAGGGATTAAATCCACATTCACTACCCATGGTTATGCTACCAACGTTATAGAACCTGCAAGCATTAGAGTTAAGGAGCACTAGAGCAAGTAGAGTTAAGGAGTTGAGTCCTTGACTCTACTCTGAAAAAAACGAGACTTCATCGTCAAAATATCAGGAGCTTTTTTGTTACTGTTTTTTTTTTTCGTGTACCTATGTTTTTGGTATGCTTCCCTGTGGCATTTATATATTCATACGTCGTCACTCAAGTGATCCTTCATCAAATTATATATACATATATATATATACATATAAGCTAGCAACAAAGCGTTGAGGTTGGGGAGGGATAGATAGGTATATCAGTGGGACGATTTTCATTTATTTCGTTATTTGAAAGACCTGGAAACAGCCTTCGCGAGCCGGGGATATCCCCTCCCCCTGGTGAGGGAACAGTTGCCGTTGCAGGAATTATTTTGACGAATATCATACGTCTTCTTAAGATTTAAAAACTGAATATAAATGATTTTTGTTCTCTAAATCGTTATGACTGTTCTTCTTTTGTCCGCGAGTGAAATAGCCCTAGTTCAAACCGATATTAATATGGAAAGGACATTCCTCATTTGCTAGGTGAAGAAGTTTAAGTTTGTCAATTAGGGAAAATTGCTAAAAAAACTGAGATTGTTAGGCGCGGACGTGAGCACGTCTTTTAAGCCAATCGTATATAATTGTTTACTACACTTACGGTAGATGGTATGAAAGGCATAAACTGGCGTTTTTAACAACCTCATACATTAATAGACGAACGGGATCACTCTTATGGTTTTTGTTATTTGGCTTGTCAAGTATCTTTGCTCGCTTAAAATTACAGGCTGTTCCATATGAAATCAGGCCTAGTTTTCCATGAGTGATAAATCTATAAATTTTGACAATCTGGCCCTTTTTATTGTCTGACTCAATTTTTAATGTTGAAGGATATTCATAAAAAGGGAAAAACGGCCATTTTTCGTGAAAGGGTGCGAACGGTCTGTACTAAAATGTCTCATGTAGTCTTTTATTTAATATACGCTTGATGTATTATAGCTTTTAAGTGCTTTAGATTAGAACCACTGAAAACCCCATAGACTCCGTATATTTGGCTGCTGTTCTCGTATTGTCTTGCGTGTATCTTGTGTGCATGACCCGTTACTCCTTTTCAGTCGAATCGAATACCACTTGAAAGAATGATAGATTTTATTATTTTTTTAAATATACTATCATCACCCCTCGTACCTCCAATGGGTCAAAATTACCCCTGTTACTTTGCATTTATTTTCTCATTTATCTGCCTATCCTTCTCCAAAAAAACTATCCACGAAATGTTGGGCGGAAATGGGAGAAGGCAGTCGTACAGGCATTAACTTGTCCAAACCGGCGCTTGCGAATATCAAAATACTACGCCTTTATGCCTTTCCATGGCTCAGTTGATTCCCCCTACAGGTAATGAAGAATGCCATGAAATTCATCGATGACAATTCTTTTAAAAAATAGCTACGTTAAAACTACAAAAGATATTATTTTTATCTACTTGCCATATCTTTGATTTTAGAAGTATAACCTTTCATTCTAATTTAACATAACCACGGGTAAAATGACCCTTTGGCGGTTGCAAGGGTGGGCAGAAATGTGGCGTTTTTAGTGTAAAACCAGAATTTTTTAATTTTTCTATGTGATAGGTTACTAAAAAATTGAAAACGCCCATAGAAACTTATAAATTGTTTGGATATACATATTTTCTATGTCATTTTTGCCAGGATATTTATTATAAAAGTTAAAAAATATCACATCAAATGCAGTATTGAAGCATGTTACTGATGATGTATTTTTATCCCTCCACAAATTCTGCCTGGGAACGATATATGCAAATTACTCGAACAAAACATGAATACTTCTAGTCCTACATAAACAGGCATCCATTTCAAATGGTTTTGATAGTCAGAATTGCTTTTTTTAGGAAAAAAATATAACCGAACTGATTAGTTCCTCAAAAGGTACTGATATACCTTAGCGGGCACTTGAGAGTATTCATTTTATAATTAGATTTATTTTTTGAGAATTAAATGTTATCTTAGATATTTAAAATTATAAAGTTACCGATTAATTTAAATACCCAGGAATTTTAGTCATTAGGATGAGATTAACTTCAAAAGGGCTCTAATTTTCCACAGAAAAAATACTCACATATATGTATTTTGACGCTGAGGCATAAGGGGAGACTTTGGGTAACAAGGACCAAGTTGGTATATTTTATGTTGAGGGATACTTATATATAATTCATTTAAGCCTTATGATTTCACCAGTATGTTGAGAGAGCAATTCTGAGCAGAAAGACCGAAGGTCAGCGTATTGTGAAGAACTATACTGCCAGGACAGGGATAATACAGGGCAAGCAGAAGCTGTTCGTGGGATTAGATCTTCAGCACCGGAGGCTGCTTTGCGATCTCATCGTGAAGGAGGACTGTAAAGATTAAAATAGAAGGTGATAATGGGACTTTCCCGCTAATGAATCAATTACTATTACGTTTATAATAGAATTAAGCTTAAATCATAGAAATAGATGGAAATACTTCACCTGGTCTTACTTTTGTAATCCTGCTAAATGAGAAACCCCCCCATCTATTATTTCAAAAAATACCTACATGGAGCGTTAAAGTATAATTGAAACAGTTAATTCCTTGACTAGTTTTTTTAAACGTGTATCTTAATTTTTCAGAGGCCTGACTGCCAGGGTTGATGAATTGGCTAGTCAAATAGTGAAGCTTTTTCCCGAAGAGCGAAAGGTTAGTCTTACTCTTATTCAAATATGCTACATTTTCTATCCAATAGAACATTTTATTTGCGTTGGTAAAGGTATTAACTGATGGAATATTTTTTGGCAGAGTGTTTACTATGTCCCCTTTAGATGTGTAATAATTAACGGGAAGGTGACAAAGAAGAAGAATGTTAAAGGAAAACTTTAATACAGATATACAAATTATATAAAGAACTTAAAGACCTGAAGGTCTTCGTGGGGATGCTGATGGTATGCGGTGATGATGCAGTAAATTTTAATCCAGGTAATGATTTGATGCAATTTTGAAATTAGTATACATTCTGGAAAGGGGTAGTGGGGCTCTGGTTCCAACTTTTCATTTTTAGTAGACCTCGTCCCCCTTAATCTTCAGCAAATTGTGTTTTACTCACAACTTTTTCTTCTTTCGTTTCCGTTTGAGAAACTTCTGCTGATATTGATGCTAGTGTGGCTTGGCTATAAAAACGCGTGGAAATATGCCAGGGACTTCCTCGTGAATGGGCTGCCACAAGGGAGCAAAGAATCTACGGATTAAGATCACAGAAATATGACAAGAGAACAAACCACTTGCATGATTATATTCATGTAAAATATCCTTGCCTGAAACAGCCTCAAGGGCATTTCTTGGTAAGTGTGCAGTTATGCTGATCTTTCATTTTTCTTGATATTCATTGTTTGCATTGTGTAGCTGACATTTTTTTCATTCATAGTTACTGTCGGACTTCAATGCTTTGTATCATGAGAGCAAGAATCGTCTTTTCGGATCGTGGGAGTTCTTTTGCAGAAAAATTAAACAGCTCTGTGATATAAAAGAAGGTAAATTTATTAATTGTTACTTAATTCACCAGCACGCATTGAGAAACTACCCACTAATTACTTCCTACAGAGTCACCTGTTTATAATTTCCACAAAGTAAGAAAGCTACAAAGTGAAAAATCATTCCCTTGAACCGGCACTCAAGCTCGGAATCCATAATTTTTCGGGCGTGAAATTGAGATTCGTGTTCTAGGTTATGGAAATAAATTTTACCCTACAAATTTGTCTCATTTCTGTGGTTTTTTTCTCGACCTCGTATTACTTCATGGCATTAATAGCGTATAAACTCCTGTAAGAGGCGCACCTTTTTTCCCTGAAATTGCAGCCGAAAATGAGGATGCGCCTCTTACACGAATTCCCGCTCGTCATCGCTTACAGCAAAATATAATACGAAAAAGTTAAATACAGTTAAAAGACCCATACTCACAGCGACTACGACTTGTGCATTAGGAAAATGGTGAGAGGGAAAACGGCATTAAAAAAAGGTGTGACTGTCCGGAAGGCTTTGACAATGGCCGAAAGTTCGAAGTTAGGTCCGCAAAACCTCGCTATAGGAGAAAAAAAAGACCCAAAATTTTTTCAACTTCGACGCTTAAAAAGAGGGGTGCGCCTCTTATATGGGTTCGCCTCTAACACGCGTTTATACGGTATATTTGATTGTTTTTGGCATACATATTGCTTTATACCGTCAGTATGGAATAACATTTAGTTTGGTTAAAATTTCTCTCTTCAGATAATTATCTCTCCGATGCTGAAGTTTTTCTAAAGTTGGGTGTGCTCTTCGAAAGAGAAGGCATTGTAAGCATACTAGTGACAAGGAAATTCCGAGCTGGCAAAGAGGATATGCTGCAGGGCTTCCTCTGCCACGATGAGGTACTTTTTTAGCATTTTACAGAAGTCAGTGTTAGATTTAATTTACAAGAATACATTATCTCTCATATTTTTTTCTTTTTTAATTAAATAATTTCTTTCTTTCTTTTTCAGTCAATTACTGATGTTAGGCTTTAAATCGAAGCAATGGAGAACAAAGCCAGTGAACTGGGAACATCTGTTCAACCATATGCTATCATAGTTGGCTCAACCGTCAGAGATATCACGTCCTCTTATATATGGTATGATGGAATAGGGCAACCAGTGGACTCCCCTCGTGATTCCATTCACATTACATTCAAAGTGATCCATGCGGTACATTCAAGATACCCTAGGCAAAGTGAGTGCTACTGGCTCTTTCTAAAGAAAGTTATTTATGATATTACTACGCCTTGGTACGTTGAAATCGCAGCAGAGGATTCTGTCATTGATAAATTCAGAAATTTATAATCGTAATCGCTTTCCATAGGTAAGAAATATGCCGCTGTGCAGTGTGTGCTCATAAAAATATTTTTCTGTGAAAGATATTTTCCATCATCTGAGTATTCATCATAGACACAGCTTATAATCTCTTCTTAAGTGTATGGAGGAAAAGTGCTTATGTCCTTGCAGAAACTGGAAGCAATTACGTAGGCATTATATTAGAGATCATCAGTTTCCAACCCATGCCACATTTACAAAAATATAAACCTAAGTAATCGAATATCAGTTCAGTCAAGAGTTACTGCTGAACTAAAGAATGACGGTTTAAATTCATTTGAAAAAGATGAAGAAATTTCAGATGATGGTGGAATGGTGGAATTCACCCCTAAAGATGTACAAAACCTAGTCCTTAAATGTGCTTTTAGTTTAATATCAAAACTGTATGCTAATCCATCCTTGCCAAGAAGTCACGTTCAAGTAGTTATTGATGAAGGAAATACTCTATTACATGATATTAAATCAGAGTTGGCTCCATCTTTTCGTGGCATGTTAAAAAAATGAGGCCAAATGCGAAGAGAAAGAAAAATGGATTAATGCCTTTTTGAGTCTGTACTTTTTCCCTTTAAAGAATCATTGTCAACTGAGTACCGTAGATTTAAATATGTGCGTGAGTCCGGTTGGTTGCATGAGGCAGAGAATATATGGTTGGGGTTAAATGTGATGATGTTTATAGAGATGGGTCCATGGTGTTTAAACGAGTCAATGCAGTTGGAAAAAAATATTCCAATGAGTTATACATCGACCAAATTTGTTAACCTTCCTGGGGTTCTGGAGAAAATAAAATCCTCAAGTTTATTTCTTGAGAAGAAATACAGAAATGGACATACTTCAAACTTTATTCAAGGAAAACTATGAAAAATGAGACTGAAAAATTATCAAGGAAAATTTTCATGGCGTTATTTCTGCATTTTGATCACTTTAAAGTCTGTAATCCGTTACGCTCTCACTCTGGACTACACAAGCTAGGAGTTCTATATTTTTCTCTGCTTTTATTGCCTCAAGAGTATCAAGCTTCAATAGATAATGTATTCTTGATTTTTCTATTTCATGCGTCTGACAGAGCTGTTCCCACAGATGGTAACGTTTATGTATTTCGAAAATTTATTGAAGACTTGAATGTTCTCCAAAGGGATCAATATCAGTTGAAATTAATGGGAAAACTGATAGAATATATTTCTTTGTTGGGATTTTATTGGCCGATAGTTTGAGCTTCAATCAAGCATTAGGTTTTGCAGGCAGTTTCAGTGCAAATTACTGCTGTAGATTTTGCAAAATGCACAAAGGGAGTGCGCTGAGTAGTTGCAACCGAAGGAGCTGCTAATAAAAGTGAATGACTATGATCAGAATATTGCTCTAGGACTAAGAGGTAGTGGTATAACTGTAAAATCTGTGAGGAATCAACTTTCTCACTTCCATGTGTATGAAAATTTCGCAGTTGATATTCTTCATGACCTATTTAAGGGTGTGTGTAAAACAGACATGGTGATTATTTTGCGCCACTATGTACTATATCTTTCAAAAGTCGTGTCACGAATCGAGCGGCGCCACTTTCGCTACGATAGTTCATCAACTCCGCGATAAGCCCGCCAGCTCCGCCAGTCTATGTTCTAACACTCGATGCTCGGGCTATGAAAAATATTACGGTGCATTCGACTCCTCACGCGATATCACAGTCTATTTCAATCCCGTGGACGAAATGTCCTCTCATATTCCTTCCCTTGCGTTGCTATTTATGTGTTAAATAGAAGCAATATCGGTTGTCAACGAGAATAACGACATTGAACTTATGACATGAAATCAGGGGGCCGATTTTATAACTTAACCTTCGACCGTTAGAATCATTCCCGCTGAATTGTGGGTAATACTTCAAAAACAATTGCCGGTGCCTATTTTGTAACCAAAGTTCGAACGTATTTTGCCTCACGCTCGCATCCTCGGCTTACAATACACAACAAAATATCTTTCGAAGCGGCCATTAGCGTTCGAAGGTGGGTTTGTTTTTGTTTCTTAACTGGTTGTTATTTGAATAGCTATCGTCGTTTGGAATGTTTTACATACTATAAATGAAATATAACACACCATTCTTGACTTAAATTATAATTGGAGGCCTAGATTGCAGTTCATTAATGTATTGGAATAGTACTTCAATAACGCGTATTCTTTTGATTAATTATAGTATCCAATTGTCGCAACCTATCCTATTGTAGCGATTTGTTTTCACTTTTAATTGCAGTTGGAAGTTTTAAATCTCATTTCTGCAAGGACGTGGATGTCATAATTGCTGAGTATAGTGGAAAGCTTATTGGTGTGATTAAGCGGCAGTGTTTATTGTGGCATACCTGTGCTTACAAATGTTACTTATGCGCTGTGATGGATTGTGTGTGTGATCGTGGCGATGTATTAACATATTAAGGTTACTAAGAGCCATGTTTCATCTATTGAGATTGCGTGTTGTGACAGGTATTGTGCTTAAAAACTTACAATTGCGTAACAAATGTCGGAGATGACTGATAGTAGCAACTATAACGTCCTTCCATCAAATGTCTAACTTGAGATTTGGATCCTATGTCAATTGAAATGTTGTTGGTGATTTAGGTTTGCTTCTGAGTATTAAGTGTGGTTTTTTTACGTCCTCAATAAAGGATAAATATTGAAGTGTTTTTTAATTTGAATGCAGTAACTTGCCATACCAAGAGTCACTTTGCGACAATAATAAACCCATCTACGTTTAATGCAAGTGATAACTAGTTGAAATAGACGTAGTTATTTGAATTTTTGGCCATGTCAAGGGTTATTCTTTTGTTTGAGGGTAAATTGTGTGATTGTTTTCGTCCAAGTGAAATGGCGATGATTATTTTGTCAAATGAAGTTTGTTGGTTCGTTCTGGTTTGAAATATTGCTTTATACAATCATATCCTTAAGTAGTCGAGACGAATGTTGAATTGTGTTGAAGCGGATTTCAATGATATAAATTATTATACATTTTCTGTGATAGCCTACACGGATGTCTATTGTGATATTTCTGCAATATGTGTATAGTTATTGGCAATTTAGGCTTAAAATGCGTTGTGTCACGTTAGTCAGTGTGTTTGAAGTGTTGTTAGAAATTAGAAAAATATCGTGGATGTCTGTGTTTACCAACTACAAAACGGAGCAGGATGATGCATTGAAAAATTCATAGCGGAAAGATATTCACTCTTTTGCATGCACACATCCCCCTGTCCTATTTGAATTCCTCTTCCCAAGCAGGTGGACATGAAATGCTTGAGTCATCTGTGATTTGTACTATTTGGAGGACAAAAAAATGTTAATGAATCCATTTGTAAACATTTATAAAATGAAAGTTTTATGATATAAATATATTAATTTTATTTGTATTTATAATCAATCATCAAAAGAGATGAAGATAGTCCAAACAAGTTGCCCACCATTCAAAGCTTGTATGCCAACAAACATTTTGAAGATTGCCTTGAGCATTGATTATAGATTATTGGTCATCGATAGAGATTTGAAAATTATGCCCAATGCCATATTTTCACATAGATTATACCAAGTCAAAAGAGGCACGTAAAACCTGGGAATCCATTTCTTCTGAAGCTTCATGCCATATACTAATCCTTGATATAGTACAACCAACTCATCGGTGAGTAGTTTGTCTGAATTGTTTAATTAGGTAAACTAAAGTGCAGCTGGATATTCCATAAATTGGACTTCGATGATTATCATTCACCATTGGTATTGTGTATTGAAGTTTTCTCATGTGTACTGGTCTGCGTTAACTTCAATACCTTGCATGGAAAGCTTCAGATATGCATCACATATGTATTTTGATGTGATATTTGTTTTCATGCATTGTCTTTCCTTACCAAGGACCTGGGTACTAATCCCAGCTGCTAGGGTATTGTGATTGCTGTATGGGATCAAGAGACCAATGCATTGGTCTCTTGCTCCATGGGATATTCTGACGATTAATTTTCGAGCTTCCTATTTCATTATGAAATATTTGAGGTATGTAAAAACTTTTTCAAAAAGAAATTGTACAATTTGGACTTTTTAAACTCTATTGCATGCAATACTTTGGATAAATTCCTTTTTCATAGATCCTGTTGTGCTTATATCAATGGTATTGACCTGTCAATGTTAGTCATACTCCTTGATCACTTATTCATATGTTTAATTTGAAAGACACTACTCATAGTAGAGACAGTCAAGCGCAAAGGATAGTATACTTTCAATTACTCCATCTTGCTTATTTTTCCTCGAGATAGTGTGGAGGAGGTGGAAATATATATAATATAAATTCAAATATTCTGATATCATCTCAATTTCTCAGTCATTCAACATTTTGTGCACAGAAAATGCATGGGTAAATATGCTTAGGTCTCGTATAAGAGACTGGTAATATGAGACCTGATATAAATATCAATGTTCAATCTTAGGCACTCATCTTGGCGCCATCTTGGAGAAATACCGCGTGGGTACTTCATTCCCAACGAGTGAATGTAAAATTAAGCGTTAGCGTAATAATGCGTGGTCAAGTTCCAAATGCGGATATACTGAACGAATCAATTGGAATATTATTTTCATAAATTGAATAAATGGATATGTTTTATTGATTTCCATTGTGTTAAACTCTGCATATATAAGTATACATTTATTCATAGTTGATAAATTTGATTGATGTTATGTCTTGTGGTATTTGCCATTAATTATGACTTGAGTAGTAGGCTTTGGCTGACTTAAGGGAATGTTACTAAATCAAGCTTATTTATCAAGATTATTTACACTATCCGATAGTTTCTATTTGGCATTCTTGCTTGTAACTACCTTCAGTTTTGTAGTTTTGGGTAATTATTAATATTTTGATGTTACAAATTCTGATTTTTTTGTAGTGTAAGCTCGTTCAATCAGGACCACTTAACTGTGGCTTCAAATAGCTACTTCCATTGAAGCCCCACTTAAACGATATATTTTCCATGACAAACTATCCAATGAAGGAGACACTGGTACGCTTATATATAATACATTGTTAATAGTTATATCATGAAAAAATATTTCCGTTAAAAATACAGTACCCTGTAATTCGTAAAATCTGGTCGTGTGTTGTGGACCCAAACGAAAAAATGTCGCGCCGCTATCGGAATCTAAAGCGAGATAATCATATCTATGGCTAATTTCGTACTTTTATGTTCCGCATATTTTCTTTCAAAATTGTTACCTGAAATTTGTGTGTATGAAAAGCTAAATTGATTGTCGTATTCTGCCATATATTAATCTTAGTTAATCGTGTTGCCTCAAGAGTTTCGAAGAGTCGAAGGAATCTTTGAAAAAAATCAACATTCTGGCCTACTGTTGAGCTGAGGAATTAAATGCTAAAACGGCGTAGGTAGATTTATTTAGAGAATTTAAATAATAATAGATACCTTTTTTTTTAACAAAGTTTCATTTTTAAAAAATGAAGGGGAGTCAAATACTAAATCGATTTATTTTATAGTTCACGGACAATTTTTCAAAATCTTCACTCTAAAATTAATTAATCGATAAAATTAATCGATAATTGTAAGGATGATATGGTGTAGTACAGACCACGTATGCTATCGATTCACATTTTTAAATGCGCCCTAATATCACCAAAATGTCACTGCGAATGCATAGAACGGAGTGTCATAAGGTTTCCAGCCAGATTGAGGTGATAGATACCACGGGCCTCAATATATATCTCCGAACACATTGGCATTGAAACGTCGCGACTATCAAATGACGATATTGAAAATACGCGTCGGTGCATTTGATGAACACCGTTGTCAGCACGCTTGGGAATAACTAATGCTAGGAAAGGTAATTGAACCATTGGACACCAAGGTAATCATATCGAAAGCTAATCTCGTAGTAACTGATCCTGCATGTTTTCTTCATAAATTTTACCTGAAACTTATATAATGAAATCTATTTTGATGTCGTCCCGGGAAAAAATTAATCATATTTCAGCGTGTTGCCTCAGAGTTTCTTAGTACTCCCAGCCTTATTAATAATTAGAGTCGAATGCATGTTTGAAATAACTAGCATGTGATTATTAATGAGTTGAGGAATCGAATCAAATATCGGCGTAACTTGGTTTATTTGTAGAAATCTCATGACAAAATTTTTATATTTGTAAAAGTGGCATAAATAACTGAGGGGAGAATAAAGACCAATTCATTTGCTTCGATAGTTCACGTCCATATTTACAAAATTTTCATGCTCCAAGTATTTGCATAAATTTTATATGTGGACCCCAGAAGTCAAGGGGTCTAAGTGACGTTAAAAAGAAATAAGTTAGGTACAGGAATGGGATGTGAAAATGTAAATCTTTTAGATGGTAAAGCTATCCAAGTGGTTTTATTGACAGATGATGCTATCTAGGGATATCCCTTTTAACTACTTAGTGGGTTGTACCAAACATTTTCAACTTTGACTAAGTTTTCTCAAAACAACGATTTTGTTACTTAGACCCCATTGACTTCCTTGGGGTCCTCATATATTATTATGTAGTGCGTTTCAGAGTACTTATGGTATCAATTCAAATACTATGTACGCCTTAATTCTCACGATAATGTCCCGGCAAAGGTGTAGTACGAATTTTTCTTGTATTTACAGGTGGGTGAGGGAGATACCTGTGTTTTAGAATAGATCGCCAAAAACCCTTGCAAACCATAGCATGGAAAAGTTACGACAATAAAACGAATTAATGGAGAATACGAGTCCGTGTATTTAAACACCTTTGCCAGCCCGGAAGTCATTAATGTTGAAATTATAACCGTTGAGTTTCCACGGTACATAATATATTCCAAGGATTACAAAAATACGTTCAAAATGATAAAATACTTAATTTTGGTTGTACTCCTTTAATCAGTGATAAGATTTACCGATCACTTTTACCGATTTAAGATTTAATATCCTGAAAATGGGTTGCTATATTCATGTGTTGTCGTTATACTTTTAATAATTATCAAAAGAACGACAAATGGGCGCTTGGACGAGTAAAAGATCTTAACGTAGAAATAATAGGTTGAATCGCTCCATTACAAACACAATAGGAGACATATATTCGTTTAACTTCAGAGGAAATCAATTTAAATAGGAGATTAACGGGAAAAAAAATTATTTTATCATGGAGTCAGCACTAAAGTGTAAAGTTAAAGAACCTTACTATTTTTAAACGCTCAATAAAAGTAAAAAAATAAATGAATTTCGTACGGGAAGGACTTGACCGTTGCTAGACAATATATAGTTTGCTCGACTAAAAAGTATTTTATCCGTGTAAGATGGGAAACCGGCTCCTCGACCCCATATTCAGTCAACCCCGACCTAGGTTTCGACTTAAGTCATTATCAAGGTCTTCAGTCGAAACCTATATTTAAGTCTAAATACCATGTGGAATATTACATTCATTCAAAATCAGCGCAATGTTGTCCCACCAAGTGAAGCCTGAAAGTTTACTATACAATCGAACTCTTATACTTTGATAAGAATAGTATTTTTCACGCGCTTCCATCTCTATGGAGGATTTTTATTACAAAGGAGTGAGAAAATATATTTATATTATTTATATTCATTTGATATTTAAAAACCCTCTGGTACATATTATTGGCATTTTGTGCTCCATTGCACTTCAGCGGTGAATTGCCAGAGTTAATGCCTGCATGCCGGAGCTCACGGAGTTAGGTGAGAGACGAATAAAAAGCATATAAATTTAAATTATGTACGGATTTCTAAGGAAGTTGTTCCAGGAGAGGATTGTAATAAGGATGCGAGAAGCTGTGCGAATGGTAGACATAATAAGAGTTGGAGGCCGATAATACCAGTTTGGATAATGGATTGTTAGCGACATGAAGTGGATGTGACAATCTAAACAAAAGCGCCACGATCATGCTTTTCTTTTGTCAAGATTGCATACATAATGTATTTATTAGCAAGAAAATAAGTTGGGGTATTCAAAATTAAACTTTACCGATAATATCACGTCATACAAGTTGAAATGGTAAGCAGTTTAAACCTGATTCCTCATATATAACTCAATCTTCCGCTGTGAAAATTTGAAGCATGCGCCAATGTTTTATAATCTTATTTATATTCATTTGATATTTTTCAAAAACCCACTGTTATTATCGGCTTTTTGTACTCCATTACAATTCATCGGTGAATTTCCAGAGTTAATATGAATATAGTCTTAGGTCAGAGGTGTTAGGTGCAGCCCTCGGAGGTAGGCGTGAGTGCGAGCCGTCGAATAAAAATCCTCAATCGAGATGGACGAGCGAGACAAATACTAATCGAAAAGATGAGTGAGGGATCGACTGACTGAATATTGGGTCGAGGATCCAGTTTCCTTTCATACGCAGATTTAAGAGCTCTTTTTACTTCCTCATCCTCAAATGGGGATAGCGTGAATCGAATGCTTTCAGGTTAAAATGCAGTCGCTCATAAAAGGCGTCCTACCTATTTTAAGTATTTCTTCATGGTTGACTCTTGTAATCCTTGGAATATATATCGTACCATGGAAACTGGACGGTTATAATTAAAAATTAAGGACTTGCGTGCTGGCAACGGTGGTTAAATGCACAAACGCGTATTTTCAATATCGTCTTTTGATAGTCGTGACGTATCAATGCCATTGTTCGCCATGGTCTTCAGAGATCTATTCTGAAGCCCAGGTGATACCTTACCGTGGCTGTAAACACGAGACCACTTCGTACTACGCCGTCGCCGGGACAGTCCGTGAGCATTATCCTAGCCTAGCAATTACAATGATTACATAAATACTCTGAAATACACTACATTATATATTAAATTTTGATTAATGTGCAAATACTTGGATCGTAAATATTTTGAAAAGATATTCGCAAACTATCAAAGCAATTGGTCTTAAATCTCCCCTCGGTTTTTTATGCCACTTTGACAAATATAAAAATTTTGCCTTAACATTTCCCTAAGTAAACCTAGCTACGCCGTTATTGTATTCCATTTCTCAAAAAGCAATGATTGTATGAAGATAATTTCAACAATACGCTCAAGTATAAGTATTAAAAAGGCTGAGAGTCCCTAGAAACTCTGAAGCCACAGGCAAAAATAAGATTAATTTATGGCACAGATAAATTCAATATAGTTTATAATTTACGTTATTTTCATGTTAACTTTTTGAAAGAAAAGATGCGGTACCCAATACTATGAAATTAGCCGCGATATGATTGGCTTTCTGAGCAATAATTCGTTTTCTTTTTTTGGTATTAATTATTCCGGAATCCTACGTAATGTCTGTGTTCGGAAGGCGCGAACAAAGACCTCGGGGTCACTTTACCGGGTGTCGCGACTGACGTTCAAAGGCCAGTAATTAGTGTGCCTATAACTCCCCCCTCCCATCCCGCGTGTACCTATTGGACCGCTTTCCCGCAGGAGAGCGGAGAACAGCCCTCTCTGCCCCAGCGTGTGAGAACCAAGGTCTCAGTTAGCTTGGCCACGCCACTGTTTGCGTTGGGCGATGTTCTGATTTTTGGTCCCCAACCTGCCTAAGAGTGCAAAGGCAGTGCAATGGCTGAGGGTGTAAAATGGGGCCCTTAGCCAGGCCAACGAGTGCTTCGGGGGCGGCTAAGGGGTTCTTTCGTGTACCAGCCGTAGTCTTCTCGACTCCCGGTCTCCAAGACCGGAAGCCATTCTCTCCGGGCCGGAACCTCGGGCCTTAGATCCCCAGGCGGGGAGGCCCCTTCGGAAAGTGGTTACGTAAGATCGGTTACCGTTGGTCGGGCCTCTCAAACGTTCCAAATCCCTGTCCCTATCACGTCGCTGATGAACCTGTGAAAGGACGTCACGAGGATGGTATTCCATTCAACACGGCCCACGGGCTGTCTTCTCTGGCTGGTACTCCTTCGGGGATCGTCCTTTCATCAAGGACACCGACTCGTCGCAATGGCAATCGGACTCTTGCAGAAGATCCCGTTCTCAAGCTCTCTCCTTTGTTATCCTTGGGTGGTCGACCTTCTTCTTTGTCTGGTGGTGATCACACGATGTTGTCCTTGCTGGAACGTGAAGATTGTAGCAAAGATGCCAGTCTTTAATAGCGGATTTCGATTCCGCCCTTCGTCGTGATTGGCCGATGACTCTTTGTTGATGATTCGGCCAATCCGAAATCAGCACGGTATGAATCCAAATCGGCATTCGTGCATAAAAACCAATCCGGTAATAAAACTGAATCCATTCTTTTTCTTTTCTCCATATCAAAAGTTGATTTTTAAAATTTCCTTCATCGCGGAGGATAACGAATGAAAGATGATCAATGGAGACAGATACATTTGTGATTATCGTATCAGTTGAGGCGTATACAAAGTTACTGCTGTTATAATATTATTTCAAATATCTTTCAGTAATCTCATACTCTCCTGGCTCACGTAAAATCTTGTATTAACCATCAATTTTTTTATAATGGCAAATAAAGTGGATATCTTTTCTCATGTAATCGTTAGGGAAAAGAAGACATAACAATGCCTTTTCAATGCTATCTAATATTTTTCATTTTTTTGACCCGGAACAATTAACAGTCATCCTACGTCTTTTTTCCCAGAACAATTTAATCATTTGAATTTAGCCTTTTCTCGTGAATAGCTGTAGCCTCTGACGACGAAATCTATTGGATACGATGAGACCGAGGAGCTAACAAATATTCTATCATTTTATGTGATTAACGAAGCTATAATTATTCTCTTTTAAATATTGTGTTACTATCTCTACCATTCTCACCTATTGTAAAATCATAATTAACTCCTTAGAATTTATTAAAACTTTGTAATTTAAATCGAATTACACGAGAGTATTATGTTATTATATAGTCTAATATATATTGTTTGCTCTTCGATAAATAGAAGTAGTCATATGACCAAAAAACTTTATTCCTGAATCGCTCTATTTTGGCAGAAATGTGAAAAAATTTAAATGGGCAATAATCACGCTAAAATCATTTCATAGAACATTTCACATTAATACGTTTGAGGTCAAATGCTTTCCGAACAGCAAGTTTATGTGAAATGTGACATCCTGAGGGACAACCGTTTGTAGTATTCATCTACATACATCTACCAGCCGTGTAAAGCTGTTCGGGATTTGGTTTTTTTAAGGTGAAATGGTGACGTGTATTATGGGAGTGTATTTAGTGGAGCTCAGTTTTTAATGTGGTCGCTTATTGTGCCCGGAAAGAACGAGTTCTTGTGCTTATCTGTTAATGGTAATGTATATCACTCTTATTTTATCGCATTTGTCAGACCTAGAGATGTAGTGAGGAGTCATAATAATATTCTCTATGTCGCTCTGAAAAATGTCAGTTCTGAATTTATCAAGCAATCTAAGCCTAGCGTGCAGCCTCCGAGTCTCTAGGGATTCCCAACTTAACCCCTCTTAAAGTTGTGAGACACTATGTGTTCGCTCGTATTGCTGTTTTTAACGAAGCGCGCTGCTTTCCTTTGTATTTTATTTATTTTTTGGGTTAGATCTATTTGACCAGGGGGGTCATTCTGTAACTCCGAACCGATCGGCATGGGAGCCTTTTCGTCGTGTGGCACGTCACACCGACAACCGTGGTGTTCTGTATGAAACCGATCGGTGTGCCGAGGAGCTTCCGTCGGGTGATCGTACCGGCACGTAAAAACTGTCGGTACCCAGGGTAATCAGTCGGTTTGCTTGAGAGACACCGTAACAAATCGAAAACGCATTTAGATTTATGTCTGAAATAGGTTTATTTGAGGCTTGTAATAGCGATATAATTTATTCACAGGATTAATGGAGATATAATATGTAATGAACAAGTTGAAATAATGATAATGAGAGTGACGGCCTAAAAGAAAAACCTGAAAACAACTGGGATTCCGATGTGTCGCATTGTATTGATCGCTTGGCTCCTCAAAATATTTTACTATTTGGCGCTATCAAGTACATATACAGGCCATTATTTTGCCTATGAAGCATGTTGGATTACCTTATTATAGTGTGTGCAATTAATTCCCAGAAAATCCTCCGCAACAAATGTCAGTAATTATTGCGGATTAATATATATTCTCAAATTGGAAATTTTACCCATATGGTCTAATTTTGTTTATTCAACCACACATGAAGCCCACTTATACACACTACAGTAGTTTATTATTTGAGAAAATAGGATATATCGTGAGATCTGTGCTTTTATTGGCGTTTTTTTTTCGCTTCAGTCCGTTTTCACAACTCAACTAAACATCTTGAAGCACCCTTTAAACGGAACTGTCAATTATCACTTTGCCTCAATTAATTCGGATTAATACATAAATACTGCCAATAGTGTAACACATTCGAACGACAAATTTTCCACTTGAACCACGAGAAACGTTCCTGCTCGGCGTAATATGCTAATAACTAGGAGTTAGGTTGTTACGGAGGGAAGCAAGCTTCAGCGAAAGTTAAGGGCTCCTGACATTAATAAACATATATGTGTACTGACAATGACATACATGCAACAACAGCAAAGCAAGGAAGTGTTCAACGACATACTTAGCGGCACTTCCACTTCATTTTCTCTCATCATAGTTTTTAATACTACTCATTCAAGTCATTTTTACATTCAACTTCGTTCCACGAAGACGCGAAATGAAGGTTTCATGGCACGAGCGCGCAGCATAACCATTGCTATACACACGAATAAAGCATATAAATGCGAACATTTCATAATCACCCCACAAATATGGACTACATGGCCATTCTATATTCATGATAATACTGTTCCATTAGATTCAACTATTAATTCGAACCATCGTCCGAAGGTTTGTACTCCACACAGAGGCCACTTCTGTGGCCAGAAATACCAAATATATACAACGCGATAAACTGTCTGCTTTCCATCACGCGCGTTAATTTGCACATAAATATAATGAATAAATTGGTATACTTGACCAATCATATTTCTACATACATGCAATCATAACACATTAGTTCTCGTTGCACCTAACTTGTCTTTGGAAAACTTCATGTTCATAAATAAGCTACTTACTGCAATGTACTTGAAATATGGAACACTTTTTTTATTGCACAAATATACATGCACTCAATTCAAAGAACTTTATTATCCTCCTTCTTTCGACATTACTGTGCGTGAGAATGACTTTAATTTCGACATTACTGAGTCTGTGTATTATAATATTTGTCACTGAATGTCGTTTTGGTTGATACCCACGAGAGCACTAGGCGGTTTCATTTAGTCATTTGTTGGTTCTATCGTCTCCTTCGTCTCCATCGGTTGAAACGGACCATGTGACCCTCAGCTTCGGCAACACTCGGGAGGGAGGGGTATCTCGAGAGGGAGGAGTTAGCAAACCGACTGGAACAGCGCTCGACTTGCTTACAGAATCGCCCGAGAAAGCTCCGTCGGTGAGGGAACTCCGACGGGGACTCCCTGTCGGCACGGAATCCATGCCGTCTGTAGGCTTTATACTGATCGGTGCGGAACCGACGACAAAATACGGAATGAACCCCCCAAGAGGTCACAAATGCCTGCGGCGTGTTCGAGGTGTGGCCTAACCAGAGCGAAGTATAGCATCTCTCTTTTATAATTTCATCCGAGAACCTTCCTATTATACGTTTAGCAAAATCTTGCTTCTTTAATGCTGCTAATGATATGTTTTGTATTTGTAATCCCCACGATATATCAGATGTTTAGGTAATTCCGAGATATTTTACAGTATCTGAAGATTTTATGTTTACTCCACCCACAGTATAGGTATGGCATTTGTGTGATGTCTTTTCTAGGAAGTGAACTTTGGTGTTTAATATTTAAATCTAAACCCCACGCCTGGCACCACAACATTGTCCAAGTACAAGACTTCTAAGTCCTAGAAATATAGAGGTCGTCCACATGCTAATAATTGTTTTTATTCGGGAGTTAACCTTTATTTAACCTTTACACATATGAGGAATCATTTCATCCCTATGAGAAGCATATTTGCGCGTTTGAAACAAATTCCGTGCATATGTCATCGTATTTAAAGTCATTTTAGACCGAGCTGCCATGTTCGACGAAACGTTGAAAATAAAACAGTTTTCGAGGCTTTAAAGTTGTCCGTCAGGGACAACTTCAAAGCCTCGAAAGACATGCGAGATAACTGCCCGGTTAAAAACAATGCAAGGATAACTTCTTAAGTAAAAATTATTACACCTAATACGGCAGAGGTTGTTTTCGAACTTGTCAAATCTAGCAATCTTCCCTTGGAAACTAGAGCTCATTGGGCGGATATGGCGTTAATGTCACGTGATCGCAGACGCCATATTGTCTAGATACCTAGTAAATAAACCACAGGGGTAGCCTTTAAGCTCACTCCAGCGTGGAGAATTGAAGCCGAATTTTGCGCATCTTTGCAACAGCATTTGCATTTGCAACAGCTACCAATATTATCGTCTTTCCCAAAGTTCCTTGGTGTTGAAGGTGTTATAATAAAAAAATGTCGCCCATTTGCCGTGAATTTCTTTTCGCAGGGAGTGCACTACATGTTTTGGGCAGCTCTTGCATTTCATTATTACATTTATCATCCGTAATGCACAGGTACGAACTTGTGATAAAATATGATCCAATGTGATGGCTAACTAGTTGCCACCCTTGTCCTCGGCCTCTTTTCGTCAGACCATGCTCACAATTAGTATTGGAGAAGACGAAATTGGATGCATTTCTGGTATCAATTTTTTCGTGCATATGTAATTGATTGAGGACTATTGAAGAAAAAGAAAAAAAAACATTTGCTCCCAAAAAAATCTATGACGACGATTGAAACTACTTGGAATGCGAAATGGACATATGATCAGTGGGTATTCGGTTTTATTCGACATCGTAGCAGACGATATCTAAGGCATTCCTGACATATATGTCATTACGTCCATGTGTGATAAACGGAGACAAACATAAGCTTTGGAACTGTCATTTATACACAGGAGTTTCCCCAACGATACTTGCATGTAGTATTGTTTGGAAATGGGAGGTTTTCTGTAAGTATTAGGTTTCCAATGGAATCGTAGCAGACGATGATGTAGGCATATGTTATTTTCTCTATTGCTACGAACTGTCGCGAATTGAAGAATCAAAGCAAGTATTATTTCTAGGCACAAAGGTTAATATAAATATATAAATACATTTCCCGTGTTATATTAGCTCCTGGGTGCCGTATTCGATTATAAGTGCACCGCTAAAATACACGGAGTTAAAGGGAGGAAGGCAATGTTTTCATAGTCAGAACATGGCCAAAGCGCAAGACTGGTGGCTTCATTTTTCTCGCGTAAGGTAACCCCTGTGAAATAAACAGAGTAAATGAAATCGCAGTATTGTTATGCTCACTATGTATTGAGCTAATCGTTGCGCTAATTCCTACGACGGAAACCGCTAATCGGTCTCTTTTGATATAGATATCATGTTCTGCTTAAATGTTCATCTACATCTACGTAATACTGTGCAAGCCACCACTAGGTTGTGTGGCACAGGGTCCTGTTGAGTTAATTTTACAAAAGTTAAGCTTCCAACAGTTAATCTTATTTTGTTTTTGTGCTTTATGCTCCAAAGCGCAGTCAAGTATAGACGGCGTACGTCTCAGAGGGGAAAGAAAAAAAATAAATAATGGAATGGAGAACACTGGATCTGGAATAGATGCGATGTCCATTTCGGATGAAGTTTCTCTTTCACACTATTGTGGATAAAAAGTTCCAAAAATCGTGGAGTGAATCGGTAAACACTTTTTAAATACGAGGCACTTTATTACCTTCTATGTTTTAGCTTACTGAAGTTGGCATATAAGGACGCCATTAGGTAAATGGCGTTCAGCACAACATGCACGATGCAAAGAGATTATGGATAGAAGGATTAAAAAATAATCTCTTAATTTATTTACTGGATCAATGTTTTGCAGAATAGACCTTTAAACATGAATCATCATAGTGAAAAGGGACTTGGTTATGAGTTAATGTTTCTTACTCGAACTTCAATGGGTGGTGAAACTTTCGCTTGGAGGGAAATAATATTTCTTCCCAAGTTTGTATATCCAGCAGACAATGTGGAAGAAACCACAAATAATGACCCAAGAATTTTTTTAAATGGACTAAGTCCTTTGTTCTTTTTACCTATTATTGAGCAACAAAGAAAGGGAGATTGGAAGCATGGTCAGGTCAGCTACCATATTAACTGCATAGGTGTTAGAAACATCGCTAAGTATTGGATTAGTGAAGCGCCGTAATTGCAAGTGAAGGCATTTCCTGTGCGGCAGCTTAAGAGTTCCTTGAAACGTGATCTGAGTTTATATTTTCTTTGGTATCATTCTCCACGACCTCCACATTAATATTCCATAAGTCCAAAAAATTCACCATTTAGAGCCGGAAACTGATATAGAAAATGTCCGGGTCACACTCAATTTGTCATCAAGCAATTAGTAATTGGAACGAAATAATATATCTTATCAAGTTTGTATATCCAGTAGGCAATGTGGAAGAAACCACAAATAATGACCTGTGACGGATTTTTTAAATAGACTTTCCCGGTTTCGCCAACGACGATCAGCCCTTGATCGAGGATCATTCTTTAGTTGACCGGTGATTGCGTTTCACCAACGACAATCAGCGATGATCGGTGATCAAAATCGTCAGTCAAGATGATCGTAGATTTTGGACGATCAAATCCACAATCAACCAACATGGTGGAAATATTGTCTTCACCTCAGAAAAAAAACAGAAGTCATACTTAATTATTTGAAATGGTGAGAAAACCACAAGCTTGTCGAACGAAGTGAACGCATATTAGTCCTAAAATATGTTATAGTACACTATATATTAGTAGATCTATTCACGTTAAGTGATTTGTCACGTGGTGTTTCTTATATAGCCTTTCTTCAAGTATCGTTGTACGCTCAGACTTTGATAAACGATGATTTTTATTTTTAATTACTTCAAAATACCTTACGGGTTTACTACCACACCATACTTACCAATTCACATCGATATATTTACTTTGGAAAAACTATCGACTTTAGAGAAACTAACGACAGGAATTTCAGATAAAATGGTGCGCGGCTTACATGAAAATCTGGAGGATTCGTGTAAGCCGCGCACCCTCATTTTGTCACCGGCATTTCCGGAAAAAAAGGTGCGCGGCTTATACGAGTAAATACGGTAATAAATGTAAGGTCTTTAAAGAAACATTGGGATGAACTTAATGTGCTGCACAATCAGTTTGACAACTTTTCCCCTGTCCTTGGCTTTGCCCTAACTGAGGTTAATGTCACATCGTCAGAAATACATCCCTTTCATGTACTTGGATTCACCACCTACCATTAGTTCAGGCAAAAAAAAGCCCAGAAAAATATTTCAAACCAGGACGAACCAACAAACTTCATTTGACAAAATAATCATCGCCATTTCACTTGGACGAAAACAATCACACAATTTACCCTCAAACAAAAGAATAACCCTTGACATGGCCAAAAATTCAAATAACTACGTCTATTTCAACTAGTTATCACTTGCATTAAACGTAGATGGGTTTATTATTGTCGCAAAGTGACTCTTGGTATGGCAAGTTACTGCATTCAAATTAAAAAACACTTCAATATTTATCCTTTATTGAGGACGTAAAAAAACCACACTTAATACTCAGAAGCAAACCTAAATCACCAACAACATTTCAATTGACATAGGATCCAAATCTCAAGTTAGACATTTGATGGAAGGACGTTATAGTTGCTACTATCAGTCATCTCCGACATTTGTTACGCAATTGTAAGTTTTTAAGCACAATACCTGTCACAACACACAATCTCAATAGATGAAACATGGCTCTTAGTAACCTTAATATGTTAATACATCGCCACGATCACACACACAATCCATCACAGCGCATAAGTAACATTTGTAAGCACAGGTATGCCACAATAAACACTGCCGCTTAATCACACCAATAAGCTTTCCACTATACTCAGCAATTATGACATCCACGTCCTTGCAGAAATGAGATTTAAAACTTCCAACTGCAATTAAAAGTGAAAACAAATCGCTACAATAGGATAGGTTGCGACAATTGGATACTATAATTAATCAAAAGAATACGCGTTATTGAAGTACTATTCCAATACATTAATGAACTGCAATCTAGGCCTCCAATTATAATTTAAGTCAAGAATGGTGTGTTATATTTCATTTATAGTATGTAAAACATTCCAAACGACGATAGCTATTCAAATAACAACCAGTTAAGAAACAAAAACAAACCCACCTTCGAACGCTAATGGCCGCTTCGAAAGATATTTTGTTGTGTATTGTAAGCCGAGGATGCGAGCGTGAGGCAAAATGCGTTCGAACTTTGGTTACAAAATAGGCACCGGCAATTGTTTTTGAAGTATTACCCACAATTCAGCGGGAATGATTCTAACGGTCGAAGGTTAAGTTATAAAATCGGCCCCCTGATTTCATGTCATAAGTTCAATGTCGTTATTCTCGTTGACAACCGATATTGCTTCTATTTAACACATAAATAGCAACGCAAGGGAAGGAATATGAGAGGACATTTCGTCCACGGGATTGAAATAGACTGTGATATCGCGTGAGGAGTCGAATGCACCGTAATATTTTTCATAGCCCGAGCATCGAGTGTTAGAACATAGACTGGCGGAGCTGGCGGGCTTATCGCGGAGTTGATGAACTATCGTAGCGAAAGTGGCGCCGCTCGATTCGTGACACGACTTTTGAAAGATATAGTACATACGTGATAAAAAGTTTTTCTTAGTGGCTACTCTTAATTCAAGGATCAATACCTTTAATTACACCTTGAGTGGATTGGAGAACAAACCACCATGTTTTACCTTGGAAGAAATTCAAGAGGGTTCAATAAAAATGTCTGCCACGGAAGTTTTACATTTTACTATACTCTTTGGTTTATACGTTGGGGAGTAGCTTGAAATCGGTATGGATAATGATCTTTTCTGGCATTTGTACATTACTTTACCAGAAATTTTGGAAATCGCCTTAGCCAAAATTTTACAAGTTTAGCGTTTTCAAGGAAGCAGTACAAAGGCATCACAGATTAAGGGTTCAAAAATCAAAAAGTTCTTTAAAGCCTAAAGACCATCTTTTACTTCATTACAGCATGACCATGGAAATGTCAGGTCCACCTTCTCACTTAAGTACCGCAAAATTTGAGTCTAAACACAAGAAACTGAGGACAAATGCAAAACAAACACTAGCTCTTGTGTTCATATTACGCAGCCCTTGGCCACAAAGGAGCAATTAGGCTTTTCTCATCAAATAGCATGCCAGAAAGGATTGGGAACAAAATTAGAAATGGGTCTAGGTGATTATTATTCAACTCCATCCCACATTGATAATTACTTACTTTTTTCAAATTCATTGCCACATTTATTTAAGGGACCATTCGTTACAGTTAGTTTGGTTAAGAAAATGGGATAACTTACCGCCCAAATTGTGCTTTTGGTGGAGATAATGACTGTGACGATCTACCAATATTTGGTGCCATTTCCAGCATTATTCTGAATGAAAATTCTGATATTTGTTTTGTAGTGAACTTGTTTATGACCAAATATTTTGATGAAAATATGCACGCTTATGCGGTTTGCACATCAGATTTAAAATGCTGTGAAATAAAAGATTTGTTGTACCTTTTCCTCATAATACATCATGTTTTTTCATATGGTCAAATACATGTAGCACTTAAGCAGCTCCTATGATTTGTTTTTCACTACATTATTTTATATTTATGTACATATTCATTGAGAAAATGTATTTTGTTGATATTTTTGTTTAAATATTGTTTTCTTATAAAGTAGAATTTCAAATGAAACACTTATGTATATTTTTTCACTTTTGCTATGGTGAATTGTGCATGCGTACAGTAAGTCATACCTCATTTGTGTTGTCTATGTATTGTATGAAAATGTGACAAATAATAAATGTCCATTACATTACCGCCGTATTATTACATCCACTGCATCCCTTGAAATTTATAACTCGGTAGATCACCTATAGAGTACAAGTAAACTGACTACAAACTATTATAGTATTCCTAAAACAAAAGAATTTATTACTGGACAGGGATGTTAAAATATCCAGAAAGTGTAGTAATTCTAAACAAGCGTGTTGTAATTCTAAATAGAAAGCGTAGTAATTCTAACCAGGAAGTGTAATTACTCTAACAAGATTGGTTTAACTACACGGTGTAGTACTCTTAACCAGGAATCGAGTTGGTTCATATTTTACTACACTGTGTAGTAAAAGTAACCAAGATCCTAGTTATTCTAACTAGAATTTTTTCCGTGCAGGAGGAGACTGGACCACCTAGAGAATATGCCACTCTCTTGAAACCATGAATTGGTCAGCCACTTTCACTCTCGTGTTCCCGTCTGTACTCCCCTGTTTATCTTTTCCAAAAATATGTCCGAGGTCTTGCGTGTGCTCATGATCTAGCCTTTTCCCATCCTTACTCCTAGGAATTACAGTCCATCTGCGTTCCAATTTACGACTATGGGGGGATTTTTCCCACCAGGTCTAGCTGGAAACCAAATATCTAGGCTTTTTTGTAGGTATGGTTTGGCGCCTGTCGATTTCGCGTATTCGTAGAAGGTGGATATTACCTTTTCTACCTCCCACTTGTCTTTAAATAAGACTAATGTGGTCCTTATATGCAGAGAATTTTAGATAGGTCTCCTCTCTACCTATTAACCCTAATCCTCTCACATTGTTTTTGATGATGCACAAGAATCTCAATGGCTATGACTTAGCATAGGACAATCTTGGCGTATTCCGTTTCTTATGTTTATTGACGCAGTTAACCCTTTCGCTGCTTTTTCGTGCGCAATCACACCGTTATACATCGTGGAAAGCCTCGCTCTCAACTCCTCTCTGAATTCTAGGGATAACAGCGAGCGACTGAGTTGCTCGTGGTTCAGTCTGTCGAATGCTGTTTCTTGATCTAAGTTAAAGACTTCTATAGTCTCATTCTATCGGTTTGTTTACCTTACTCCGTCACAGAATGTGGCAATATTATAATATATTGGCCTGGCTGGAATATTTTTAGGGTTTATTACTTACGTGAGTGCTGTTACCAACCGCGTAGGCTTATGCGATATTTTTTCAATTCGGTGTCATTAGGGAGATTGGCCTCCAATTCTGAAGGATTTTCATATCTCCCTTCTTGCGCATCAAAGATATTACTGCTGTTGTCGTGATCCTTGGCAGTGATCTCTGCCTGTAACTCTCCGTTTCCATTTCTAAGAATGATTTTCGAAATGCCCCAGAAAGCCGTGTAAAAGTCGGAGGCAAGTCCAACTATTTCGAAGCCTTGTTCGTCTGCAGAGATTTCTGAGCAGCTTCATAATCTTCGATGGCTGGCCCCTCGTCGCACCGGATTGCGTGATCACTATGAGATAACACTAAACTCGTTTCCTTACTTCCACTAGAATAACCCGAGTTTGCCCTTTCCCGGGGTAAATTTCTGATGCCTGATAATATGTTTCCCTCTCGCCGCAACGGCGTTGGGAAGCTGAGGGTGACGGTGAACACTCCCTCGTTCTTCTTTCGTATCGCCCTTGTGTGATAAATATCCTCATTTTTGTCTTTTTCAGCGGTGAAGTTTAGTTGTGTGATACATTTTGGTGACACTGGGTGATACTGCCTAAGCGTGAACTTTCTTGGTCTGACGGGCGAAGATGGTGAACGTTTACGCAAACATCTACATCTACATCTACGTACTACCCTGCGAGCCACCACGAGGGTGTGTGGCATGGGGTGAAGATCACCAAACATGCACTATTGACATGCAACTAGGATATTAAATGGAGACATGCTAAATAATAGGGTCACATGCAGCTAGATGGTTAGTATCTACATTACAAGAAAGGGATTATTTGTTGTTATTACGTACATCATGCACTACAGACTACTCTTACTATATTTCACCTACCTATCCCTTTGCTACGCTGCCTATTTTTCTCTCTTATAGTACGCGGGAAAAATGACATTTTAAATCTATCGGTACGACAATCTATCTCTCTAATCTTGTTAATATGATCAAACCTAGCATAATACGCTGGGGTTCTCAATATATATCTAACGTCATCTGTGAACAAATCGGTTTCGAATTTACTTAAAAGGTTTAACCCAAATTTTAACCTGCGTTTTGATAGTAATTCCCATCCTAGTTCTTCTATTAAATTCGTAACACTTATACAATTATCATAACGGACTTTAACAAATCAAGCGGATCTCCTTTGCACACGCTCTAATTCTTTTATCATACCTTCCTCGTACGGATCCCATATACTAGCGGCATATTCTAAATGAGGCCTGACAAGTGTAAAATAGCTTCTTTCTCGGACTCTCTCATCGCATTTGCCTTGAACCCTTTTTACGAATCCTAATCTACGGTTTGCTACACTAGTTATTTCCCTGATGTGTTTCCCCCATGACATGTCTTCAGTGATGGTGACGCCTAAGTATTTAATTGAATCTACGTTACATATTTTGTTTTCTTTGATGCAATAATTATTCCAAGGAAAACCATTCTTTTTCCAAAAATTCATTATCGCGCATTTCTTCAAATTGAATTCTAGCTAGCAACTATCACACCAATCATCAATCGCATCTAAATCCTTAGCTAAAGACTGGATGTCTTCTTCATTTCTAATTTCCTTATACACAACTGCATCATCGGCAAAAAGACGGATCTTGCTATTTTTTACTTCTGTATTCTAGTCATTTATGTAGAGAAGAAATAAAATTGGGCCTATCACGCTTCCCTGGGGAACACCCGATGTAACTTTTACTTCGCCTGAGCTGAGACCATCTAAGAACACCCTTTGAACGCTTTCATGTAAGAAGTCTCCTATCCAGCCTACTATATTACTGTCTATCCCGTATGATGCTCACTTAGCGAGTAACTTATAGTGGGGAACCTTGTCAAAAGCTTTTCTAAAGTCAAGAAACGCTGCGTCTACCTGTACGTTACCTTCTCCGGAAACTAAAATATCATGAACAAAAAGACCTAATTGAGTTTCGCAAGACCGTCCCTTTCTGAACCCATGCTGGTTTGTTATCAATAAATCCTGGCTGTCCAGGTGTCCCATTATTGATGTAACGATTATATGCTCTATAATTGTACAAGATAGTGACGTTAATGATATCGGTCTATAATTACATGGCTGTTCCATATCTCCGCTTTTATAAATTGGGGTAACGTTTGCTATCTTCCAGTCTTTGGGAACCGCATGTTCTTCGAGGGATTTGTTAAATATTACTTTAAGATACGGAGCCATTTCGAGAGCTGATTCTTTATAAACACGAGCTGGAATTTCATCAGGACCTGAGGACTTGTTCGACCTAATGTTACTTAGTAAGGATACGATTCCGCTACAAGATATATAGATCGGGGGCATTGGTTATTGAAATCGGTCTGGTATGGTTTCACGGAAACTATGCATAGATTGATTAAAAACACTCTGAAAAAAATAATTTAAAAAATTAGGCTTATCTAAACTGGAAGTTACTATTTCGCCTGTATCGTTTTTCAAGGAATTAACCGTTGACTTTTTAGTTCCCTGTACTTCCCTAACATATGACCAAAATGCTTTCGGATTTCCCTCTAGTTGTTCTCCGAGTACTTTTCTCTTGAACTCGCTAAACGCTTTTCAAAGGGCTGTTGTTGCGGCTGCTTTACAAATTTTGTAATGTTCGATAGTATTTTTTAGGTCGCTATTAGCTACATTTTTCTTAGTTTCGCGTGGCTAACTCGTTGATGTTTTAAACATTTTCTAACCTCCGCGTTGTACCACCTTGGTTCCCTATTCTCACTCTTATACTCATGAGGTATATATCTGTTGACAAGTGACCGCGTAATTTGGAGGAACTCTTTCCATTTATTGTCTGTATCTCTATTTTTGCTGATGTTCACGAATTTTTCAAAAGATGTCTTTAAGTCACGCCTAAATCCGTTAAAATCTGCTTTACTAAAAAGGTAAATCTTTCCTTTTAATTTAAAAATTTTTTCAGTATTGAGGGAAAATTTTACGTATACTACCTTGTGGTCGCTTATTCTATCGACATTTTCAATTTTAATAGCTTTTTCAGGGATGTTTGTGGCAAGTAAATCGAGAACATTTTCCCTTCTATAAGGCAAATTTACTATTTGATGTAGTACGTATGATGCGAACAGGTTAAGCAATGACTCGCAGATTTCTTTGTCCCAAAACTCTGGTCAGTTTAAAATCCCGGAAATAGGTTAAAAACGGGGAAAAGCTACAGGTACTATAGTACAAGTTCGGAATAAGGCATGTGTCATTGTTTCCGAAGAACATTTAACATCTGAAGTGAAATGCAGTGAAGCAGATGACGAGTCTTGAAGTGATGAGAAGGTACGACGATGATAGACGTTGATACGTTGTGTGTAGCGCCATTGAGGATCCATCGATGAGTGAACATGATCCTGCGATACATTAACACTTTTTGAAGACCTCCGGCACCGAGGCACCGTGATAAAATCACGCCCTCGATGTCAAATAGCTGCATCGTAACACTTATCAACCAAAATAGGGTCAGAATTCCTGGTTTATCAGTTCTTTATCTGGTATCTTTAACAGTTGTTTATCTGGTTCTGTGAGAAATAGCAAAGATATGCGTAAATCGCCACACTATGTACTAACTTACTCACCCAAATTATAGACTCGGGAGCGCTGCGAGAGCACGTCCGTTTGTTGCGAAGTTGCAAATGTGTGTGGAGGTCCATGGCATTTTTCGCACATTTACCATATACCGATAGAACGGCCCCTGGAAACACATAAAGGTTTATACGTGAGCCACTTCAACCCTCTTTGCCGACATTTCCCCCATTCCCTCCCTTTTCAAGGGCGGTCAAACATTCACTGCGACACCTTCAAGCGGCGGCTTGCAGGGGAGTGCGTCCGAAATCCCGACTGGGACACATGAACTCTAACTGGTATGTAGCATCGGTCCTTAGAAGTCTCTTTAATTTGAATAGCATGAATCAACACTTAAGTACGTTTGAATCTTGCACCAGCTGCGCTGATTTTTCACAACGAATGTCTACAGCTTTTTTGACATTTGGAAAGGTTTTCGTCTTCAAAGTATACTTAACTACGGGTTGCTCCATGAGTAATGCCCCACATTTTTCCCAAAAATAATTCTTTTCTACAATAATGAAATTTGTACAAATGAAAGAATGATGTATTTTGCCAACATAATCATCTACTACTGCCTTCCTCCAGCGATTTACTATGGCATGTAGGTAATTGGCAAGAGTTCTCGTTCTTCTTTAGAGCCTGGTTTTTACTTCTTATCGCCTTTTCAAGGAAGATGTCATCGGGAGGCTGAATGTATACCAAGTATTAATGCACACAAGATCCAGATATACAAAAAATTACTTCGCGCAGAAAATATATTCTAAAACCACTTGCACGGTTATTGTTGGACTCACCAAACAAAAATATACAACAGTCATAAATGTTCCTTCTCATGCACGGCGCCATGACCCGCGAGCTCAGCTCAGAACAGCACAACATCCACTCATTGCCTCCAACGACCCCGGGGAAGCAACTTCCCGGCTTCCCATTCTTTTTCCGAGCTTAATTACACAGTATTACGGCGACGCCAACCTGCAGGTATCCGAGATAAAAAGGGTGTTTTTAAAAAAATATTTCCATCGTTATTGACGTCGTACGAAACTCTCAATGGCAACTTGTGAAGATAACATCATTATATTTCCATTTCGAGTGGCAAAAATACGCGCCCGAATCGATCGCGCCCGTCTCATTTTCACCGTTGTTTTAAAAGCTAACCCAATGCAATGAGAGGCACTTCACTTGTCAGTCACATAATATCAATCGATATAAGAGACGACCTCCCCGCACTCTCCCTCCGAGAGAGAGGCAGAAAACATTCTAATTGGAGCTGTATTCGGAACGCGTGAATCACATTATCCACGGGGTCGCCGAGGTAATAACAAGACAGGCATCTGATAGTGACGTCACACTAACGAATGACTCGTGGTTATTCCTCGCACCCGGAGTGGAGGGGGGAGGGAGAAAAAAAACAAATGAATTAAACGAGATCCAAGTCGCGAAAATCATCACTGACACGTTAATAGAATATTCCCCGAGGAATGTGGAGCAAATTTGATGACGCTGCACTCAATTTTGAGTGAAGAGATGCCGTATTTACTAAAAGCTACTGAATATTTATTCTCTGTACCTCATCGCAGCCCAGATACCACAATTAACGATGCGAGCGATCCAAAAATTAGGTGCGTCTCTTGCCCTAACCTCGGGGTCCACTTTTCATTCCAACCATAATTTCACGCGACTGCAGTCCGCTCAAGGTTCACAATGATTGTTCGCAAACAAGTTTGCTGAAGCAATTTCCGCGCACACGGAGACATACAAAACCACTGGGTGAAATTTCAACGTTCCGTCGCAATTACGCAACGATAATGCATGATGAATGGGTGATTAAGCCTATTTTCCTAGCTATTAATACGATGTAGGAAAGTGTTGCAATAAATGACGACAAAATAATATGATTAACCCTCCGACTCCACTTGGGGTCTTTATTGACCCCAAGCTTGAAAAAACGCTTCCAATTTTTGACTTAATTGAGAGAATCTTGCCATGTTACAGTTATGCCTTCCCACATCTTTCTTCTTTACATTCATACCATTTAAATGTTACTTTTTTCAGTTATTCATGGATGGGAACATTTTTCCTGCGTGGGGTCATATTTGACCCCAGGTGGAGACTGTGTAGGCATTAAGTTTTAAAGCGTATATCTAAATAAATATAATTGATAAAAGGTGCTGTAAGGTAATCCTTGTGTAGGCTTTCACGGTGGGGTGAAGATTCAGCTCTAAAGTTTCCGGGATATACACCGCGTGTGTCCATCTTTGCTGATAACAGTTTTGCCGGCATTGCAGCTGGCTTCTTTAGGTCACGGAAGTGCAGAGTGGAGGTATCAACCGTCTTTTATACTCATTCGTCGGAGGCTGGACTCTTCCTATTGGTCCATCTTCCCTCGCGTTTTCCTCTATTTTCCCAGATTTGGTTTGAGCACTCTGTTCTACATCTAAATATACATGATACCCTGCAAGCTACCTTTAGAGTGTTAGGCAGGGGGTGAGTATTTTCCCAACATGCGCTATTTTCCATGAGTTGGATAGCTGGTATCCGTCTTCCCTGCAGAAGGTGTTCGTAGATATACGTAAAGGTGAAGGTGTTCGTTGAACCCCATATTTTTCCCTTTATATAGCTAAATTTGGTGTGTAAAGTAGGACAGAATTTGTAATATGGGCTCAGTGAACGTTGCGTGAAAATAGTCACTGCCTGCCTGAGGTGGCTCGGAGGCTATCATATAGATTTATTATCCTCATATTATTACGTATCAAAGACGTTACGTTTTCACTCATTCAATAATAGCCGCTCGTAACGGTTGTGTCGAAGGCACTGCGTGGTCTCTTAGAGCGAAGTAGCCCTATGAAATTTACCAGCGGATGCATTGAGGAAGGAAAAGAAAACACTCCAAGGGACAATTTGCCTTACCCGTGATTACTAACTGGGGAAGGTAGGTTGCCATATTGGTAAGTCATTTGAAAGGCAGTGGAAGAAATATAACTACAGATAATTTCTTCACAAGCTATGAACTGGATCAAGAACTCCTAAAAAAAGAAATTAACACTTGTAGGTACGCTGAGATCAAATCGCGTGGAAATTCCGAGGGTGATGTTATCTGACAGGTATCGAGAGGAGCATTCAAGTATATTTGCGAATGCAAACAATACCCTGATGGTGTCCTATGTCCCAAAGCCAAGAAAGGCAGTAATTCTTCTGTCAACTCAGCACCGGTCATTTGATGTTAGTAATGACGAGCATAAAAAACCAGAAGTAATTTTATTTTACAATCAGACAAAATCTGGCGTTGACACTGTAGACCTAATGGCAAGACATAACTCAGTAAAGCGTGGGACAAGAAGATGGCCTCTTGCGCTATTTGTTGATATTGTTGATTTTGCAGCAATAAATGCTTTTGTTTTGAATTCAGAGAGACCTAACGGGGAAACAGGGAAAGGAGCAAGGAGAAAATTTCTAATTGATTTGGCGAAGGAGTTAGTAGAACCAGAGATAAGAAGACGAGTAAGCGAACCGATGAATGCTCAAACTCGAACGCAAGTCATTAGGGAAGCAATTACCTCTGCAGGATTTCAACATTTATTTCACTGCTGTGTAGAAGGAATTAGCCAACAGAGAGTGAAAAAGCGTGGGCGCTGTTCAATTTGTCCAAGAGAATTTGATCGGAAAGTGAATCGGAAGTGTGAAAAGTGTGGAGTCTTTGTATGCAATGATCATGCAAAAATAATAATATCCTGCAGAAAATGTGAAATAATATAAGTTGGATAAGTTAATATTTCAATGCTTAGTTTAAAAAAAATTGTTTGTTTATCTTGTATTGTTACTGAAAATTTTGACGAAGAAGTGTCTTGGTAAAAAATTTTTGTGGAGTATTTTATAATAACTAATATTATAATTCATAATGTGAATATTGTTTGGTAAAACAATAAAAATTACTTACGAATGTTTTCATCATTATTACTACGTGTGTAATTCAAAAACTCCTGAAAAAACACTATTTGTTTTTAAATTTACTGTATGGGGTCAGAAAAGACCCCAGGTGGATTTCGCGTAATTATTGAGCAGGTGGAGGCTGAGGGTTAAAAGTGATTCAATGTATTAATAGCCTGTCACGGGTAAAGAAAATGCTCCGGGACGAACTTCGAAGCCGCAATCTTCGTCCTGACGTGCTAGAGTGCTGCCCGGTCGCCATCAACAAAGAATCATGTTACATATCGGTTAATAATTCCTCAATCAGCTGATTTTCAAATAAATATCCGTCATTTCATTACATAAAATAGCTAAATAAATAAGATAATAATGCATGGTTTCATGATGTGGCATAGGATCCTCAGTAAACTGATTAAATATATAATAACTACCTCGTACTTGCATTGCAATATGTTGTCACTAATTACTAGGAATATTTAAAATCAATTATTTTAGCCAATATGTGACGAAAATACTCTTCGCTTACCTCTGTGTATATTTTGGTAACTACCACATTTTGTCGAACTCTCATGCTCTTCAGCAATGCATCGAAAAAATAATGGAAATTTTTATTCCATTTGGAAAACCGGAGGAATTTTTTCTCAGTTTACAGGTCTAGTTTTTCGCCTTGGTAAATTATTCTTATAAATTATCATGAAATCATGATACTTTATAAGAATCGACTCATTATGAATTAGATATGATAAGTAAAACACCTACTCATGAAACGGTGATGTTTTGCTCTAATGGAGATTGATTAGGCATTTGCTTTATTCTGATTCAAAGAAAAATATGGCAAAATAAGTCAAACCTTGCCGCTGTGTAGTCTTTGCAAATAGCTCTTTTAGAATCATTTTTGTCTTGGAGGTAGATTTCTCGGGTTTCCATTCGGGTCAAAGGAGTTATCTCCGACATGTTTCGGCAGCTTACTCCGCTACCGTCTTCAGGGATGAAGTGGCGATGACAGGTTGGTTAAATATTTATTCACAAAAACATAAAATGATACATCATACATTAATTGGACCCCGTTTTAGGATTCCTCCTTTTCAGGGTTGATTGGTATTTACAGTTTAGAGGATGTGTAGAAAGTGCTGTTGCATATTTACATAAAAACAAAAAAAAATTATATACCAAGTATTGATTAGTGTGTGATTGACATTTGTTCCGGAATGGCATATGGCCTGGCATTCGCCCTAAGTCGTGAGGAAAACCGGCAAAACCTCACGCAGGCCGCCCTATTATACTGTATATTTAAATGATTTTGTAGACGTTGGTATTCTCAGTGTCCTCCTTGGTCCTTCTGATATAGGCGGGGGTCGCGATGGGGTTGATAGTGCTCGCGGTGACGGCCGGCGTTTCTGAGGGTGACGTGGTACCGGTTTCTGCAGTGGTTGGATGCTTTCCCTAAGTTGTATATGTTGATGTCCTCTATTTCTCGTGCTAGAGTAATGAATTTATATTTATATACAATCTGATAATTATTTATAAGCATGGAATTTATTTATTAATGGGCATATATTTCAGTATTTACATTAGTTGATTAGTGCATTGCACTTGGTCTTAATTATCCAATATTCTGTGAGAAAATAAGTATGTTTGATTTTCTTCTCGGAGAAATTTATACAAGATTATAAACAAGTGGCTGTATGTTCAATTTAGATATCAGGTGAGCTGTGCAAAGCACTTTGTCTATTTTATGATGCCACTATTTAAGCCGAAAAATTGCTCCATTGCTTATGATTAGTATTTGCAATCTCCCAGAAGAATGAATTTAAATTAAAACTTAGAGTGTAGCATGAAAGTCGTTAACCACTTGGGTGGGAATGACGAGATATCTCGTCATGTAGAAGTGTCATTTTATGTGGGGATGACGAGATATCTCGTCATGCTCGAATATGTGTTAAATTATTTACCCCACATGAAATGCGCTTTTTGGTATATCGGTTCGCCAGTCAAGTGGTTAATAGTATTTACAAGATCATATCATGCGCTCAAAATAGAGTATAGAGACAAAGAACTTAGCCATATTAATATGTGCTGCGTTTCATATTCGCAATCGTGGCGAGCTGCGAGTTCCAGGAGTACGCCGCCTTCACGGAGTACCCCAGAATCTCGTGGGACGCTAAGTCTACGATCTCGGCTACAGTCGGGCGGTCCTTTGGGTGGAGGTTCGCCAGCACCAGGCTCAGAAACCTTAGAAGTCCTGATATGGTTACTGGCTCATCATTTTCAGGCACTTCTGAAATGAAAGGGAGAGGGATAGAGGTTAATGGGACTGTTAGACCCAGCCCCGCCGGTTCCTTTGGGCGCTGAGAGCACTTCCAGTCCCCGGCGTGATGCTATCCGCCGCTGTTGGCGCATCGAAGACCGTCAAAACGACACGCTGCGGCAGAGTGGTTACCGCTAAAACGTGGGCACCTCAACGGCTTCGTGCACATTGATGCCAGGTGGGTGTACTCCTGGCACCGCTGGCATCCAGCAGGCTGGGGGCGAGGTGGGTGGGAGGGCTCAGTGCGGTATCATTTTCAATCCTCAATCAAATCAATCCTTCGTGCAGCAGGCGGTGGGTGGAGGAGGCGTCCTTCTGAATAATCCTTTTCAGTGTAGTTGGTCTCTTCGTTGCTCGTGCTACAATTCTTCTCCCTCCCTTGTGCTCCATTTCAGCGAAGCGGAGGGCGTCCTTTATATCATCCTCTGTTGTCCTCATGTCGACTCCTCGCACCACAACTGAAAAGGAGAGAGAGATCCTATTAATTTCCTGCGCAGTTCCCGCTCGTCTAACGGTCACGATGCACGGCTGACCGAGGCGATCGTCCAGCTTACGCTTGCTCTCCTCCCCCTCGAAGAGATCCGCGAAGACTTCGGGAATTATGAGCCTCGTGGTTTCCTCCGAGGAGAAGGGAGAGCATTCGCAACCGCAGAGTTACGGGAAAAGGGAAATAAGGGCCAGGTGGAAGGATTTCTGGGAAAAGGTGGTGGGGATGTGGGAGAGGAAAACATAGATATCTTTTTTGAGCGAGCTCAGGTTTTCAGGGATCTGAGGCGAGACTGGAGGGGGGGGGGGCAGGGAATCGGCAAAGGGTAAGAGGTTGGGGGCCTGGGGTAGGGTAATTATGGGCTGAAAAGATCGGTTCAGTGTCTCTCCCGAAATTTCTAGGAGATCCGCCTCCGGGGCGGAAGGCAACGACTGCCGGCAGGATCTTGCTTCCTGGACTGCTGCTTTTTTATGGCCTTCCTCCTTGGTGTCTTCGGGGTTTGGGAGCGCTGGACGGTTCCATCTTCTTTCCCGCTTTTCCGTTGAGGTCTGTTCTTATTGGTCCTTAGAAGGACACTTTTGATCCCTGGCGATGACAGGGAATCGGCCGCTATATATACGAGTCCGGTGTCGTCAGGTTTTCTCGCGCAATCACGTGATTGGCTCTCTTGTGTCGCTCCTCCTCTATCGACTTCAGGATTGGTCTCCACGCATTATTCAGGTGGAAGCCACTGTCACGGTTCATTTTTCTTTTTTCCAGTGTAACTTCAATGGCTTCCTTATCAATCCGGTCCCAATAGCTTCTTTCGCGGCAAAGGACCTTCGTTGAATCCAAGTCCACACTGTGGCCGTAGACGAGGCTATGCTCAGCAACAGCAGACTTTTCAGGTTGCCTCAGGCAGATACAGCGCTTGTACTCTTTTAATCTCATCTCCACTGTCCTTCCGGTTTCACCCACATACACCTCTCCGCACTCGCACTGTACCCTGTAGACTCCCGGAGTCTTCCAGTTCGTCCTTCACCTTCACTACGTTGTCAATCAATTTGCTGTGCGGCCGGTGAATGGTCTCTATTTTGTGTCATCTGATATTTTTCCTGAAATGGTTGAAACATACGGAATGCATGCTCTAGCCAATATACTCTCACGATCCAAGGACCTTTTCAGGGCCGAATCCACCGGAACTTCTCGTTAAGCACGTTCCACGCCTCTGGGTGAAAAACCATTATTCAGGAATGTTTTTCTCAGGTGCTGAAGCTCCCCAGAAAGGCTTTCCTTGTCCAGTATTGTTCTTGCTCGGCTGACAAGTGTCGTTAAGACGGCTCTCTTCTGGGAAGGGTGGTGGTGACTATTTGCATTTAATTTCAAGTCAGTGTGCGTAGGTTTTCGGTGAACTGCATGACCCAGTGAGCCATCCCTCTTGCGGTATACCAGGATGTCGAGGAACGGCAGTTGGCCTTCCTTTTCTTTTTCTAAGGTGAATTTGATGGCGGGATGCTGCGAGTTCCTATGGTCCACGAAGCTGTAAAGGGTGTCGACTCCATGTGGCCATACAACGAACGTGTCGTTCACGTACCTGTAGAAGCACTTGGGTTTCAGTGGGGCCGTTTTCAAAGCTTTCTCCTCAAACTCCTCCATAAAAAGGTTAGCCACGGCTGGAGACAGAGGATCCCATCGGTACCCCCTTCAGTTTGCTCGTAAAATTTTCCCTGGTATAGGAAGTATGTGGACGTTAAGACATGGCGGAAAAGGTGCATCGTAGGCTGGTCAAAACGTTACTCCAGGGATTTCAGTATGTCTCCCACCGGAACGCGTGTGAAGGGAGACCACATCCAGGCTCCACATGATGCCCGAGGGATCCAGGCGTATGTTCTTGAGCGTAGTTATGAACTCAGCCAAGTTCTTTACATGGTGTGTACGTTGTCCTACCACCGGTGCAAGTTCTTTGGCGAGATATTTCGCCAAGTAAGTAGGCGCTCCAACCGCACTTAAAATTGGTCTGAGGGGGGGCTCCTTGCTTGTGGATTTTTGGGAGCCCGTATAGTCTGGGTGGAAGTGGTGCTTGTGGTAAACACCTGGTAGCGGAGAAGACGGTAGCGGAATAAGCTGCCGAAACATGTCGGAGATAACTCCTTTGACCCGGATGGAAATCCGAGAAATCTACCTCCATAGCATTCACCGGGAAAGCCTAAAATCATTCATTTTTGTCTTTATTTCCTCCAATTTAAGTTTTTATAACTTTTTCCTAACCTCGTGCTCCGGTGTCATTCAAGTATTTACAGTTTCTATTTTTTACCATCTCTCGTGACCTGACCATACACAATAATAGCGTTGCCGTAGAATGACCAGCCTGATACGAGTGATAAAATAATCGGCAATAATCTCTTCTTCAATAGTGATGATTATTCCGCGATGGATACAAAATAACTAAACAGGTGTAAGTAAGTTCACTTTTCTATTCGTGACATTGACATTCTGGAGGTATTAAGTGAAACTTCCATTTTCATTTTTCGCATCTCCATCTCAGCCCTAGAGCAGTATTAGTTTAAGGAAATGACGCAATTGCATATATGTGTTAAATATAATGCTATCGGTGTATCCAGCGGCGAGATGACGATAGGTAATGACAGACTTTATTGTCGCCAAAGTCATAAAAATGGTCAGTTTGTCTCCTAAGGTCCCTCTTGATATTCTTTGTTTCTATATATCAATACCCAAAGTAGTGAGCGTGACGGCACTGTCTTTATTAAAATAGTAACACTTCCGCTTGAGAATTGTATCATGAATTCCTGGCAATTATCATTAAAGGGACGAGCAGCTTCTACAGTTCCAAGAAAGTGCTGAGTATTGAGCCATGACTCAAATAACTTTAATTAAAATTGGATTCAAATATATAACGATACAGGCAACAGACAATTTGTAACAAACCATTTGTGACGAATTTGGGTTCTATTTATAAAAAATTCCATATTATGACCGGAAAGATGTCCTATATTTCTCACACCATCACTTATGGAATAGCCATAAAATTTCATTTATTTCGCATCGCTTTCGACGATATACGCTGAATGCATAACATATAAATTACCTCTACGAAATGTTTTGCATGAAACCTAAACGGGTTAATTTTCCTGCGCACGGATTTTTCAAGAGAGGTAGAAAAACGGACCGATAGTAATATTCTGTCCGCAACCATCATACTATAATTTTATATGCTCGTTGGCAAATGTTTTAACTCATTTGCTACATTTCCAAGAAATGTATTCGCTGCAACTGTACGGGAAAAATATGCACGCATCTGGATCCATAAAAGACTAATCTTTAAAAGCATAACCTATTTAACACTCTAATTATCTAAGCAAGCATAGGTCTAAATATCAAGCTGTGCGTGAAAATAAACCGAAACAATTAGCTTAGTGTATGGCACTTCAACTCCCAAGGCTCGGCGATCCTCTCTCGTCTATCCAAACTTATCCAATCTCACAATAGCCCGCGTTCTCGAGTCTCACAATGTCCTTACTTAAGCCTGTCCCTCAAGCCGAATCGTCTATTGCGTCGCACAGGTGATCAAAATTTCCCCATCCGCAGACCGCATCAAAATGTACTCGCTAATGGTGATGGCGGCTGAACCGGTACTCGATAGAAAATCGATCGAAGTCTGTTTTTGACGGAAAGGAAGAATACGAGGTCAACAGGACGGAATGGCTCGTGGCTATGGTTTATCTATAGCCCAAAGGGCTTGATGGATTCGCTTCACCTCGCCGCTCTCTGGCTAAAACTTGAAATTCTTTTACTCGGTCATTCACGTTCAACTGCCGTATATATACCGAGTTCGACGGAGGATTCGACGGACTGCGCGAGGAAACGAATTGAGAGTGGCAGCGGGGAATGACTGCTGTCCGGCGGGCGAATTTAGCTTTGGGTCGACGGTGACCCGTGTGAGGCCATATCCCTCCCCTTTTTATCCGATGCTGCGTCGGAACGATACTCCGCCACGTAGCACTATCCATTTCTGCTGCTTGGCAAATAAAAGAGCCTTCAACTAACAGTCCAAAACGGCCTCGGGTAGGATTCATCGGAAGGAAATGCGTCGCAGAAAAGACGGTCAGACAGCATAAAAAGATTTTCATCGTTAAGACCCTCGTTTTTTTGCCATTAAAAACGCCTTCAAATTGTAATATGTGGTTTTGGGCCTCACTTGGAATCGGTTCATATTGGATTGAAAAATATTAATTTCAGTATGAACATTAGCGCAGCTACGTTTAACATTTAAAATACTAATGGCATCCACTACAAGCTATCCAGTTCTAAAGAATCTAAGATTTCAGTCATTGTACTGTTAGCATCATCAAGACTCCTTTCGAAATTTAATACTTATTTCTAAATGGCAAATAAGCATTGAGTCCCGAAACCATACTTTTAATAACTATTAATTCCACCAAATATTTGTTTATACGCTACAATGCAAATATTCCATTATCAAACTCGATGCCATTCCTCAAACCTCGGGATATGACGTTTTACGTAAAAGCTAAGATTATTAATTAAACAAAAATGTTAAGTGGCCATAAAATAATTGAGTGAAAATTTCATTGCAAGCTCACCGCTTCCCTTCAGGCGTAGAGAAGGGAACGATACAATACTTCATATAGCGATCAAACGAGACGCGGAGCTCCTAATAACAAAGAGGTATGAACGACCCAAAGCGTTGGCAGAGATGAAGCACTTGACCTAATGAGTAACCCGAGAATACTATCCCTTATGTTCAAATATCTGCGAAAAAGACTTCGAGCTTTATTTACGTGTTCCGCATTCCGTTCAATTCAGGGATATATTTTCTGTCACATTTTTTACAGAGTCACTACAACAATGGAAGCTTCCAATATATAACAAATCAAAAGAAAGAAATTCTACAACTGTAAAGGTGAGAGCAAAATAAATGCGGGAGAATCAACGTTTGAGGTAGCACTACCTTTCTTGGTTGAATGCGCTGTTCCTTTCAAATTTGAAATAGCTTTGCTCCACCCTTAAGATGGTATAGAAATTTAACGCATTGAATTTTGCTGGTATGAAACATTCAAATGACATCACCTGGAAACATCTCGTATTCCAATCTCATATTTAAGTGAACCACAGAAGGATGGCATAAAAACTGTACAGAGGGATCCGCGGGTGCCAATTCTGACAACAATTATTTGGAGTGCGTGACGGAAATAAGAGGACTTATGCCAAGTAAAATTAAAGAATAACGGGTTAAGATAAATTGTATTTCGGAGAAGAAGCCAAACTTAAATAAACATAGAGATCATACACTGTAGACCATGTACTGATTACACTATAATGAGATGATATAAGGTTATATACACTAAAATGAGATAATATAAGTGGTATAATGAGATTATATAAGGTAATAGGGACAATAAAGAATGGAACAGAGAAAGGACTTTGGGACATAGAAGCAAGTAAATATGCAATTAATTTTTTACAACGACTGAAAAGTGAAGAAAATGAAAGCATAAGTGAACCTTTTTCTTTGTAATTTTATTGAATTATAAGTGAAGCTATATATTACTGCCAAAAGCAATTACTTAAACGTCTACACGACTACAGGAAGGATGCAATGTTACTTAAAAAAACTATTGCATTCATTCTAAAAAAGAATCGTTAATCTCCATGTGGGGCCATAAAAATGTTGCATATTGTGTATTTAAAAATCACAGTGAATATCTTTGTGAACCCAAAGAACGCGTTTCCCATTGTGCCATCGGTTGCACTTTTATCCGTGGCGGGGAATGAGGGTGGATGTGAAGATCTCCCTCAGACTTTCACGCCAGGTATCCATGTTGAATCTAACTCGCCACGCACCCTCCCACTCCAAACGTTTTAGTGCTTGCCTTCTTGTTTCCAAGCCAACATTCAAAACTTGGGAAAGTAAAATTTACAGGTGTTTTTGATGCGAGAATACGGGAATATAATGATAGGTGTAAATGATGAATGTTGCAGAACAAATCAATATAGGAAAACAGCCATTAGCAAGCAAATAGATACCTAACATAAAAGAAATTTGGAATGAAATTGGGCTCATTTCTAATTTTTTTATCAATTTCAATTTGTTCTACTAAACGTGTGCACCATTTTCATGCATGTGTTAGGATCCAATTTTCCTTTTTAAGCTCAAAAGCGAAGCTAGAAATTTCCCTCCGAAATGAGGTACGCGCCGAAAACTTACCGTCGCCAAGTGGTGTGACGTTACGGCTCTGTTTATGATCTCAGTAGTGGACGTGCAGCAGGCTCAGACACGTTTTCTGTGGACGGCATGGTTCATAAAACAAAGAATTTTAAATGGAATATTGCTCCACCGTGCAATAATGCATATATGAATGCGCTAGATTAGTTCTTAGTTCATGCCCCGAAGAAAGAAAGAGAAATATGAGCAATGGCTGAAGCTTTCCACCGAGATGAACGTCGAAGAAAATTAAGCGCCTGCAGTGTGTTATGCCTATGAAGACCATTTTGAGGTTAGTATCCCCGAAAATCGCAATAAAATCGTGTATTTAGCGCATTGAGGCTAACTTATAACCTATGACAGTGCTCGGTTTGCTTGTAATATTGAATTATTTTTCTCACTGATGTTGGAAATAAGAGCGCAACCCATTCGAAAAAGTATTGATTCCCTCTTTAAGATTAAATTTACTTCCAAAAAATCGGATTCACTCTTTAAGACTGTATATATTTCCGATGGTATAAAATTTACTGCACCTTTCTTCACAAGTTGTAGATGAAAGAGATTACAACTAGCACTTAAAAATAATGAGGAGACTTGTGATAATTATGGAGAAGTTCGTCAGGTTCATTTCACGAAACCGAGCAACGTTGACCCTTACCTCCTCGCTTCAGCTTTCGTTCACTCTTTTTATGTGGTACAACAATGATTCGCAAATTTCCGAATTGCCACTTTTACCCTCGGTTCTTGCGTTTGATGTCGTTGTAGACTGATCTCCTCTAGTAGATCGTCTGCGCGGACGAAGTGCTGAATTTTTGAGCGGTAAAATGTTCCTTGTGTTTTGAAGAGTAGTGGCTATCTAGAACACATGCAGCTCCTGCAGATGCTCGCTAGATGGAACATCCCCGATCTCTGGGAGAGCGTCGGCACCTTTCCCTCGAGCGAACTTTGTCAGTCGCAACAAAATAAAATATTGACTAAAGGCAGTGGCGTTTACATGGAACGATCATGTAAATTTTTTCAAAAATGTTAATGCAGGATTTACTTAAAGTCATAGCATTCTCGGCAGCGGCTAAGTCCTCACCTTTAAAGCCAGAATATTTACAAGAAGAATAGTTTATAAGAACAATATATTCATTTAAATGTGAAGAATCAATAATTCTAGGTCCATCCAATTTTGTTTGTTCTCTGATAATTCATTCAAAATTTGAATGAGATAATCTTCTCGGAGATTCTATTGTCGAGCCATGTCACCTCACACTCCTCCGACCATCGACTGTCAAAGGTACTACGTAGAGTGAAGATTGTGTGTGCTACAGAAAAAGAGCATACACTGCTGCTGGATCGATCGATTGATAGATACAAGCGTCAATTTGGATAGAAACTTCAAGAGATTGTTTCAAATGAAAAGGGGTCAAAATGACCACTCTAGCGTAGAGTAGAGTAGATCAACAGTTACATTTCAACTAAGGCATAATTTCATAATATAAGCAATTGGTAATGCGACTTGGGCAGGAGTAGATCTTTCTTTCCAAAGGTTCTAACAATACCCTCTTCCTTCTGTTTCTGAACATGACATTCTAAAAGACTGACTACCGTTTAGAAATGCCTAGGCTCCTCGAAGTGCAATATATGCTGTTCAGTAGTATATTTTCTCATGAGAGAAAGCTACTCAGGAAAATATCTCTCCGTAGAACAGTATATGCCGGCAAGTTTTGCTGATTTTTCCAATATTACCTCGCCAATAGCGCTGGTAACGCTTTTCTCCGAAAAGCAATTTCTTGGCTAAACCCTAGCAAATGTCGTCGTACACGGCACCATGAGGCTAAAAAAACATCACGATAAGACTTTTGACCTCCTGGATTGTGATGAGAATAACAGAGCCAGTGCGAAAGACGAAGTTCAGAAGCGGTCACAATTTCGCCCATAAATATTGTCTCACCCACATGTGAAACCATTCGCTTCCCAGTCCCCACGCACGTCTCATTTCGGCTCAGCGGGCCCCCAACCCATTCCATCCGCAACCCTCCCCTCCGGGCCGCACATCCTCGTGGGCAGCCCATTATTTTAACGCTTGTATGCGCAATGGAAGAGGGATTATAGGTTCGGGAGTTGGTCAATCTCATGACTCGATAGAGCGAACAGCTATAATAGGATCACTGGAGTGAAGACGAGGTATGAATGAGGGGTAGACGGATTGGGAATATTTTGCCTCTTTTTTCACTTCCTTTTCTTCTGCTCATCGACGAACCTCGTTGACGTAAAACTTCTCCTTGAGCGTAGACGTGCGCATAATGTGGAGGCACGAAGGAGGAGGGTTGCAGGTGGATAGGCGGTGGCAAGGAAACGCTCCGAAAGTGCTGCCGCACATCAGCTGCGTCACCTTTACCGCGTGTCCTCGTCCAATCTTCCAAGTTTTCCCGTTTCTTTGCGTATAATTAGTCGCGATGGAATTGCGATTAGCGATTCGTGCAGTGGCTACGAGGAAGACGATTATTAAAGACTCCCCCACTGGGCCAAATCCTGTGCACTTCAGGAGGAATACAGTCAATCGATTATTCCTCCAAAACGGCAGATCGAACCTTTTCATGATTTCAATGTGTTCACTCCTCTCCCTCTTACCCCCTCTTCTGCTCTCTATGATCCCCTCTCACCCCCTGCCCCACTTCTTGTCTCACAGAATCACGCCAGAGACGATGTCGTTTCTAAGCGATTCCCTGAATTGGGATTAAGTCGGCATCTCGAATAGAACATCATTTCTACGAGAGGTGTACATAATAAATTACTACTCTACCGGGAAGCGCCCGTTGTTGCTCTTTCTAGAAGATACCTATATGTGCTCGCACCATTAAACAGCAATGCTAAAAAATATGCCACTTTTAGACTTTCAATTCGCTCGCAGATAATTGCTTTATTAGATAATTCACCTAGTCACAGAAATGCATAGTCACCAATCTAAAAATAATTATTTCTGACATTTTTCTCAAATCAGATAGAGACGAGTCATTTCTAGTTTCAATTTAGCATCTACAATGGCGGCTCACCATATTTTTTGCGGAGATATTCTATCATGGAAGAAAAAATTGTCACAAATAGAATCACCATTTCAATGTTCCATGCAAATTATCTCTTCAGGTTAATTTTTTACCACATCTTCCCTTTTAAATACTCATTATAGACTCTTAAACTAACTCATACAAATAAAAGAAAGATGAATGCAAGAAATACAAATTCTTGAAGGGTAAACTCAATTCACAACGACACATTTATCGCCTTAGAGGTTGATGACTTAACGGGTATTATGTTATAGGACATTTTTTTAACAGACCTTTATGGAAGTGAAATGTCAATGGTTTTATGAACACAGTATCTTCATAAAATTACATTGATTTTACGAATAATTTACCTTCTTCTGTGGACGCAGAAAAATAAATAGCTTAGATTGTCATTGAAAGCAAAAGGCCGTTTCTTTTTTATAACACAAAAAGAAACGGATAGGATGAATAAAGTATATAGAGGCAAACCAGAGAGCTAACCAAACTTTCTGTCACAACATACATGCCTACGTTTATGGAGTAACGTATGAGTGCGCATGATGTACTCAAAAAGGAACTTTCGAGAAGAAACAATTGAGTGTCTCTAATTCACATGTTTTTATTTAGATTTGATGGATGATGATGTTGGCTTGAAGAAGACGTTTATTCATATTTTACTCGTCATAATTATACTATTCTTAGTTTTAGTTGTTTTTTATTTAAGATTAAATGTTTATAACTGCTCAAGTATACCAAATAAACTATTTTGGCAAAACAATAAGGCCACTTATATGTCTATGATGCTATCCCAGCCATTAAATGGGAGAAATAAATATAACTGAAATGAAGGAGATAAAAATGTTGGGAGTACATTAAAATTTATAATAATTTTCTCCCATTTCCTCCATGACGGGGAGGTTCCATGGAACCAATGAAAATCAATTCCCAATATTAGCCATTAAATTTCCGAAAGTGGACGTTTTCTCAGGATAACAGCCAGGTAGTTCTCTACCAGCCGAAGAAAAATATGCCAGCAAGTCCCACAATGGCTCAGCAAATATTTTGAAATCCTTTCAACAAAAGCAAATGTACACCATAACCACCTCCCATTCTGAGGAGATTAGTGTGCTCTCCGAATATTTCAAGTTATCCATTGAGGGATTTGCTGCATAATCTTGACCTTCTGCATATTTTATGGAGCCAGTAAAATATTCCAAATCGTGGCGCAGCAAGAAAAACATCTGTTCGTCGCTTCCTACATCTACATCTAAATACTACTCTCCGAATCGCTGCATAGGCGAGTGAGAGGGGGAGTTCGGATGCCTGCTGTGTAAAAGATGTAAGGAATAGGGTTTTGAGAGGTGAAATCGTCACGTGTATTATGGGAGTGTATTAAGTGGAACTCAGTTTTTCTTAGGGCTGATTATTTTTTTAAATTATTAATATTACATTATTATTATTACAATGAAACAGTTACAAGTATGCCATTGGCCTGAGGGTGGTAACATTAAAAAAGAACGAGTTTCTTTCGAACGAAAATTTTGCGCGAAAAGAACGAGATTTTTTCCTATCCGACAATGATGAGGGCTGGAATGCTGGAAAATATTAAACTGGGAATGAATAGAGGGAAAATGGATGTCTTGGGGCTGTGCGAGGTGAGATGGAAGGACAGTGAGTGACTAGAGTGATAGTTACAGTGTAATCTATAGTGGGGGATTTAGAGATTCTTTGGGTAGCCATAGTATTGAACGCAAAATTGGGGAGGAGGGTAGTAAATATTGCACAGGTGAGCGACAGGATACTAGTGGTAGAAATAAAAGCACGGCCTAAAAATATCCTATTGATCCAGGTGTACATGCCGACAAGCAATCATAGGGAGGAAGAGGTGGATGCGGTGTATTAACAGATAGAGAAGATAATCAGAGAAGTGCCGGGCAAGAAAAGTCTAATAATATCCAGGGCAACCGGAACGGAGTAGTGGGGGAAGTGAGAGATGGGTATGAAGTGGGAGGGATTGGATTAGGAACGAGAAATGATCGCGGAGAGAAGGCAGTGAAATTTTGTAGGAGAAATAAATTAGTAGTTACAAACACTTGGTTTATAACATCATCGCAGGAGGAGGTACACATGGAAAATGCCGATACCAAATTGACTATATCATGGTTAGACAAACATTTAGGAACAGTGTGAAGATCTCGTGGAGCTATCTGAGGGCTGATGCGGACTCGGATAATAATTTAGTAATGATGTTGTGAGGTTAGATTCAAAAAGCTCAATTAAGGCAGGAAGATGAAGAGGTGGAACTTGTGGAAGTGTGCAAGTGAAAAGGGAAAAAGAAGGGAATATCAAGAGATAGTGGATGAGAGAATAGGAGAAGCCAAAGAAGCAGGAACAATCTAGGGAAAGTGGGAGAATACAAGAACAAGCATTATAAGAGCGGCCGAGAAAACAATAGGAGCAGTGGAAATGAAAAGAGTAAAGAAACAGTGTGTTACCAGAGAAATGATTAGGAAAATGGAGGAGAAAAGGAATTGGAAAAACGTCAACACCGACATAGGTAAGGCGAAATACAAGGAGCTAAATAATCAACTACGGCAAATAACCAATCGGGCGAAAGAAAATTGGTGGGAAAGGCAATGGGAGGAAATGGAGAAACTGCAAAAAGAAGGGGAAGTGGGAGCGTTATATGCTAGGGTAAAATTGCTATCGGGGGGCAAGCCAGAGCATATGGTACCAAAGATTTAGGACAAGAGAGGTAGAATGCTTATCGAGCAGGAATATATTCAAGAAAGACGGCGAAAATACGTGGAGGAGCTATGACAGCGATAGTAGACCAACTAATTCAGATATGGAGGATAAGGGAACCCTAGATGAGAAAAACCTCGGGCCAGAGATTCTCGATAGTAAAATTGAGAAAGCATTGAAAGAGATAAAGGCAAGAAAAGCTGTAGGAGTAGATAATATACCCTCGGAATTACTAAAGAGTTTAGGAAGTAAAGGTAAGCAAGCATTTTTCGAATTTATACGTAGGATCTACGAGGAAGGAGTATGGGCAGAAGACTTCGTGAAAACAGTGTTGATTTCTATCCCGAATATGAAGAATCCATCTGAATACGAGAACTACAGAATAATTAGTTTCATTTCACATGCAGCCAAAGTTTTACTTCGAATGATCAATAGAAGGCTGCATTTTTCTTGGGATTTCACCGCGTCGTTGTTTTTGATGACAAAGATTTCTCCTGCATTCCAGCAGGCGTCTTCAGGTCGAAGTGTTGATGCCGGTCAAGTCAAAAGGTTTATTGCCAATGTATAATATCATATTTACATACATTCATAATATTCAAAACATTAATATATACATCACGATAGCCCCCGCTATAGGAAATAATTCCTCTTCAGGGTTAGTCAAATGAAATTTATTCATATTTGATTACTACGTACAAGCATGTAGCAGATTCGTTAGGGTGATTTTAGGTTTAATTGGCAGGAACTCTTTTCTTCCGGGATGGCTTAATGGCCCTGGCGACCTTTCACTTTTTGGCGCCAATTTCTTTCCTCTGCCGTGATTGGTCCGTTTGTTTAAAGAGTCTTTTTCATGCGTTGTTGAGGTGATATCCGTCTTCCCGGTTGAAATTCAGAGGGTGTTTAGAAATCTCGATAGCCTCGCGAATGATTCTCGGGAAGTATCGAGACTCTCTGGCGACCACGAAGGCCTTCTCCAATTTGACGGAGTGCCAAATTGGAGGAGGCCTCCGTGGTCTCCAACGGTTTCACCTGCTGGAATGCAGGCGAAACCGTTGTCATCAAAAACAACAACGTGGTGAAATCCCAAGAAAAATGCACCCTATTACAACAGAGCACCGCGGAAGCCATCGATCCAATCAATAGAAGGTTGGAGAGTAAGGCCAAAAACTGCTTATGCGATGACCAGTTAAGGTTTCGGAAGGGAAGGTCAACTCTGGATGCGATAGCGGTGATGAGAACTCTTATAGATACAAACATAGAGTATAACCAGGACGTTTTTGCATGCTTTATTGATTTTTAAAAAGCGCTCTACGGGGTAAATTGGAACAAACTAACAGAAATACTCGATAATATAATCGAAAACTTATATAGGACTTAAAGGGCGCAAGTGAGGGTGGCTGATGGTGAGTCGGGGTGGGCAACTCTAGGTTGCGGGGTAAGGCAAGAGTGCCCGTTGTTGGCATTGCTTTTCAACATTTATGCTGAGGTAATGGTAAGACAGACATGGGAAGAACTTGAGGTTGGAGTCAAAGTGTGGATGTGGAGAAGGATGGAGAAGGTGAGGTGGACGGAGAGGAAGCCTAACGAGGAAGTGCTTGAGTTGGTGGATGAGGAAAGGAAGATTCTCAATGAAATTCGGGAAAGGCAGGGTAAATGGATGAAGGATGTAATACAGGGTGATGGGTTGCTGAAGAGGGCAATAGAGGGAAGGATGCTGGGCAAGCGGGGAAGGGGAAGAAAAATAATAAGTTTTATGGACGGGATGAAGAAGGGTAGATCGTATGCATAGGAGAAGAAAGATGTGATAGAGGGACTAGGGCCCATGAGCATGTAAAAAACCGGTAGGAGATTCTCTAACATTCGACAAAACCTACCTTTACTGGTAGAATACATTTTTTAAATCGGCAATGTATCTCTCTTATTTTATCGCTTCTGTCAGGCCTATAGTTGCAGTGTGGCGTCATGATAAATTTCTCTGTGTCACTCTGAAGCACGCCAGTTCTGTTCGAGTAAACTAGCGTGCAGCCACTGAGTCTCTGGAGGCTTCAACCTTTATCCCTCTTAAAGTGGTGAAACACTCTATGCTCGCTCGTAGCAGTTTTTAACTAAGCTTACATCTTTTCTTTGTATTTTATGAATCTTTTGGCTATATCTTTATGAGCAGGGTCCAGAATGCTCGCGGCGTATTCGAGGTGTGGCCTAACCAGAGCAATCTCTCTTTCTCTCTTTCATCCTAAAACTTTCATATTATGTATCCGCTTAACAAATCCTAGTTTCTTTTATGCAGTGCCACATATGTTATTCATGTGTGTTCCACACGATATGTCTGAAATTAGGGTAATTCCAAGATATTTCACGTTTTCTGAAGGCTTTACGTTCCTTCTACCCACGTTGTAGATATTGAAGTTGTGTGATGACTTTCGAAAGAAGTGTACTGTGATGCATTTACTAAGATTTAATTCTAGCCCCCACTCCTGGCACTATGAGTTAACGTTGTTTAGGTCCGATGATGGAACTTCGAAGTCCGCGTTTTTGCTTATTTCGCGGCAGATGACCTTATCGTCGGCAAAATTTTCTCAATTTACTGCAAACTCGAGAACTTAGGTTATTAATATAAATAATGAACGAAAGATCACCCTTCCTTGTGGAACACAGGATGTGACTCTAAGCAAATCATAACTAATACCATCAATAACTACATTTTTGTTTTCGATCACTTTCGAGGAGACATTACGTGATGGATATTGAGGATGCTGATGAAACTTCTTTCTGAAACTGGAGGGAAAATTCTGGATTTAAGTAACGTCTTTCTTTCCTATAGACCCGAGTTTGTGAGAAAATTAGCATATAATATTTCGTCCTGCGTTCATACTTGACATCGCCCGGTTCCATTTCCTTGTGCGGTAGGGCATAGGTCGATAGTTACAATTAGCTTGCGCGGGAAGGAAACGCTCTTAGGTGTTATTTTTTCTGTCGAATATGTCTTGGAAACCTTTTGAGATACAATACCCTGTACATGAGTAATAATATTCACTACATTATTCGTTTTTAATCTAGTTCATGGATTTTCAACTTACCCTTTAGCGAGTGTATTTCAGCCAATTTCAGGAATGCTTTGCCCGGAAAGAGACTTCGAATTGGAAGGTAATTTGCTGGCCAAATATTTTCTGATTTTGAAATCCGAGGATACTTTTTGATGAAGACAGCTCCGATCGGTCGTAGGTCTTTCTGGATGCCGTTTACGGCTAAAAATATGTACATATTTTTCGTAAAGCAATGAAATTACTTTTAATGTCATAGGAAAGGAAGATGTTTTTACTCAATTTTTCTTTCAATTGGGGAGAGTTAACTGACAGAATAAATATGAAAACAGGTTCCAAGGGTTTGATAAGAGGTTTCTAAAGAGCTGTAAAGAGATTGACATCTTTAATGAAGTGACTCGTGGGGAACCTTCGGACTGCTTCTTTTCCAAACATTTGGGATCACAATGAACTAGTGGAGCTAGATGGATCACCGATTTATATTATAGCCCGTGGCGTGTCTGCATTTCCGAGAGAGATGTATTGCAAACACGACCTTACAATGTAATGCGGAAACTTAAAATTATTCACGACATTATGACAAGTACTCTAAATAATAAAATGATTTACCTTTAAAGAAATTAACTGAATCGGTAATGCCATGTAATGTCTCCAAATATGGTATTACCGGTGCCGTGGTACGAATTTCATTTTCAGTTGATTTACTGTAAGATGTACCGTAAGATGTTCCTACAACTGAGCTCATCTACATTTAAAATTCTGCGCTATACAATTGTGTATTGATGCAAAATAACTGCTCAACCCGCCCGGCAGTGTGCAGGAGTCCCCGGTCGTTCTCATTCCTATTGTATCAGGCGCACAAAGTGCCCTGTATCGCCGTCAAAACAGTTTTGTTCACCGTCTTTTTCTCACTATTTAGGCGACAGGAAACTAGGACCTTAGGGGTGAGCCCCGGGTCAGCGACGTGACCAAAGGAAGCCTTATGCCCCTATCCAAGAAAGGGTTTTGGTCCTTTTCCCGCAAGGGTAGTCCAAAGACGCGCAGGGATAATAACATTGCTTTACGAAAAAATTTTACGTCTTCATATTCCTTTGCGACCTTCCGAAAGATCTTTGATCCGATCACAGCTCTCCTTCCCAAAAAAGTATCCTCGGATTTCAAAACCGTAAAATATTTGGCCTTCCGATTTGCCGTCTCTTTCTGGGTAAAGCATTCCTGCAGTTTGCTGCAATACTCTCGAAGGGGTAAGCTGGAAATCCAGGAAATAAATAAAAAACAAAAAAGCAGAGCAAACTATTGCGCATGTCCGGGATCAGGGGGTTATTAGGTAAATTCGAAACAAGTTTTGGAAATGGATTTGGGAACGAATTCGAATTCGAACGCCAATCCGAAGTCTTGCCTAAAAAGCGATTCCATGCGACCGCGTAAGCGCTTTCGACTCACCCGAATTCGATTTGGAAGACTTCCCAAAGCGACAAAGTAACCTCAGAGTAAATATATGAAGAGCGCTTAATGGCGCTGCGCAGTGGCCGTGAGTTGAGGAAAACATTGAAACCGCGTGACTTAGGGGGAACATGCGGGAAATTTGAATATGCGACGTTCTATGTACTAACACCTTCAGTCGAAGATATTTTTATACGGCAATGTAAACTCTTCCAAATTTATCTAATTACAAATTAATTTAAGAAAAGGAAAAGCTAAGCCACTTCCAGGACACCTATTGTTGAATAATGAGTATCGTAAAATATTGGAACTCGTGACCTTGTGGCAAGCCTGATATCGCCTGAAAACAGATTCTGCCACTTTACATGTGGCCGCTACACTTTTCGATGGGATCTTTAGGCCACCTCTGTTGTTTACCACTAGGAGTCTACTAATATCGTCACTGCCTTCCTTTTCCAGTGCAACTAAACATTGTTCGCACTTTACCTTTTTCTCCAACTTCCTCATCACAAAGTCAGCGACATACCCCAAAACATCACCTATACACGATGACACCACCTTAGTTTGTGAGAGCATTGAATAGCTGCGTCCTGTAGCAACATGGGAGGATTCTTTAAGAGCTTGGGCAGAGGAGTTAGTTTCCCTCTCAGGGAAGTTGTTGTGAGGATTGGACGAGGGCAAACTGCTAGACACAAACAACACACTTGTTTTGTCTTGGGGGATGCAGTTTCCACTTTGGATGAGGGCGAGATCTTTTTATAAGAGGATCTTTTTATATGCGGCAGTGAACTGTGGGACTGTGGGACTATTACTGAAGCCCCTCTGGCTTCTAATCAAACTGAAGAAGGTTTCCACGTGGTCTTGACAGAGTTTGTAAGTAAGCAGGAACTTCAATTTCCCTGAATACACAAGATCAGTAGACAACCCTTTGATACATTCACTGGCCACAAGGAAGCCTAAAAAGCCAGTCCTCTTGCTATCCAATACTCTCACACCATCACACTTTTTCAAGGTGGTAATGTAGTCACTGGCCTGAGTGAGGAAGTCCCTGAATTCCACCATATTAGCTGGCTTTATGGGTGCCTTGCATCCACTAGAGAGTAAATTCCTACTGTTGAGGATATCAAAGATGTCATTGAGCATTTGAATGAATTTAACAGTGGCCTCGAATCCAAAAAATCTGGGATGTTTCAGTTCGCATCCTAGATATTATAGAGCACTAGCAACACTGCGGCTGAGGGTCTAGGTAGCTAAATTCTCCTTCATTTTCTTCCGGTAACACTCTACATGCTGTTTTCTCAACTTTGTGCCTGCATAGAGCCCTTTCTCTTTCTGAAATAGCTCCAGCTCCTCGATAAATTGCCATTTCACTTGCCTCCATTCACCATCAGTTAAAACCCTTTCGGTGGCAAGAGCATTTCTAACAAACTTCAGCATGTGGCACGGATCAAGCAAGGAGTATATTTTTTTGCCATAATGCATGAAAAATGGGGCCATGCTCTTGGCACACAGGTTGGCCCCAATGATGACACCTTACCTATGTTGGAGCAAAGTCCATCAAATGTAATGGAGCACACTTCAACTCCAGTCTCTGCCACAAAGTCAAGAGCCTGTCTAATTAAATTGGCCCTCTCATTGGAGTGAAGGCCAATGAGAAAAAAGTAGCCAATGTTAGAAATGATGGTAATATTTTATTTCAATTTAACAATTGGTGCTTTTACTAGCGCGAAGGCACGTGTCCACAAGTTTCCCAGTAGGCTTCCGCGGAGATTCTGACTGTGGGCAGCGATTGTTCCGGGTTTCCATCCGCGTGTATCCATTATTTCGGACAATATTTCGCCAACGTTCCAGTTGGCTTCCTCAGGTCCACTGAAGTGACGATGCAGGAATTGGTCCTCTTAATATACACGTAGTTTGGCGCCAAATTTGTGGAGGTGTGCTCTCATTGGTTGGACTCTCTGAAGACCCGTTTCCACGCTTCCAAGCTTCGCCAGCGCGTGGAAACGGGTCTTCAGAGAGTCCAACCAATGAGAGCACACCTCCACAAATTTGGCGCCAAACTACGTGTATATTAAGAGGACCAATTCCTGCATCGTCACTTCAGTGGACCTGAGGAAGCCAACTGGAACGTTGGCGAAATATTGTCCGAAATAATGGATACACGCGGATGGAAACCCGGAACAATCGCTGCCCGCACGTGTCCACACTTGAACAGCTCAACACTGACTCTCGTGTGTCGTAGTGACATCGCTTATATATACAGAAGGTGGTGGCGCCATCTTCATTTGACGGCACCTCTCAGGCAACACCTCCAGTCCACGCCACTAGACCAACTTGACCACCATTTGACGATGAAGGCAATGGGATTTCCAATGGCCATTGATGGCTGTGAGCATAAGAGTTAATGCTTCCTTGGCAACAGGCAGATTGTCATCTTCCAAGCCTGTGCCAAAATCCACATAACCGGCAAAGTTGGAGCCATCCCACTCTATATGCTGCCTGATGGCCATCTCATCCACCGAGAGAGTACAATATGCAGGAGACTGTTGTTCTTTGCCTCTCTCTGCCAAGGCCTTCAGGGTAGGTAGAACTTCACTAGAAAAACCAACGGACGTTTTCAGCGAGAAGCACCACTTCCTGAATGTTGATGGATGGGGGAGGGCAGAATTAAATGTCTTCCTAACATAATCATATGCTCTGGGGGAGTAAAAGTGTAGGGTTAGGGCAAATGCCCTGAGGTCAGGGGAGTAGTGTTTTTGTGTGCTCATTCTCATTCCTCTTCAGAAGTTCTGCAGCAGGTCTACGCCATCTAATGAAGTGAAAAAGCAAGAGAAGTCTATTAGGACATCGAAATAGACATGATAATATAATGAGTACAATTGTCATAAGAAAGAACTGCAATAGTATTGGACAGGATACAGGTGTACTAATGTCCATGTGCACAACTACCTATGGCAATGCTACCTTAGGGTTATCATGTCAGTGGTTCACTAGCCACGAAAACTATTTGGCAATTGCTAAAAGAGAATAACTTTCACTTGCTAAGAAAATTGGAATAATCCACATAAGTTATTACAAAAAATAATTGAGTTTTATACTTTGTCCTGGATTACTTGAGTAAGTGATTAGCAAGTTCATGAACTTTACCTCCAAAATATCTCCTGCGCTATCACTAATGAGGGAATTCCTCTTTAGCTCTGCCACCACTTCGTTTAGAGATGCCACTTCCCTCTTCAACCTACTCGTCTTTGTTGCCAGTTTCTTAATTTGTATCCTCTTCTTCTCTGAATTTTCCCGGGCAATCATCAGAGCTTTGCGGGCTTTGGAGGGAGAGTTCATATCCTCCTCAATGAAGTCTCCATCATAGCTGAGGGCAAAACATAGAACATATTCAAGTATAAATTTCAAATTTCCAGAGGATGAAGTTCTAATGGCTTTGCCACTCATTGTTTTCTACAAAATAGAAATAGCTCATAAAAGTGTACCGGTACTTCTTCTGAGGCTTAGGAGGGGTTATCGGTTCTAATCGGCCGATGGGTGGGGGTGGTATGGGGTGAAAGGCGCTTGGCCTGTGACCACTACTGAAGGGCCAGGATTGCAAGAGTGGGGGAAACCTGAAAGAATAAGCAGTTTAAACAAGTAAATAGAAAACCAAGAAGAAGAAATCATTTCACACTAATGGAAATCTATGGTAATTATTAATTGAGTAAAGTAGCCATGGTAATGGTATTCTTCTTCTGCGCTTCATTTCAAACCCTTGTCACATTTTCCATAAAATTCAATACACAGACAGGAGGGCTGAAGACAATCAGCGACTAAAACCAGAAAAGTACATGAGTGAAATGATGACAATGATCAAATTGAAGGTAGTTCCTATGATGGTAGTCATCCAGTTGTACATACCAACCTCTAATCATAGGGAGGATTATGTAAATAAGAGTGTATGGTCAGCTCAGTAAATAGTAGATGAAACACATTATATGAAACTTGATCAAAATGAGGGACTGGAACAATAAGGTGCCTACAGGTACAAAAGAACAATAAGCAGCTAATCTTAAACATGAAATAGGAAAATTACCACTGAAAGGAAAATTGTTGACTTTTGATGGAGAAACTAAATCACAAAAACATGGTTGACATTCATCCTCATTCTAACTAATTCTAAACAATTTTAAACTGGATTACTTCTGTATTATTTCATAAAATCACTGCACAGGAGTTCAATTTTCCACAGAATGGTCACAGATAGCGGTACACTTCAAAATATGCACCTTGCTACACAGACAGCAACAGTTCAGTATCAAAACTGATCAATATATAAATTTTGTTGCAAAGTGGCAAAGGTTAATGTACTCAATGGAAACTGAAACGATCAAGCTGTGTGCAGGCAAGTCAGAGGGTGACTCAGAAAATCCGGAGGTGGAGGGAGGAATAGTCCAAAAATCAAATAACCACAAAATTGAATACTTAATGTAAACTCCAAGAGGAGAACTAAGTTGAGGGAAAAGAAACTAATGCGAGCAACCCAACATGGAGAAATTCAATAAATGTCTGTAATTAAGTAGATACTACATACTTCGCTAAATTTTCTTCAATCACAAAAAACAATGACTTATGATAAACATGGAATAGGGAAATTGCCACTGAAAGGAAAATTATTGACTTTTGCAGGAGAAACCAAATCACAAAAACATGGTTGATATTCTTCCTCTTTCCAACTAATTCTAAACAATTTTACAATGGATTACTTTAACGATTAAAATAGATACTCCAGGGAGATTGCCTTTCATTCCTTACAATTCCTTACAGCTGAGAAGTAATTGATTTTGCCATCACTGTTAAGATTGAGTGATAGAAATCAACTTTTGGTACTCAAACTTAGAAAATAAAGCCTTTTTACCCACCATTTTGGCTTTCCGAAGCATTTCCGATAGGTTACTCTATTACAGAAAATTTTAACCCCAAAAATTAAGATTCCTCTTATAGTCTGAGTCCTATTCAATAGATGATTATGGAAATGCAACACATCCATCAATTTCAATGGAGGGGCCAAGAAATAATACCTTGTGATTTACATACTACACGGCTCAATTTCACAACGGAAGGAAAGGTAATTAACCGAATCCTTGATGAGGAAAACTTGGTAAGATTTAAAATAAATATTACAAGAAATGTTATTAGAATACTCACCTGTGAAGAAACTACATGAAAAACTTGAGTTAAAGTGGATCCATCAGACAGAGAACAAGCCTCAGATTATCAACTATTCGAGCGTATTAGGGAAATTGGTCTATTGTAACTATTCAAATTTCCCAAATATTCACTATCAAATCAAATTCCCTTTAGGAAATTTTACTTAGAAAGTCACTCACTTGCGCACACAGGCTCCTCATTCCCCTCGCTACATTTCCTTTTCAAGGGAGATTGCCTTTTCTTCTCCCTCGGCCGTAGATGGTCAGGAAAATAAAAATAGTAGGCACAGCAGTGGCTTTAGGCCAGTGCCCACCTATTTTTTCCCTGTCGAAGGAATTTTCGGTGAAATGCTTGGAGCATATCTTCTTGCTCTTATTGGGAACGAAATTCTCCCTCCTCACATTTCAAACCCATACTTTCCTCCGCTCTTCATTAACTGGGAATCTAAAGAAAGGTATTTACAGTGAAGAGAAATGCATTCGCAATAATTATGCATGAAAAAATTCGTAAATAAATAAATCACATTTGATTCCCTGACCTCATCAAGCATTTTTGTCGACGGGATAAACTTAACGCAATCCATAGTTCAACAAGTACCTCCGTCATTTTCACACGAGCCATTTACTGCTTAGTTATAAAAAACTATTTCGGTTTTAATAGTTGTACAATAGTATTACAAATCAGTCACCAGTGCTTAGGATAGAAGCCCACATAAAATTCGAGCTACTCTCTCCAAGAAAGATGTGCAATTCCTTCTAATCTATTGAAAGTGGGGTAGTTTGAGCATAATAATACAAAACTTACACTATCACATGTAAGAATAAAAAAGAAGTACTTACGAGTGAAAAGTAATTTTTCCGCCTTTCACGCACGATTCCGTGCATTTCCATGCACAACAATACATCACCATGATGCCGGCTTCTATGAATGGAATTTATGTAAAACAATACGAAATGAGAAGCCCCAAAGTAAGTTTCTCATAAAAGCCTAATCCTCTTCTAGCACATAAGGATTCTCGAATTACCTCCACACAAATATTTCACTTGAAATAAACACAAAAATCACCACCTCGACAAGAAACACCACGCTAGCACATGGCCGATTCCAGCGTTTTCCCCCGAAATCACGTGTCCTACCCCCACCCCGACGGTTTCAATGTTGACCACATGCGCAGAAACAAAAAAACCATCGATAATAGACCACAGAAAGGTAAGCTACCTGTGCATTTATTTGTATTGTGTGCCACCCTCGTTGTTGTTATTGTTGTTTAATTTGTTGGTTGATACCTTTGTCTTTAATTGAGTTCGACTCTACACGTGATCGCGGGTAGTCGCACGCAAATTTTACTAAACACGTATTTCAGAAGATGTTAAATAGATTAAGAAGAAGACGTATCACTGTGAACCTTTCATGGGTGCAAATGGGAGCAGTAGGAATTAGTGTTTGAACGAATATGGCATAAATAAATGCTTTATTTCGTTTATGCAAAATCATTTGTTGTGTTCCCCCTATAAACGTTGCCAGTATAATAGCTGTATTCGATCGAAAGTATGTGTTTTATGGTAAACGTTGCATCATGAAAGGAAAAGTTTGTATGCTGGAATGCTGGGACAGAAAATCAATAAACAATTTACGTTTTTTAATTGACTCTCGGTTCTATATATATTGAACTTAATTAGCAGGAAGAAGTAAGCACGGATGCGTATAAAATATCCCAAAATAGATACATTAAATTATGCCAGTGTATGTTCAACCATACGGACGGCCAGGGTTTAAATCCCTGCAGAGGAGGATGTTTTTCAGAGGAAACCCGATCCCCACTTGAGTGTCTTGTGGAGGGTACTTCAAGCACAGTACTCCGTCTTCCGAATGAGACGTTAAACCATGGTCCCCTTGGCGCCTATCGTTAAGAGCTGGCTAATGCCGACGCCGGGTTTCTATCCACCCTTCCTCCGTTACCTATCCCCTATAGCGCAAATGACCATGGCTTTCGGTCGCCTCCCCTAATATCCAATCCAATATGTTCAAGGGATGGAAGCTTTTCAGACTAATCTTTTGGAGCATTAAACTCGTTGGGTACAAATCCCATTAAGTGCATGTCACTATTTTGGAGAGATTGTACACTTGACGTGATCTTGACTTAATTAACTTGTCAGAAAAAGTCCGCAATGTAAAAACGTATTCTTTATTCGTTCGTTTATTTACTGGCAAGTTGAACCAGGGCCATGTCGAACAAATGCCAATTTCTTTGCCAGCTGTTACCTATATGTATGCTTCTGTATGATAGGTGTCTTTTTCCACCGAAACCATTTAGAAGTATATGTTGACTGAATACGCTTGGCTGCCAGTACAAAACTTGAATTTTTATATTAACCCTGCTGTATTTATACTCACAGTTGTTGTGCATTCTCACATCCTGACCGTATTATTTACCACTGTAATAAACAAGTAGAACCTTGATATAGCATTATGTAGTGCATAAATCGTCCAGTGCTCTTTATTTCCTTGGTGTGCATACTTAATGTGAGAGTTTTGGGAATATCCTGTGGTGACATCGTTATGACTCCCAGCAGATGTCATCACTGAAAGACATTGACCATGCAGTAATTCATTTATAGTTTATGTAATGGTACTGAAATGAGGAATCTCTTTGAGCTTTCGTGTTGCAAGTTTGTAAGCTGCAAGTTCATTGAAACTTGTGCGTCTACTGACACTGATATAAACCGTATCATGCTTTTAAGTTATAGAAACTCACTGATTCACTTTCAGAAATGGAAATAGTGAGAGAAGCCAGTGTAAGGGTGTCTCCAGAGCAGCGTTTGCTGATGCTGGTGTTCATGGAGGCACACCCTGCACTGGCTCGAAACCAGTTGTGTGGTAGACAAGGCGCTGCAGTACTAGGCAGAGGATGTGGGGAGATCTGACAGAGTGCCTCGATTCGTTTACCACAGGGACTGACAAAACTATGGAAAAGTAGATTAGGGTAACTAACTTAATAACTATATAAATTAACCAATAAATATTTTCAACTTATGCTGCATTGTTGTCCGAATGTCATTGCTAATTTACATGAACGGCTGCATTAATTTTTTATCCTCAGTGTTGGACGGACTGGAAGTCCGACAAAAAAGGAGAGGGCTAGAGGGTGCACAAGAACTCTGGTGTCACTGGAGGAGGTTCTCATCTACCATATCCCCTCATAGAAATGGAAGAAATGTTCCTCCAAGTCATGGTGGAGACCGCTTCTGTGGGACTAAGAGCGGTGAAGAACCCCATGATGGTACGTGAATATTTTTTTAGTAGTGCATGTGTCTTTACAATCTTTCATTCAGTGAATACATAGATACTACAAGATATATATGTTAACTGCAATATGGCGAATGCATCAGACATGGTTGGCCAAACAGAAATAAGTTATAAATTTGATGGTAGGATGCAACTTTACTGAAGTTTCCATTATCCATTGTAATGTGCCTTAACCTCAACTTGCGATCGCGAATCTCTCGATCAAATTTTGAAAGAACAAGGGCTCGACCCTAAAACGCTTGCAACCATTTGACAGACGCTCACTGATAAAAAATGTTAAGTAAAAGTCAGGGGCAAAACTTTGGAACCCTTCGAAATTAAAACGAGCAATTCAAAGAGATGGACTCTCAACATTACTCTTAATTTGTGTCCTAGAAAAAGTAATTCGAGAATGGTGAAAAGACAAATGAAGTCTAAAAATTGATCAACAATTCAAATTATGAATAAAAAATGTAACACTTGACAACCTGGTTTTAGGAGAAACCGTTATGTCCAGGCGATGTCTTGCACTTCTGCAGGGGGTACTTGGCAGCGGCCTATCCCCATCATCAAGGATACGACGCTTGGATTTTCCATGATTTTGTTCTTGATTCCCTCTTCCTCCCCAGCATACGCCCTCTCCCAGGATATCCCAAGCCTTTAAGGTTTTTGTTTCCCACCCCTCACCAGCAGCGGCGAAAGATCCATCTACACTGTAGATTCTTCAGTCATCTGTCTGTAGGTTCTATAGACAACTGACTTAAATCTTTTGGACTTTCAATGTTCTTGTTTGTCATTTCCCCTTACCTCCCCAGCACACGCCCCTTTCCCAGGGTTTCTCCGTACGGTTTCTGTTTTCCAGCCCCACGCCCTTTTGAAACTGCTTTGTTTGACGCATATCTCTTCCGTCACCCACATTTTTCATGACTATATTTTATACTCAAATCTTTAATAGTATGATAACAATGTCGTAATATCGGGACTAGTCGAGTTAAATCTTTTATTAGTGGAACTGTGAGTGTTTTCTCCGTAATTATGGAACTTCTTCACCACATCACACCTGAATCTGTGTTTAATATATTTGACGACCTCGTAGTCGAAAATTATCGGAAGGGCATTCAATTAGAGCAGAAAACATAGCAACGACCTAGGTAAACATATCACCGTATGTATAGTGCTATATTCGATTCAAATGCTATTTCCATTATGTAAATGGCATTTCATGGAAGGTTACAAATCATCTATGCCAAAGAAAATAAAAACCTCGTATGCAATTTCATTGCGCCGGTTCCTTCTCCCATCTCGATGCAAAGTGGGGAATGCACTCGCCATCCTCCTATATACGCTATGATTGCATTGTTGATTTACTTCCTTGAACTTCGTTTACCTACGATCAAAGTGCAAAAGGGTTATTGTTTAAATACACGACTAGTGTTTTTATGTTGAACGTAGCTAATAACCGAGCCTCCACAGCATGTACCGTATTTAAACCTAATGGCTAAACTCCCGTTGTCAGACACATTTACATTGCATTGACTGGCTGGAAGACATGGAACCTTGGAAGGGAAAAAGAAAGAATTATAAGCTTTTGAGATGTAACTACGGAGGGAGAACAGAAAAAGCGCAATCGACGGAAAGACTAACGAGAAATTTTTTCAAGCAGCCTAAGCCTAGCGCGAAGCCTCCGAGTCTCTAGGGGTCACCTTAATCCCTCTAACAGTTGAGAAACACTTTATGTTCATTCGTAGCAGTTATTAACGAAGCGTGCTGCTTTTCTTTGTATTTTATGATTTCTTTTCATTAAATCTTTATGACCAGGGTCCCAAATGCACGCGGCGTATTCGAGGTGTGGCCTAACCAAAGAGAAGTTTGCATCTCTCTTTGACTTTTTCATCCGAGGACCTTCCTGTTATACGCTTAACAAAAAGCAGTTTCTTTAATGCTGTGCCGAATATCTTTTGTATGTGTGTTCCCCACGATATATCTGAAGTTAAGGTATTTTCATGATATGTTACTGTATCTGAAGGTTTCATGTTTAGTCCACCCACAATGTAGGTATAGTATTTGTGTGATGACTTTCGTAGGAAGTGAACTGTGGTGCATTTACTAATATTAAGTTCTAACCTCATTCCTGGCACCACGAATGAACGCTGTTAAGGTCAAATGACAGAAATTCAAAGTCCGCGTCTTCTCTTATTTCACGGTAGATAACTGTTTCGTCTGCAAATAATTTGAATTTACTGCTAACTCTAGAATTTAGGTCATTAATATAAATAATAATTAAAATAGGGCCAATGACGCTGCCTTGAGGAACACCGGATGTGACTTCGACCATATCAGAGCTAAAACGATCAGTAACAACTTTTTGTTTTCGATCACTGAGAAATTCCCTAATCCAGTTCACTATTTCTTTATTAAATCCGCATGAATGAAATTTATAAATGAGTTTTTGTTAGGCAAGCTGTGTTTCGCAGGACCTGCCCGTACGGAAGATTTATGATAGGTCAGCAAATCACAAATTAATTCAAATTGTGTTAGGGGATAGAGTGATGATCCTGTCAGGCTATTTATCTTAAAAATTGAATTTTATAAGTTGTCTACACCAAGTGCCCGATTTCTGAAGTGCCGCAAGCTGATGACCCGATTTTCCTATGACTCAGCCAGTGGACTCAATTTCAAGTGTACTATTTAAAATCCCCCATCGCATGTAATCCCATGTGGGATGGGCAAGGGCCTAGCCTCATTGAAACACCAGTTCCCGTAAGATCACTGAAGTTAAGTAATGCTGGGCCCGGACGAGGGTTGAATGGGCTACCATTCATACCTTCACCGTGGCGCTCTTGTCCCCTGTCTGCGTGTGGCAGGCAGGTTAAAAAGGGGTTGGTACAATGGACCACTCAAGGTCCAGGTGCCCGAGCTCCTGTCGAAGGCTCCCCTTACTAACAATCTAACAATCTAATCCCATGTGGGATACCCTAAACCAATATATTATCACAGTCAAATTGCTTGTTTGATAACACTGGTCAACAAATCTTTCATCCCATTAAATAATTTTAGTGATTTCTATGTATCACTATGCAAAGAATCCAAATTAGTAATAAGATTTTCTCTATCTGATACGGTTTTTTGGTTTGCATACATACAACTTGTTTTTTTATTTCTTTTTATTAACTAAAGTATTCAGAGTTCAACTGTTCTCACATGAAAAGGTTTTGCTGGATTAGATCAATCAGTTCACGGAAGGCTTCTTTCCTTTCAGTGCTATGATTTTTAATTTGAGCCTAATATTTTTTTCTACTGCTGTAAGAATAACACGGAAGTGCTAAAGCCATCCAGACACTTTTTATTTCGTTTGTGGTGAATTAGTAAAAGCAAAATATATGGTATTATGCGTATCAGGTATTTTGTTAGAGATGATCGGCGAGCCAAAGAATGTTTTTTAAATGCCAATCAAATGAATTCAGTGGTCGGAAGTACACAGGTTAACTCCACAAACGGGTGAAATTTAGTCTTAGGAACGGATTTTAAAACAGTCCTGAAACATGAAAATTAATCTGCATGAACACTAAGCGCCATAAACACTGCTACTAATACACTGAACATAATTCGATCGATTTTAGTTCAGACAGTGATGGAAATACTATCTCATATGTAATATAATCGATACGATTGCCCCGGACCCTAACTCTTGTTTTTTTGTGTTACTTTAGTGTTTTCTTGAAATACTTGAATGGCCCCATTGTCCTTTGAGGAGAGCTCGGTGGAGTGGAAGGAGAACAATCATAAGCTCTGTATGAGTCTCTAATAGTCGTCCCACAGATACCGTGCTACATGGAACAATGCCGATGTCAGAGTAATGTTCCCCTGCAATGCAATCCCGGCATTAGTATAAGATATCGAAAAAACCCTCGAATGCATTCTGGGGACCCTCTGACGCTCAACGCACAATTCTGTTTGGATGCGAAAGCGGTGCTGGAGAGGTGGATTTCCTTCTTTAAGTTGGCAAAAGTGTTTCCGGTGTTGCTAAATACGCAATATTTACGAATCCACACCCAAACTTTCACTAATCTAAACGAAGCATCAAAGAAATTTGTCTTAGTCCGTTTTTTTTAATCCCAACAATGCTGACGACTATTTCGTGTAAATAAGAGTCATACTAATAGTACGTCAATGTAACCATTATTGACGAAATAATAATTATCCTGCTGACACACGTTTGTCCTATAGTTACATTTTTAAATACACTGGTAAAGATGAACGGTAAAATGTGATTGACTTCATTGTTGTATCCCAAGTGGTGGAACGCAACGAATAGGAAGCTTCGACCCGAGTGGCTCGGCCGAAGTTCCTGATTAGGGTATGGGCGCTAAAGAGTGAAAAATCAAGCGTATCTGCAAGGGTTTATTATCGAATAGCCCTTAACGGAGAGCAGCATGGCCTCCGGCTACACCCTGGAGATTGTTCCCCGAGTTGAGAAGTTTCGGGGTTTATATATGATTCCGGTGGTCCAGAAGGCGGCAGACAGTGGCGTGGGAGGAGACTTTTGCTAACAGTTCCCATGGCAAAAGTTCACAGGGCGTCTGAGTGCAGCTGCAATTAAAAGCCAACAAAACTTGGTGGGCTTCTGCAAAAATTATGACACCTAGTTAACGAGGCTGCTGACCGACCCTTTAAAAGGACATGAGACCTATCTCCTCCCTCCACCCCTGATGCGACCCTCTGGCCCGTTCCCACACTAGACGACGCCAAGGGTTCATAACTTACAAAATACAGTCTGGCGTACACGCCTAGTGCTTATACCTAGAGGAGGAGACGGCGATCATAACATCATATTCATTACAAACCAAAATCATGTCTAATGATAAACTGATGATGATCATCGTAAACTTTTCACCATTGAACGTCTATCAACCGAGGAAAAGACCCGCTAGCCCCTCTCTTACTTCGCCCCAACAATGGCTTGCAGGTATCACCTCAAGTTCGAATAGGTACTATAACTCCAGCCGCGTTACGCCCAGCCTGGATTAATTCATGACGAAAAATTGTCAAGTCGACAGTGACGCGCACTAAGCTAGGATCTTTGCCGCGGCACCTCCTCGAGATCTCCGAATAGGTTTGGATGGAAGAAAAATGGCCCTGATCTAGGTGAAGCAATGGTTGCAAGTGGTGGACGTCAGATACGTCTTAATGTAAAAGGTTATAACCGTATAAATAAAGGATTGTACACGTTCAGCGCCAGTCTCCACGGTACTTCGCTGAACTAAAATTATACGATGTTCAAATATTTGGCCACCAAAATGGTGTCCATACAACGCTGCGGATTTGGTGTCTACATGAGGTAATTAATTGATTTAAATAATTAAATTAAGGCTGTAAACTGGCATCCGGTATTCGGGCGCCAATTTTCCCTCGAACGACAATTTTAATACGGCCTGTCTATCGAAGGTAGCCAAAATGATACTGGGATTAATATGTACCGGGATTATATGTTTTAATTGCGGACTGAGGCCATTAAGTACAGTGGTCAGGAATTCTGCATATTCAATTCCGATCTGAAGATTCCGACTGAATTGCCGGTTTAACTGATGCTCTCTAAGGCGAGTCAGTGCGGGATGAATCCAAATACCGTCGATTCGTATAATATCTGTGGAATCCTCCATGGCCGTTGAAATGCTAATACTTTTTATTAGGAGTATTTCTTGGTTAAATCGTATAGACTGGACACATGGACCGATGTAAATGCAGATTGTAAAAGCCGTAGAAATCTGGTGTTGGAGATGTATGCTGGAAATCAAATGGACAGATCAAATAAGAAATGGAGAAACATAGAGAAGACATGCTGTGAATTTAGAAAGGAATGAACTAAAGCTGTGAGGAATATGATTTCGGAAAAATAGAGGGAATAGTTCTTAGAGGAAGATCAAGGAATTTATACATAGACGAAAAATAGAGCAAAGAGCATATGAAAACTGACAGGGAATAAGGGAAACAGCAATAGTTGGGAAAGGATGGAGGGCTATAGTCAACCCATTTGAGGATATATCTACTAATGAATGCATACCTTTCCCACTGACAACACTTTCTCTTACCCAATTCCTCTAGCCCAACCATGCCATCAACAACGTCCAATATCTGCTCTGCTTTCCCATAGTGGTTTCTCCCTCATTGTAGACTGCCGACCCGACTCCCGTCCATCCCCACCTCGCCTCCTCCATGTCCGATCAGTGGTAATCCATTTTTTATTATTATCAACGCTGTTGACCAGAATCAAGGTATTGCGCCTAGTCCAATATTTGAAAACAACATATTTCATTATAATTTCGTCTTATTTTCGAGTACCGCGCCAAAAACTCATAACCTGTTTCATACAAGGAAAAGCAATTTACCATTCTTTTACCATCTCCATTTCTGCAAGCAAGGTGAGTTCCAACGTATTAACAGATGTGCTGAAGTGAAATGTAATCCAAGACATATGCTTCGACTTACTTTACCTTGTTGAGTGCGGGTGGCATAACATTGATGCCCAGCGTAGGTCCCGCCAACAGGCGGGTGGTATCATACTGAGGTCACTCCGGCCTGTGTGTTTCAATCGCTTCCGACTAACTCCGCTCAGTTCTGTCTTCTCTCGTGATGGTTTCCCGCACATGCACGTGATTTAGTGACCATGGCATGCTTTCCGTTTTCGAATTTATAGTTTATTTTTTCGTAATAGTTTACATTCATAGAGTACGTTTTTATTTGGGTTATTTTTTATTTTTTCCCTTTTCAAAATGTTTCACTGTGATTTCTTCTTATATATTATCAAATACCATCATTAAATTTTATCATATTTTAAGGTTATTTGAAGATAGAAATTAATTTGAACGCAGCATGAAATACGCTAATAATGTCTCCCAAGATATCTTACACCACTGTAACTATTCTACGCTCTTCTCAAGAGGATAGGTGGGAAAAGCAATTTATTTCAGTTAGAAACAAAACGTGAAGTATCGGAGAGACGGAATATCTGCAATTTCTGAGAAGGGCTTTCCTCTTTCTTTCTCCGCTTCATGGCCGAACACCGCTTTGTAGGCTGGAAGTGGTAGGGATGGTGGGGTGCGGTCTTTCCCGTATTTTTCCAACGAGAGAGCCGAAGATAAGGCAGGCCCTTCACGTATCTCATCCCCCCTGTAAGCCGGATTGCCGAGGGTGAATCATGGCGGGCCACGGCCAGGTGTAGCACGTCCTCAGCGAAGGCGTCTTCCTTTCGGTGCCTCTCACACCTCCCTTTCCCCCATGACGAGCCACATTCCCAGAGCCAATGACCCCGAACGCTTTCTATACCTCGAGTTCAATGGTCCATTGGGATCGTGCGGAGGAGACTGAGATATTTAAGCGATGCAAAGAGGATTTGAGGCAAAGAGGAGAGGTGAGGGAAGTCATGGTCGGGTTCCGGAGGACTGAGCGAAACAAAAGCTTGAAGGAAGCGCGAACGTGCGTGCACTCGCTTGAAAGGAACACGGAGCTGGTCACACGGGGTAGATTCTCGGGTAATTAGGGACTAAATGCAACTCATGCGACTCACACGCAGATATTAAGCGTGGATTATATATGTAGACATGGGATTTCACCGAGTTCAGGTTAGAATGGTAATGCATTCATGACGCTTCATTAAATTCACAACGACGAAAAGAAGCTGTTAGGTAAGATATTTAAGTGAAATGTGATTCTTTTGCTATGATAATCTCAGAGGACTCCGTCTGGCTCTAAACAAAGTTAATTAAAATATCAGTTTTTAGAATACGCAAGGTATTGAGCAACATCGGCTTAACAAAGTACATAATTTTATTATTACACGAGCTTGTGTATTAGAATCCAGTGAAGCTTCCTAATTAATGGAAAAAGGACTACTTCAGGAAATATTTAATTTAAGAAAATATATCTTCTCCACCTTCCCGTTACCCTGCCGTGTAATCCTCCCCCTATGCAGATTTATTAACAAAATGTAAGAAGCCTAAATGCACCAATGGAACAAGCTCTCCATTTGTGATTCTCATGCTCAGTTTTCGTTCTTTACCTTCATAAATCATAGATATGCACTGCCGAAAAAACTTTAGGGTAGCTAAAATAAATAATTATATCTCACAAAGGATCAGACACTTCAAAACGCGCGCTAAAGAGAACGGCGTAACTTCAGAAACAATTTAGTCTACCCCATCCTCTCTGACAACCTCACTACTTCCAAAATTTTTCCCCGCTGTCCTTCTCTCACTTTTAGACGCCCCCCAACCTCTCCGCCCTATTTAAAATCACTAAACCTCTTTCAAAATCACTATTTAGCACCACAAAATACTTTCCGAAGCCGTGCAATCGCCCGCGTTGCAAAACTTGTGGCATCCTCATCACTCAGCCTCTGCCTGATAAATTCCTAGCTGTTCATCTTCCGTCCGTCCCCCCACTCTCTTGCATCTTCCATAATGTTGTCTATATCCTCCTTTTTCAACTATGCCCTAGCTTCTACATAGGTTTAACAACGACTGCGCTTAACATCCGTAAGAATGGCCACCGCTCTAGTTGCAATGATCCACCTTCCCTTTCTGTTTCCCTCCCTGTCGCCACCCACTTTTCTTCCCTCCATTCTTCCATTCCTCCATTCTTCCGACAACTCTACGTTCAATAATATTTTCAAGGTGGGTATTCTTGTCCGAAGTCTCTCTAGCCTTCTTCTCCAACTCCTCCATGAACAAATTTTCGATCACTGGTGACAGTGGGGAACCCGTAGCCGCTCCTGCCGTTTATTCATAGAATTCTCCTTTCCATTTAAAATATGACTTCTTCAGGAAAAATTCTACGAGGTCTGGGCAGTATTTGGAAAGGCCGTCTTCTGCCAATTTTCTGGTAATGTTGACAGCTTCCACGATTGGGACATTGGTGAAAAGACATTCCGCGTCAAAACTCACTAGGATGTCTTACTACCCCAATTTTATGTCCTTGATGATTTGCACAAAGTGTTCCTTATTTTTGACATAGGATGGTGTCCTTCCTGAGAATGGGTATAGGACTTGCGCCAGGTGTCTAGCCAGCAGGTTGATCTATGGTGCTGACAATGGGACGGAGAGATGTGCCTTCCTTGTGTACCTTGGGAAGCCCGTTGAGCCGAGGAGGTTTCGGCGCGGGTGGTACAAGTTTTTTCACTTGTTTATCCTTGGTAGCTGTGTGCACGGTGCATAGTGGTCCCAAAGGGAAAAATATCTGGCCAAAAGTAATGTCGTCGTTATTTCATCCTACTTAGTAACTACAACGGTTGTTTTCATATTTTTTTGATCAGCTCAATCTGATTTTGAAGTAATTTTTGTTGTATCTCTACGTTTTAACATTTTTAAGAGCTATTATTATTATTTAAACAATATTTGAAAATCTGACAGTAGATGTTATCGGGGTTGGCAGAAATATATTTGGAACCTACAACACCATAATTTTACAAAACAGATTAAGTCATTGAGCTAAAATAAACCAGGATACTGCTACGGATATGAGATTGACGGTATTTGAACCCACGACCATCAGCATAGCCGGCGAGCTACCCATATCGGAAAGTACCATAAATTTACTGTAATTTTGGCTTCCTTGTACTTAATGAGTTGCATTTCATTGATAGTTACTGAAATTAAGGGTAATAAAGAGAAAAATATGTAAATTTTAAAGTTATTATTTTTTAATTTTCCTTAAAAAATCAAATTCGACTTAAATCATCGTACGATGTCACTGCATCAAACTCATTGTCGCTCTGCGAATCATTTATGACGAGAAGATTTTGAACTTCACCTGGTAGGCTGACTTTTTTTTTCAGTACCCCTGATAAAATGGAAATGCACGGATCATATGTCAATAGAAGTCCCCGAAGCAGATCTTCATTTGTTGACAACCTTGAAGATTTCCTCGTATGCTGCTCACGAAATCTTCTCATATCATTATTTCTCACCTCTAGCGCTTTTTCTGACAGCTGTCAAATTGGAAGGAGAGATTCTATGGTAATGGCATCTCCGTGTAATAGCAGTTTGTACATCGTAGGTGGCATATAGTACCATTCGTATAGCTGGACATACATCTCTGCTCTTCCCATGCAGTATTTGGCGGAAGCATCATTATTGATCTCGTGACCACTGTACAATGCCTTTAAAATCACAGGAAAGCGACTTAAAAGTTTTTCTTCGATACCTGTAACGGATATTGCAAAAGCATGAGAATAAATTACATTACATATATACTCTAAATCTGTTCGTTAATATTTCAAAATGCAGTATCAGTTAAAGTTAAATGCAATTGAGGGACAAAAGTAATCTCTTATTCGTCATAGTTGTGCATTGACCAGTAATTTCAGCTGACGACTTGATACCGCAAAAAAAACGCCTAGCCGTATTCCCATCATTCGACGTTCCGGAGCCTTGCTTTGGCACGTCGTTTATTACCCCCATCCTCGATCTGAACTTTTCTGAATTTCCTTTTTCTTTTTTTTCAATATCTGCTTACTATCATCGCTAGTTCTAATCTGAAAAGATACCCAAATACAATTTCTCATATCTATTTTGCAAGTATGATTATTGAGAAAAACTATTGATTATTTTGACTTACTGACCTTCCATTTTTTTATTTCCAAACGGTAAATAATGTACAAAAAATACTCAAAACACTTTCTGTAGCAATGAAGGGGGATTATGCAGAAAGAATACGTCGATTCATCTACTTTTAAGCTCTCCAAATAATTCATTTGCAATATTTTAGCACCACAAACGTAACACATCATGTTGCTGGTTTCTGTGAAAGCGTTGCACACCTGTAAGATATATTGAAGAATATATGAAGTGAAATAGAAAAAATTAAGAATAGTAAAAAAGTCTCAAAAAATCACCTACCTTTCCATTAACTATTGTGAGCATCATATGAAATTTCACTATGATATTTCCAATGTCAACTGGCTTAAGTCTGTTGATTTCCTTCGACAAAGCCTTTCTTCGTCTTTTGCTATAGATTTGGTCTCTTGTACCCGCTGGATACGAATCGGCCGGCAAAAACGGGTCGATGAATGCCGAGGGTTCGACCACAAAACTTTTTCTGAAGTTAGGTAATAACTAAGTAACTTCCCAGAATGTGTTTAGGTTTACTGCAATTGTAATGCGTAAATGTCAATTCTTGACTGAGTCATTATCTTTCATTCGCAGAGGTACCAAGAAACTTGCGAAAACACTTTCCTCCGTCCTATCATTTTGCTCCCACATCTGCTGGCACTGGGAGTGTCCAGAACTCCCATCAAAGCCATGCTTGCAGAATAAAGTACACTGAAGTTCTTCCTCCATATCCTGCTGCGTTGACACACAGTAAACAATTCGTTTCGCTGTGTGTGTGAGAAGAGCTTGCAGATTGGCCTTGCAATTCTCCTCAGTAACACAAATACCCTCTCGGTAAGCTGCATATTTTGCTTTCAGTACTGCCTGGTACCTATGATACATGGTTTGACCATGTTCAATTGACGTCTTGCATAGCAGCACATTCTGTTTCTTTGTAAAATTTCCGAACACAATCATGGACACTGCTTCTTCCGGAGTTAATTCTGTTTGGTGGACCTCCTTCAATCTTCATCTTGTTAAAACGCGTATTGCTCAGGTAGGTGTGGTCGTCGTCACTTCCTTGATTAACTTTGCAGCCGCCTCATATCCTCTGGTATGGTAGCTCATTGATACAACGTAAGATCATTCAGCTGACGACATGCTAAATCTCAGTTTTCTGTTTTTCTTCTCTTTGCTCTATCGCTGGACTCTTCAAATACTATTATCGGTCGTCTTATTTCAGCATGCTCTGACGGCAATGGAATAATTATGTTATGATTAATTACTGATATGAGTACATACTCGTAAATTGAGAATTCGTAATGACAATCGGTAATCACCGGATGTGCTGGGAAGATATTTACATACATCTGATGGGAGTTTTAATTTCTACTGCTACCAGCTTCTGAACGCTCTCCTGAAAATATTATCTGATCGTGAGCTTTACTCCCACTTCTTCAGATACTTGTGGAAAAATATATTCTGCATGAAGCGCGTCAGAGTATTTTTGGCCGTCCCGTCACCGCTTAGATAGTCTTGCCATAAAAAAATCTAGGACAAATTTTTTCTTTACAGCCAAAAAATCTCCCTTTTTTCAATAAATTTCTCGTGCACCTCAAGGTGCGTAAGACTTCCGACATCCATAGCAACTCTTTTCACACGATTTTTAGAGCTGCAACGAGATTTTTTAATCAAATAAGAGGATATTCGGTGCCTATTAATTTTAGCCATTACAAAAACATGTAATTTGTCCCATCCTCGTCTATGGGCTCTTGACTGGGTCTTCCCCGTTGGAGGGCAATAAACGGACAGCATAGACTATTTCGTCCGCAAAATCTTTTGCGGGCGGCACAGTGGCAACAAGGGTATTAGGGAACAGTTATTGCCCCATGACCGAAGGCCTAATTATATTTCCAGAATCTTGTGGTGTTAAGGACCCGCGATGAAACTTCACGGAATTAGAATACAAAAAGTTTTTGCTGAGGAAAAGTGTTTATTGATCGCAGTCAATTGCTCAAGTTGGAGTTCGCAGAGTGTTTTATGTATCTGTTTAAATGCACACATATTTAGTCTCGCTATGAGAATTAAAACCGGCCCTCATTGATATAAGGTGATTTGTAGGAGACCATTCAAAACGAATTATGTGATTTAGAATATGAAATTCCAAAGTATGGAAAACCATGTAAAGTATACTGCAGCTCGCGAGTGAAACCGTTGGAATGGGATTCCTTCAGCGTTAAAGTGACGCGGTCGCCGGCCGGCCGCCGACCAACAGCCCTCAGCGGCGTAGTGCACCGCTCAACTTAGAACCTTCTAGATGTCAGGAAATCAAGTATTTATTTTGTTGGATATAATTTTCTAATTCATCTAAAATAGAAATCTTGGAGGAGCACGGAGGAGCACTAACTAATATCGATACTTTTATTTAAAAAATCACTCGAAAATAGCTAAAAGAATAAGTATTTTTATATAGCTATACATAAAACTAGAACGAACCAAAATTACCGGGATACTACGCATTAAGGTCCTAACTTACTTTAAAAAATTTGGCAATTCTCATCTATGCAATTAAAGCCATCATCTCTCTATGTGTATTTCTCTAAAATTGACCGATTCGACGCGTCGGGCGTTTAACCCTCGTCATACCCAAGTTTGACTGGTTACACACACTAATAGACTGAATTCAGAGGATAATTTAGCACTCCTAGCGCTCGAAACCACGGGTCGCACAAGGAAGGGAGGAATCATCCTCCAAGCTCTACCCAGCACCGAACCAAGCTCTACCCAACGCTCCGACTACGTCACTACCATCGCCGACGCCACAGGAAGCGGCCGCAATATCACTCACACGGCAAAACTCTTCAACAGCAGAATAATCGTTTATTTTAAGAACGAGGAGACTCTGCACGATTTTATTAACTTTTACAACGTACGCGATCGGCGTTACTATACATAATCAGTTCGTTTTAGCTAGCCGGATGGTGAACCATGTTAAGCGGCTAGTAGTCTCTAATATCCTCTCAGAATTCCCAGCCTCTGATCTATCCGAAATTTTGAGCCAGATAGGTAGAGTCGTAAGTCCCATCACTCATCTCACTATTGTTCTTAAAAAATCAGACCTAGCGCATATAACCTCGTAGCGGAGACAATGCTTCTTCGTGAGAGGAGAGGGCGTTGTCATCCCAGATTCCTTATAGGTAGAATTTGGAACCGTACACCACCGCATTTACTTCAACTTCAATAAACCGAAGTGCTTCAAATGCCATTGTGAAGGCCATTTCACAAGTGCTTGCACGGTAGGCGAAGACGAAAACAATATGCGAGACGAAGGGGAGGACCAAGTGCCCGGCTCAGCCGCAGTCAACCTTCAACCCTCGAACTCGAAGGCACGGAATCTCTCACCTCTTCCCCTCTCCCGGAGAGGCAACCAAACGCACAAATCCCGATAATGTAACCGACGATATTGAAGGCGCTCCCACCTCCTTCCCATTCCTCTCCCTCCCTCCCTCTTCCTCTATCAGGTCCCTCCCCTACTCCCCTTCCCGTCCCAAGCCAACAACAATACTCCCAACCTTCTACATCGACTCAACCTTCATTCTCCGCCTTTTCAACTCCTCCACCTCTCCCTCTCTCTCTCCTCTCTGTCCCACCTCCCCTACCTTCCCCCGCGCTGAGCAGGGAAGGTAGCGGTGAGCTGGATAACTCCGCCACCGCAGTGGACAACGAAGATTGTTTATCGTCGGAGGATCACCATCAACATCAGAGAGAGATGGGGGAAGAAACCGATTCTTCAATGCTAGCAGAGGAATGTACCACTTCTAAAAGAGGTAGGGCGAAAAGGAAGAAGTCGGTGGAGGGAGTGAATAGTGGGCCGAGGTCATCCCCAAAAAGGAAGAAGGGAGCGACCAAGAAAGGAGGCAACGATGATGATGAAAGTGCGTACCGGGCAATGCAAACTGCCCTCCTTGAATGGAATATGAATTTACTGATACCAATTAAGGAAGTAGTTACTTTTCTGAGGGAAGTTAACTGCCAAAAAGACGTTTAGGGTAAAGCTTTTATTCGAGAACATAGGTCCTCTCATAAGCTCGCTAACTAGACTTAGCGATGAAGATATAGTCAATGACTCGGCTTTAGACACAAGGATAAATAGAATAATTAAGTGCCTTCGTCGCAAAAAATAGCCTAGTGAGTGAAAGAATATACGATACCGCAAAGTACAACACATACGGCTGCAATGCCAAATTGTCCTCCGGCTATTTATTTATTTATTTTAACCTTTTCAACTTACGTTTGATATCTGCTTTTAACTACAGATATACGATGGAAAAGTGCTTGGGTGTGGTGACACTAAATGTAAGGTCGGTAAGAAGCAGGGAAAAGTGGCTGCAACTCTTGTGCTTCTTGAGAAGATGGAGAGTAGACCTAGCACTACTCTAATAGACCAATGTAAGCGACATTCCACAGGAACTACAGGACAAAAATATCTTTTCCTATAAAATCCAAGGGCCGGAAACGCATCGGGGACCATAGTGGCCATTAAAAGGTCACTGTCGGCAGTTATTAATAGGTATCCGACCATTCTTCCCGGGTAAGCTCAGGAAGTGTGCACGACTATATGATGTCCAGAGCGGAAGACATACAGAACAGTAAATATCTACTTGCCGAATGACTGGATCCTGGCGGAAACAATACTCGAATCGGTAAAGACCACCATGGAAGTAGGAAATCACCAAAGCAGCCAGATTCCTGAGAAAACTTTGTTCGGAGGAGATTTTAATTGCCCGGCACGATAGTGAGGCATGTTTATTTTTCAACCTCCTACGTAACGGTATCATCGCGACTGGATCGTTTTTACCTCACGCCACAAACGATAGCCAGCGTGCACTCTATATGTCTCCGACCATCCTTTTCATAGCTTATGGCTCTCTATTAGAGCCTCGGCATGGCAAAAAAACAAGGGTAAGCGTACGCCATACTGGAGATTTAACAACGAGCTCCTGGACGATCCAGATTACGTCTCGTTCGCGGTTAACGCAATAAACGAAACGGCCAAAGGAGAAGTAAATAGTAAATAGTAAAAGAAAGAAATAGTAAAAAATATACAAAATACACTAAATGACTCCGTCTGGGGAGTCGGAAGTCACTGGGTGGACGGTGATACCCTGACTACACCACTAGGAAGCGGCGAACTTTCCCTCGTTGATGTCTCAAATAGGATACTGGGCTTTCGAATACAACTCTTTCAGAGATTTATCTCTGGAGAAGAAAAAAAAGCACCGTGGAAGAAAGTGGCACATCACTTAATGGTGGAGGAGGCAGGAAGAGGGGGCTTTCATCATACCGACGCACAGGCATGGAGAAAAGGTGGTGATCAGCACGGTAAAGACAGACAACCTTACCCCGATGGATGGCCACCATACCTAGACGCCACATCAGAATTATACGTCCATATTGAAGAAAAGAAAACATCAATATGATTCTCAACCTCCCAAAGAAATATGTACGGCGCAATACAAAGTAGGAGAGGCCACTCAACGTGGCCGATGAATGGCAAACGCACTAGTAAAATCATATACTGGACAATATTCTTGGCCATGCTAGAATTGAAGTTAAAATAAAGAACAATGTGATGTCATAGCCTCAAACATTATACAATTTTATGATCATAACTTACAAAAAATAACAACGAATAGATAAGGATAACAACGTATAAGAAAACCGTTCTAAAAGATTTTTGTGAATATCAAATCCAGGGAAGCCTCAAATCTATCTTATTTTGAATGAAAGAGCTAATGAAATGGTAATTACTAAAGCGTAGAGCAGCCTATCCCAGATATTCATTTTTGACAGGCAGGATTCTAAGTCATGTCCTAAGGTGAGGACTTGCTGATTAAAATTTTATCTATTATCCAAATCATCTTTCAGGAATGGTGTTAACTTCACCTACCTTAGTCTTAGTTGCAGTATGAAATTAAATATCAAACCAGCAAAATTCTAAGCCACAACGAATCTCATGACCAGACATTGTACATCCAGATAGAAGGAGCAGAGAAGTGTCTAAAAGAATTTTATCCAATCAATGTGCAGCAATGACTCTAGAACCTCCCGAGTTTCCGCACAGAAATCCATATTTTATGAAGGAGACATAAGAGAGCAGAGGATTATCGTTGTAGACGGTCAAATTTTTTCCTTGATGCTGTTGAAGCTGAGCAAGTCAGATCTCCTGATAGCATTTGCCTCTAAGCCATGGGCATCTGGGAAATGTTAAACGAGTCCAAGAATCAGAGAGTGACAAAGTAAATTAGGGGCAAATGAGATTAGAGAAAAATGATAAAAAAGATTTACTCATATTTTCCAGCTATTCCATGGCTGACGAAAAACCTGTGAGTAGAAACTCAGTCTCCGAGTCTTCCTCAATAAGGTATTCGGTTTTAAGTGACAACTCTCTAATAAAAATGAGACTTCAGCTATCTGTTAAACTCTGAGTGAAGAAGAAATAAATAAAGAAATTGTTAACAAATCCTAATTTTATAAAATGTAGCACATTTGTAGTACTATGATAGCGAATAACACTCTACCTAGTAAGAGCTATCTTTTTTTGTAATTGCGTTAGGTGGCTCATTCACTCATCATCAGCAGGGAATTTGAAAATCGGTTTGCAATAGTCGACATCCAGTCTTCTACCAAAGCTCCCTCAAGTAATTCATTCCTCTATGATTATTCATCTTGACAGCCATCATAATTTATCTGTAGTAGCACACATGGAAAAATTCGAACTACAGAAGTCAGTAGACATAAAAGATAGATGTTGAAACAGTAACAATTTAACTGACTACGCCATGAATTAAGCCAATTAGATAAATTTATTGTGATCTGGATTATTTGAAGTACCTAGTTATAGATAAAAAATCAATGCATAATATGCTCCTGAATCATTTGGCCAAGACAATAGGTTTTATAATTAGCTTAAAGAAGAGCAAGTGTTGTGGAACTAACTTTAATCATGATCATGGCTATTCACTAAAAATTGACAAGGTTAAAACCAACTATGCTGTGGGAATTAGAGGTTCTAAATTGTGATCCACAGTATTGTTCTCTACTTAATCAAAAATGACACTTAATCATAAAAATCACCAAGGTAATCACTTACATCTTCAATTCAAGACATCTTGGCTACTGGTGAAAATCTATTGGTTATAGAGAGAAGTAACAGGAGATCGCCAGATTTACCACCAGCAGTACTGCATGCCTCCCCACTGGAGTTGCCATACAAGAAGAACCTGACATAGACCACACTTCTGATACGATTTCAATGACTGCAAGACAGCAAGTACGATGATCTAGGCGAGGGAAAGGTTATACTGTTTATACGTTAAGTTTATGGCACTGGATGAGGTGATTAAAAATATCTTGATATGAAAGTAGTAGTATAAATGCTCACTGACCTCTGGCTTTCGTGCAGCATAATAGCTGGCTTTTGGCTCCTCGTCCATTTCAGAGATCGCGAAACACCATAGAACTCCTCCGAGGTGTAATCTATTACTGGCTAAGGCAGCGAAAATACTTTCAGTCACGGATGGTATTTCTCTTAATTTCAAATCAGACAAAATTTGTTGCATACGTGCACTGACATTCAAATACATCTACAGAATCAAAATGGGCACTGCGCAGCCAAACTGTTATTCTGAAGATCCCAACTGATATTGTGGGTTATCTTGATGACTTTAGGCGTGTATGCTTACACCGGAATTTTGAAAAATTTGTCAGCAATAGCATAAACAAAGGCGTTGCTTTACACCACGCGAACAAAAAAATTACATCAATTGCTACATTTTATATACGTTCAGTGCAATTTTTACGTTGATATTCGAATGATTCAAAGAAATTCCGCGAATCATCATTGGCCCATGACATCTATATCTACATCGACATCTACGAAATACCATGCAAGCCATAACTAGAGTGTGCGGCACGGGGTGATTCCACACCAGACGTGCAGCACTCATCCCTGCTCAAATCAGAACCGCGCACGTTCCTCCGAATGCCATGCGTAGGCCAAAACCAGTCAGGGCAACGTTACGCAGTCAGACTAGAAACCAGGAGAGTAATACGTAGAAGAACATGTTACCATGCAGTACACTACTCAAGATATAACTAATGGTTAGTATTATTAATGTGACAAATATATAGCCCTACAAGGTACTAAGACATGCAGGAGATTATCATGCCGGAGATTGAATGCGACGTTAGTATCTACAATTCATGTTAAGATGTTTAGCACTACTGAAAAAACCTGTTTAACCTAGTACCTAGTATCCTAGAACTAATCAACCACAACAATTATGGTCCCTTATTGTATATACGTGGAAAAAATGAAATTAAATCCATTGGATCTGCAGTCAATTTCCTTAATGTTATTCCTGTGATCGTTCCTACCATAATAGTTTGGATCTCGCTAAATATTTTGAACGTCCGGCAAAAATAGTCTAATTCAAACTTTCGTAAAAGATTTAACCTCTATTTTCTACTTCGATCGGGTAGAAATTCCCACACTATTTCCTTCAACAGTTTTGTAACACTACTATATTTATCATAAAATTTTTTAACAAAGCTGGCTGCCCTCCGTTGTATTCGATATATATCTGAAACCAGTCCTACTTCGAAACGGTTCCATATACTAGCGGTCTACTCCAAGTGAGGTCTCACGAGAGAAAAATAATATCACTCCTCTACCTTCTCGTCACACTTTCCTAGTATTCTTTTAATAAATCCTAATTTACGACTTGCCTGTCCACAAATTTCTCGTATATGCTCCCCCCACGACAAGTCCTGAGTAAGGGTCACTCCTAAGTACTTAGCTGACTCTACATTTATTAGTTCGGCTTGATTAATTGTGTACGTCTCGTTGGTTAAGCTACTCTTCCTCCAAAAATTCATGAAAACGCACCTATTAAAATGTAATTCTAACTGCCAAGTGTTGCACCATCCGCTTATAGCTTCTAGGTCTTTCTTCAACGTAATTCTATGAGACTGTGTTAATATCCCTGAAAAATAATGCGTCGTCTGCGAAAAGATGAGTTTTACTCGTAACGACGGTGGTGATATCATTAATATACAAAAGAAATTATAAGGGACCAATGACACTTCCCTGGGGTACAGTGGATATGACTTTAACTGTATATAAACTGACACCATCTCGAACTACCCACTGTTCGTGGCTACTTAATAAATCTTAAAGCCAGCATGTTATATCGCGTTGTATGCCATTGGCTTTTAACTTAACAATTGATTTTGAATGCGGAACTTTATCGAAAGCTTTTGTGACATCTAAAAATGTCGCGTCTACCTGTGTGAGCCTTTCTCCTGAGGAAAGAACGCCGTGCAGAGAAAGGGCTAGCTGGGTTTCATAGGACCTGCCTTTTCGGAATCCATGTTGGTTTTGAATTAAAAAGTTCGGAATATCTAAATACCTTAAAATTGTGCTGACGGTTACATGTTCTAATACTTCGCATGAGATGGACGTGAGGGAGATAGATCTATAGTTACTGGGGTATTTCTTATTGCCGCTCTTAATGATAGGAGTAACATTCGCGATTTTCCAATCGTAAGAGACACAATATTCTGCTAGAGATTTTTCATATATTATTTTCAAGTACGGTGCCATTTCTGACCCTAAATTTATATTTATAAACTTGGGCAGGAATTTCAACGGGACCAGATGATTTCTTGTGGTGAATGGATGGCAGTAAGCTCTGATTGGTCCATTTCATTTAGAGAGAGATAGTTAGATAGTTTTTACAGTGAAAAAACTATATAAAGATTTATTTTTATTGACTGTGCAAGCCATTTAGCTTGAAAACCATTCGTTATTTTTTCAGTCCTTCAAAAGCCACAACATAATGGGGTCACGTGAGCGGGTAGAGCACACATGCAAGATGGACAACTGTTTACTGTCGGGAAATGCGAGTGCCGGGCGTATGTTTATTGCTTCGCAGTAGTTCCCGAAACACGCTTAGGAGGTCGCGCTCGAGGTAGCGACTGCTATCTTGCGAGGGGGATTCACATTAACCTTCCGTCGTATTTGGCCTTCATGATCGATCCCGCGGACTTGGCTGGTGCGTACGGTGAGTATAGCCGAGCCAATGACCAACCGGCGACAGGCGCACGCCTGAGTGACTCGGCGCTCGGAGAGGTACACCTCTCACATTCCATTTCTCTGCTAGCCGCTGGAGGCCGAGAAACGAATGCGATCGGTAGGGATGTGAGAGGCGTGCTTTCGGAGGAGGATGAAGCCAGGGGGAGGGGATGGGGTAGTTGGGGTGAGAGGAGACCATCAAAAGTGGAGTGGCGAGGAAGATGGGAACGGAGGCGGCCGGAAATTGAGGAACTGAGAAGGAAGGCGTGTGTTTTGGACGGTGAGTGCGCCAGTGGGTGAGTGTGTGCGAATGAGATTGAGAAAGTTGCGTGAAGTAATTGGGGCCGTGCCACGCGAGAAAATTCCCGTGAGGTTGGACGAGGTTGGGAGGTGGCCGAGAGGAGGTGAAGGCCAGCGAAGAGGGATATAGAAAACTTGCTGCGACCTCAAGTGAGCGACGGAGCGGAGCTTCATCTACATCTACAGCTACATACTACCCTGCGAGCCGACACATGAGTGAGTGGCAGTGGGTGTTAGGACACCAGCCGTGTAAAGATGTAAGGGATAAAGTTTTGGGAGGAAAAATGGTGACGGGTATTTAGTGGAGCTAAGTTGTAATTGTGACGGCTTTTTGTGTGCGGAAAGAACGAGTTCTTGTACCTATCTGTTTGGAAAAATATCTCTCTTATTTTATCGCCTCTGTTAGACCAATAGGTGTAGTGAGGCATCATGATAATATTCTTTGTGTCTCTCTGAAACACACCAGTTCTGAATTTCTCAAGCAAGTAAAGCCAAAGCAAGGTGCAAAATTCCATTCTTCGATGGAAAGGAATATGATGAGTGGGAGTTTAGGACGGAAATTTATTTGGACGAAAAGGAGATGCTGGAACATGTGAAAGTGTCATTTGAGAAGCTAATGGAACCTCCTAAAGTCCGGTCAGGTGATAGTGCAAAAACTAAGGCAAGAAAGAACACTAAGGCAGTAGAATTGAAGAAACTGAAAAATAGGTATAAATATAAATATATATATATATATATATATATATATATATATATATATATATATATATATATATATATATATATATATATATATATAAATTGTTCATAGCTTGGGACATTATCATTACAGGTGCGAAGTAAAGAAACTGCAAATGAAATTTGGACTTATTTAGAAACCAAGTTTGAAAAAAACTCCCGGGACTAGAATGATGTTGAGAAAACATTTAATCAACCTTAAGTTTCACCAATCATCAGAAACATTTAATGATTATTGTGGGAAGTATGACGCCCTTATTAGGTATTTTAAGAGAGTTGGGGAAATGATAGACGATATGGGGAACGTCTTAAAATTCTAAATGACCAAATCTGAGGATTATGATGCTGTAGTGTCAGGGTTGGAGACCTTGTCATCGGAGAGATTTATCACGGAACTCTGTTGTCTTCGTATTGGTGAGGCAGAGGCAAAGAGGAAAGAGAGGAAAGCAGATAGAAGCCCACTGGAAGTTGCTGAAGTAGCTCCCACAGCATTTGCCGGTCCAAGGTGTTAAGAGGCACAGTGGTAGAGTGTTTCTCAGCCCCACGATAGAAGCCAGAAGAGGTTCGGCGGGTCCCACCTTGTTTACCACAATTGAAAGCTTCCTGGCCATAAGGTGACCGAGTGTTAGAGACCAGGTGGGAGGATGTATAAAGGTGGACATGTTGGAGATAGTAGCTGATCAGGTAATGAACACTATAATTCAGGAGTCTTCTGAGGATGTACTACCAGCCCATAATTTTGTCACTTTTGGAACAGTAAATGACAAGATAAATTATGCATCAAGTTTAGACTCTGGTACTTGAGACCACATGGTTACAGCGGATACTCCAGTCGTAAATAGAAGAAAACTAAAATAATTTGTTAAGATTGGTGAAGCAAAAGCAAGTACCTATTTAATTTCAAAAGAAATAGGCGATGTGTATGCAATGATATTTGTTGATGAGAAACCAAGAAAAATAGAACTTAAGCATGTATTGTTTGTCGAAAATTTAAAGTGTAACCTAGTTAGAACCTAGGTTAGAACAACAGAGGTTCAAAATTATAAATGAAAAAGGTTCATGTACTATAGCTAAACATCAAGCTGTTGTAGCTGTGGGGTAGAGAAATGCAAACATGTACAAGTTGGAGTTAAAAGAGTTCACTGATAGAGAGGTATGTATCGGAATCAGTGATGGGCAATTGTGGCACCGGAGAACGGGTCACATAGGAGTTGGTGGGCTAAAGCAGATAATCAAAATAGTAGATGGACTGTCCTGTGTGAGTTAAATGTTAAATATGAAATGTGCGATGTTTGTGTGCAAGGGAAACAGACATGTCTTCCGCATAATCAGAGTAGAGAAATCAGAGTAGACCCCTTGAGCGGGTTCACAGTGATGTCTGTGCACCTACCTCACCTACTGCCGTATTACGTACGTTACAATGACGTAAAATACTTGTTGACTTTGATCGATGACTTCTCTCATTTTAATGTTGTGTTTGGTTTAAAATGGAAAAAAGTAGTGAAAGATTATTGAAGAATTTACGAGGCTATGGTAACTAGTGGATTCTCTACTACGATATGTCAGTTTAGATGTGACAATTGGACGGAGTATGATGGTGAGAATGTTAAGAATTTTTTTAGGAGAAAGAAATTCAGTTTGAGTGATTAACACACTACAACAGAACGGAGTTGCAGAGAGGATAAATATAACCATCCTCGATAAAGTCAGGGGTCAGGATAAAGTCAGGGGTATGATGTTGGGGTCCAGTAGAAGAAAAACGTTTTGGGAGGAAGCTGCAATGACTGCAGCTTATTTAATTAAGAGGAGCCCGTCTAAAGCATTAGGTAATGGCAAGGTACCAGCAGAGTGGAATGGTTTCCATCCATATGTAAGTTAGTTGAGAGTATTCGAATGTGTGACTTTATCACGTAAGAACAAATCTGAATTAAAAGGAAAATTTGATGAGAGAGGAAGGAAATGTATTTTGCTTGATTTTTGTCTCAATTGTTACAGATTATGGAGCCTATCAGATGGAAAAGTAATCTCTGCTTGTGATGTTGTATTTGACGAAAGCAGGAGCAAATTATCAGGGGAATACTAGGACGATGATGTGTTGGGAGATTCACCACTTCAGGTAGAATATACATCAGAGATTGAAAGAATATCAAGAGAATAGGAGCAAGGTGATGAGGTTTAGAGGGTGAATTGGGAAGATTCTGAGAGAGTAAGTAAAGATGAGGTAGATCAAAGTTTAAGGAGGAGCATTTGAGTCAGTAAGAGGCCAGAGTATTTGAGAGAATATGCTACTTTGGCTCCTATAATGAAGTATAAAGGGTTTTTCTGTGGGGAGAGTTTTGATAAGGAAAAATATACTTCATTAATAGATACCTCAGAGAAAACAACTTCATGCCTGGATCACCATTCTATAGATGAGTCACCATATAGGAAGATGGTGAGGGACGCGTTGAGAGGTACGAGGCAAGGCTAGTTGTTAAGGGATGTTCACCAATTAAGGGGTTAGATTACTCAGAGACATATCCCCCTGTAGCCAAATAGTCAATTCTGTGGACCCTTTTGTCTGTATCTAATCTTATAAGCAGTATTATATACATAAAATTGATGTTAAGATTGTCTTTCTGCATGGTGCGTTAAAGAAAGATATATTTTTGCCCCTCCTACAGGGATTTAAGGTAGAGAAAAGCTTGGTGTGCAAATTGAAAAAGACATTGTATGGTTTAAAGCAAGCACCTAATGAGTGGGATGCTAAATTTAAAGGTTTTGTTCAATGTCAATCTAAATGATGTCTGAATAAGAGAGTTGAGTGTAAGGTTATAGTGTATCTGCTGCTACATGTAGATGATTTTTTAATCTCCAGTAATGATTTTCAGGTACTGACTGATGTAAAAGAAAAATTGATGAAGGAATTCAAAATGTGGAATTAGGTGCATTGAAGTATATTTTAGGAAGTAAAATCAAACGCAGAGGAGATTCGATGCTTTTAATTCAGACAGGTTATATTACTCCAAACCTAAGCAAATCCCTTCACTGGTAAAGCTAGATTGTGATGTTGAGACCAAGCCAACCATACAACAATTTTAAGCCAACAATTGGCAAGAAGCCATACAGGGTACTAATTGGAGGGTTAATATATGCATGTCAGGCTACAAGGCCAGATATTTGTATGGCCGTGAGTTTTTACAGCCAATTTCAGTGTAATGCTATTGAATTCCAGTGTGAAGTACTGAGGCGAGTGCTAAGATATATTCAAGGAACTAAAGGTTGGGGATTATGGTTTAAGGGCAACTAAAAATCCAATCGTAGGGTATGCAGCTGTAGACTTTACTAACCATCATGACAAAAAATCTGTCTCTGGCTATGTGTTTGATGTTTTTGACCGCACAGTAATCTGAGCATCCATGAAACAAAGATAAGTAGCTCTGTCCTCCGAATTTTCACTCTTAAATACATATTTGTACACCTAACTCTGCTTCAATACTTTCCTCCATACTAACCTATCCTTGCCTCATTTACCCCCATACACTGCGTCATACACTCCCTCCTGTCGGTTTAATTGTATTAAGGATCTTGTTCAAGCTAATATCATTGATGTTGCTTGTTCAAACTAATATCATTGATGTTGCTTGTTCAAACTAATATCATTGATGATCCTAAGAAAACCAGAAGGTAGACAAAAGGTTTGCCGTTTGATCAGCTTTTTTAATTAGAGAGAAATAGGGTGTGTGAAGTGTAAGTGTGAGATGGAAAGTGAGGAGGAGTGTTGGTGAGTGTGCAATTTCTATGTCCTGTACGTCTTGTTTATTCTTCATTCTTATGGACAAAGGAAGAACTAATCTCTGTTGCGTTTTTTTGTTATGCTTTTGCTTCTGTATTACGCATGAGCTGCAATCGAAGTTGCAGTTTTTCTTTTATCTAAGTGAAAATCCACATTCTTGTTTGGACATGTAATCCGTGATAATCTGTACCCCTCCTTAAGATTACCTAAAATCGGCAACACTCCCCAGTAACAGTCAATGGAAATTATGTATTCGAAGGGCATTATATTCTCTTTCCGCTTGTATCACATCGTATTCCACTCCAAAAACAACATATTTCCTAAATAAATTTTTCTAGGCACATAAATATTCATGATATTCTTCTGAACACAGAAAATAGCTATCGAAAATGACCAATGGCAAACCAATTGAACTTAACGTATTGAAAAGAGCAAACTTTTTCTCATATAGATGCGATATCTTCACATCCTTCCTGATATTTTTCATTGTCTAAATACAGCCAAAGCTCGACAGGTATCTTAAAATTTCAATGTCCAAATCTTACGCTCGATAGAGTTCATTTAAATTATTTTGGACATAACATGAAATGTAATTTCCGACATCAATTAAGCAAGATCCGGTGCTTTCCCGGCGTACGAATTTTTCAAAATTTTTTTCTCGGGCTTCCGTCCGGGTGAATGGGTCAATGTTGGCCAATATGGACCCACTCACCCGGACGGAAGCACGAGAAAATTTTGAAAAAATCCGATATCAATTGATTAGGACATTCATCGAGACTCAACGACTATCCCCTTAACAATCCCTTACCCCAAAGCATTCACATACTAATCCACCTACAAGATTATAATCGAGGGTGACCACGTATCAAGTAGAATTGAAAATAACTTGGTAGATCACTCTCACAAGCCAATTTCTAGCAGCACATATCTTATACTTTGTTAGATTATTTAGGCATCTTTTGAGTTTTTTTCGAATAATGGAACAACCTTTGCTAATGATAATAAGGTAAATATATCCAAAAGACAATTGGTTGAGGAAGGACAATTTAGTCAATGCTAAATCATGAAACATCATACATCGCATACCGACATACTATCGAGCTTTCACTTACGCAAAAATCACCTGACTTGCAAAGAGAACAAATTTAAAAGTGTCGCTAACCTTCTGTCTGAAACTGTCGGTTAAAATTATGATGGCATAATTGCATAAGAAGATATGATTGCATAAAACAATATTTCAAAACCGAATGAAACGACACCGATTAAAATGACAAAATAATCATCACCCTTTCACTTATAAGTAAATAATCACATAATTTAATCTGAAATAAAAGAATTAGCCTTGTTATGGACAAATATTCAAATACCTACGACTAATTAATTAGTCATCACTTTCCTAAAACCTAGATGGGTTAATTATTGTGGCGAAAACCCATTCCGTACACAAAATTGCTACGTAATGTAAATGTGACTCTTGATATGGCAAGTTACTGAATTTTTATAAAAATGAAACATTTCTATTAAAAAATAAAACATTTCTATAAAAATGTGCTCTTTTTACAAGTAACAAAACACAAAACATAATCAGAAACGACAGGTCTGGTCGAATCAGCGTTGGATTTTGGTTTGCAATTACTGTATCAGAACCTGGATCGTTGATGCGGACCCCTCGTCAAGTGACAGCAAGAGGGTATGTGGATATTTGATGCCCTACGCACGACAAACAGTTCCCGAAGACGCTCTATTCGTCCAGGGCAACAGTCGTATCCATAAGGCCGTAATTGTTACAGAAGTTTAGGACACTTGTCCAGAAATTCCGTAACAATTGCTGGAGTCCTTCCCTTGTCATTGCGGTTTTAATCCAATAGAGAATCTGTAGGTTATCATGGTCCAGGAATGGTTCACTGAGCTGAATGCGCACTACTGAGGCTCTGGAGGATCATTTGATGGAGAAGTGGACTTCCCTTGGACGGCGTCCACAATTGTTTCGAAGCCTTGAGGGGTAAATGAGACAGAGGCTACGAGACACGATTGTTGCCCATGCGGAAATGACTAAATAAGTGAAAACTAGCAGTATTATCTGCCTATGAGCCTATTTAATAACTAGGAAGTGACTCATTCTTTGTATAGACGATGAATATATCTGGCTGACGGAATAATAATAATGTGAGAAATAGGGAATTTTATATTGTTCATTTGCTGGCGATAAAGGTCTTTTTCTTCTTTATTTCATGTACTAGCTAAACCCGACCACGCTTCACTGCGGCTCAGACTGATATGAAATGAATGGGAAAATAAATAAAAGTACTATCGCGAACATAGATTCACCGAGAAAACACATCATTCTATTTAATACCCTGCTTTACGTTCCTGTGGCTATGTTCAGCTTCAAAGCGATCCAATAACTAACATATTTTCAAGACAATTACTGGAAGTCGAATGCTAGCACAGTTAAAAATGTTACGCTGCGCTTTTAGTTAATCAACCATTTAAAGGCAGCGACTGATCAGCTTCTTTTAATTAGTTGTAACAAATCCTACAGTACCCTTCTAACTTTACTTTCAAACGAATTTGTTTTAAAATGAAAATAAAAAGAAAAGTCTACTGAATTGACATCTAAAAGGTAAATAAATGGAAACCAAACGGCAATGAATGTTATCCAAATAATTCAAATGAAAACGGCAAATCGGTCCAATGTATTATGTGTCACATTAAATATCTAACGGCATATTCGTAGTTTGACTCAATAAATAAATGTCTACTCACCATATCTTATTTTTAGGGTATTTGACGAAGTGAAATTTACCCGGTTAGTTACTAAATTATTCATATCAAGAAGCCATTTCACTAAAAATGTTTCCCGAGCCAGTAAAATTCGGTCATTATAACGGAGAGTAGCACCCAGGGCACTCTTCTGTTTTTCTCCGGTGTTTGTTCTTTCCCATACTATAGGGCTCAAATCCCTGCAGGGTAGGGATTTTTCTGAGGACACCCGATACCTACTTCAGTGCCTTGTGGAGGGCATTTCCAAATCTGTCGGATAAGACGTTAAACTGTGGCGCCTCTCGCTAAGAGCAGGCTACTGGTGAAGAAGGGTTCCTCCCTTGCCTGTTCCCATATGGCGCAAATGATCTTAATTGTCAGTCACCTCCGCAAATATCCAATCCAATCCCACCAATGGTATTAAAACTACTTTTTTAATGACACATCATGAGCCTTTTTCATCTGCGGATTTGAAATTGAATCTTAATTAAAACTCTAAATTAAACTCTGAAATTGAAAAGTGAAGAGCAAAAAAACGGGATCGAACAAAAATTGTGTTACACGTCCTAAAATTGAAAAGTGAAGGGCAAAAAATAAAAAAAATAACAATCGAACACAATTTTTTGGGCACAAAAAAATTTTGTTATCCGTCGGGGTCATCGCGCGGGGCCTATAAAACCGCGGGGCCTTGTGCACACGCACTCTTCGCACACACCTCGGGCCGGCCCTGTATCCAAGATCCTTTCGAATAGCAAACGTTCCAGATGACTCTGGAACGCTTTTCGACAGTTATTGGTATTTTAAACAATGCAAAAAGAATGTAAAACAATGTAAAAATATGATAAAAACCTATTTTTAACACTTACCGTTTATAATAAATTTTACTCAAAAATAAATTTAACACTTTCACTAACAATTAAACACTATATTTTACAATTTTTTGATTGAGTAAATATAACCAAAATATGGACAAAATCGTAGTGGCTTCTTATGACTTGTATCGTTTCTCAATTTCTATTGGTTAAAATGGTTCCTGGCTTGATTTGGAAAAGTTTTTATATAAGTTTGGACATAATAGACCACCTATAGTATATTGACGCTTTTTAACATTTAAAATATTTATATTTGACGGTCATGGAAAAATTTGTTTCGTCATTTTCAAATTCAACTATTTACCAAAAACGGGATATGTTCAAGCATGTGGATCTGAAATTAAAGCCGACAGATGTTTCTGTAAAAGAAGAGATAAATCCTAACAAGAGAACATTCAATGAATACTTAAAAGATAACGCCAACTAAATAATTAACCCTTAATATAAATTTTGAGTCATATCCATATCACTGCAAAAACCCAGTTCGTAACGAGTTATTACCATTAGAATTTTCCTTGTCCGCTTACGCCACGGGCGGGCAACATGGATTCACATTTGAACTTCTCCTGACTTTGTTTATCTAAGTATTAACATAAAGTTTAAATATTTAGAGCCATAAATAGTTTATCTGCGTTTTTAATGTTTAAAAATCCCCTTTGACTGCCTAGAAATAAGTTATTTCTCCACATATAGCATTGTCATGTGGAAAGTAAACCAAAACTTTGAATTGGACTCTTCATTCCGTAGTTGCCACAGCACCATGGGAAAATGGCAGTATGCTTAAATATTACCTTATGTTTACTAAATAGGTTAACATAATTAGATGAGCGAAAGATAGTAATTGAGGAATTGGATTTAGAAAATTTAATGTTACCTTCTATCGGATACCATTTTGATGACGTCATCATTCGAGTCCTAAGGGACATTATTGGGCACCACATCGCAAAACGATCTAATTGGTCCAAAGCTAATGTGTACCAATGGAAAATTTCTTGTCATCGAATGCAACTATTTTTTCCGTGCAGACCCTAGACTACTAGCTGAAATCGGAGCCGCGAACTTTCCCCCGGATGTCAAGCGCAGGCCAAATGAAGTCAGGATAACAGTTCGCGGTCAGATCAGAAACTAGGAGAGTGTAACGTATACGAGCATGCAACTATGAAGTAAGCTAATTTAGATACAACTAATGGTAATTTATGCGTCAGATAAGTAGTACTACAAAGTACTAAGTCATGCAAGAGCGATATTATACCTGAAAATACATGCGAAGATGGTAAAGTGCGTTCCACATTTAGTTGACAGTATGGGCTCTTATGGAGATTCGTTTCCCATGTTAATCCCCATAAGGCTGGAGATGCGCTGTTGCCAACAGCAGCAGAAAAATTAATATTGCACTATCCAATTTATCACCATCTCTTTCAATGCAAAGAGACACGCTACATTTACTAGTCGTAATAGTTTTTTCATAAAATTTATAATAAAAGTTATAAAAAATATTTTCATTAATTTACGCAACAAACGCGGCTCTTTTGACTTTGTCTTCTTCACTCAAGTGTGGGCAAACCGTTCTACATACTGGATTGAAACTTATGCAAAACGTTCCGTATTCTTTTTATTTCAATAAAGATGTACATTAGTTTGAATTTAATTGAGCTGAAATTTTGTTATACTGATGTTAATATCTTAAGGACAAAAAAGTTTGGTTTTTGTAAGGTAAAAAGTAATCGCCTGCTAACTTACGTTCCTTAAGTTTTAGGTCCGTATATCCTGCGTATAAAATTTGAAGAAAACTATTAATTTGTTTTTAGTGAAAAAATCATTTAGTTATCTCAATTGTGAAGAAAGCTATAACGTTTTGATCTTAAGAAAAATTATTTCGTAGCTACGCAAGACAACAAGCAGCGCGCCACGGTACCGCCGAGGCGCGCTGCTTGCTATCTTGCTAACTTCCACAGCGCAGACGGAAGATTATTCGGTGGAAAACGGGATTTATATATTTATATGAATGCATACTAAAATGCATGTAATTCTTCGTTAGATGTTTTTTAAGGAGAGTACTCATACGTTGTATTAGAAATATTTATATTTCACGACAATGACATCCTATCATCATCCTAACAAAGCCTATCCCATGCACCTTTTGACGGCTTTGAAATAAGACGCAAATTTCGCCTTTACGAGTCTTGCCGTTGGAAACATGAAAGAAATTATTCCATAATCCGCACGAGGGGCATTCCTCTTCGGTGTAAGCCCTTAAGGAAAAGGGCACTCTAGGTTTTTCCAGAAGTTCCGTTAATAGGGTGCCATAAATCATCTGCACGGGAAGCAACCCCAGCGGAAGGGGCTAGGAAAAGAATTAGCGAGGACGCTCAGTTTCTTGCAGGATTTTTTTGAGTGAACAAGTGGTGTGTAGTCTGATGTATTTATCAGAGCTGTGGAGTATTTTTCATCAATATCTGCTGTAAGGTGCCCAATCACCATGTCCGATGCGAAGAGGAGGAGAAAAGGGGGGAAGCTGAGAAGCCGTGAAAGAGAGCTGGTGTTCAACGTCTTCTCATACTTCAACAAATCCCTCAGTATAACTGAAGCCTGCCGTGAAACTTCGAAGGCAACTGGCTGCTCACAGTCCACTATCTACAGAGTGAGAAAGGAAGCGTCCCGTGGTCCATTGGTGGCACCTTCAAAGACTAAAAAAGTTAGACAGCCTTACAAGAATTCGAGAGCGTTGATTTACGACGATTTTGTGAGATCGGGAGTTCGAAGGAAAGTACATGAATTTTTCATGAAAAATATTCCTCCAACGTTAAAATCTATTTTAAGCTCAGTCAACATGGACAAAGATCTTCCAAATTTCAAGAGGACTACATTAAATCGCCTTCTTGTAGACATAGGTTTTGTGTACGAACGCAGGGGAAAAAGAAGCATTTTAATTGAAAGGGACGATATTATTCGTTGGCGACATAATTATTTAAGGCAGCTAAAACAATATCGTCGTGAACGAAGGGTCATTGTTTTCACAGACGAAACTTGGATCAATGTCGGACAAACAGTGAACATGACTTGGCGCGACAAAAAATTAGAAACTCCTCGTCAGGCTTTTCTTTCTGGACTTACAACCGGGCTGAAGGCCCCCACCTCCCGAGGTGGACTCTTTGCAATTATACATGCAGGAACGGAGAAAAGGTTTATAGAGGGAGCAGCACGTGTTTTTTATACAAGAAAAACACCATGACGAGGTTGATGGCTAGTGTTATGAGAGCTGGTTTAAGCACTCACTTCTCTCAAACATACCCGAAGGCCCAATTATAGTTGTAGATAATGCATCATACCATTCGAGGAAGTTGGAACCCTTACCTACCACAAGCTGGAGAAAAAAATTCATTAAAGAGTGATTGGTTAGCAAAGGAATTAGCTTTGATGAGGACAGCTTGAAAAGAGATTTTTTATTTGTGGTGAATCAAGTACGGGAAAAATATGAAAAATTTAAGATAGATGAACTAGCGAAGAGTTACGGCTGTAGAGTGCTAAGACTACCACCGTGTCATTGCGAACTGAATCCAATTGAAACAGTTTGGGCTCAAATAAAACATTACACTAGGGTAAAGAACGCCACTTTTAAGCAGAAAGAGGTAGAAAAACTCATCGCAGAAAGCTTTGATGTCATCACTTCCGAAAATTGGAAAAAACTATGTCGAGCACGTGAAGAAAGTGGAAGAAGACATGTGGCGTGCAGACAATTTGCAAGATGACATCGAAGAGTTAATTATTCGTCTGACATCGTCTTCATCCTCTCAGTCGACATCTCCCTCAACGGAGGACGAGCCACAGCCGAGCACATCGCGCTACATGGAGGGAGTGGAATATCTCTCGGACTCATGAACAAGAAGGTATGGAGGCATTTTGTTTCGATAATAGTTAATCTTTTTTATGTTTCGGCTGATTACAGTGCTATTATACAATCTGCTTTAGACAAGAATTATTTATGGAGACTTGAAAGCGTAGAGTTTATCATCATTACTCATCATATGCGACACATAAGTTCATTGAAAAAGTTCAACTCATGAAGAGGACCGCTCTTTAAAAAACTCAAGTATAATTCCTAGAGCATGCGTGTATTGGCATCGCGTCAAATTATTTTCCTTAAACTTTGCCAGAGAGGTTCTCACTTGATCGGTCTTAGAATTTTAAATATAAAAAATAGAAGTAAATCTAAATACCTTAGCTTGCTTAAAACAAGGGGAAAATAATTCTTGGGCGGTAGTGGATCATTTTGCTAACATTATTACGTATACTTAAGCTATCATTTAGTTGTAGGCGATGTTTTTCATCTCCCAGCATAAGTTGAAAGTGTTTTGGTAAAATATAAAAAAAGCAAATTTCGAGCAGGTAATTGAGGATATGCGATAAATGTTCACGCAGGACGTTGTTGTTCCAAAATTAATCGTTGGAATACCGGAGAAGGGCAGTAGAAAGCAGCGGCAATTTACTGTTCTTTCAAGGATTTCGCCTGGCGTCTTCCCGTTCAATAGGCTGCATTAAATGCTTGGGAGCTGGATAGGGTTTCGACGAAAGGGATAGCTTCTGTGTCAAGTCACCCGCGGTGTCCTTCCCTTTGGTTTCCGCCTGTGGGGCCCTGTGGGCTCCATTGCGCGAGGAGTGGGAGGGACCCGCCTAAAGAAAAATGTACAAATGTACAAAAGAACCTGGACGTCAGACCTCAGGCCTGGGTACTCTAGGGACAACTTACGTGCAGGAATGGGCAGGGGGCTTAAGAAGGGTCGCAAGTAGAAGGGAATCCGGTAGACTCGCGAATCCTCGAAAGGAGGAAAATACGGCAACCAGATTGGGGATGGTTCGTTTGTTACGATTGTGGTAAGGTAAGGGGAAACGAGGTTTTAGGAGTGTTGTGTATTTTCTGCTTATTGTCTCAATGGAAAATAGAAATTACTCCACAGGAATATGGTAAATATTGAGTGGTCTTTTTTTATTTTAGCGACTTCAAGGCTCAAAAGGCGCTGACCTGGGGCAAACTGCCCCCCTTGCCCTACCTCTGGGCGGCCCTGCGTATGCGACTGCAGAGGGAAACGAATCATTCTTATTAAAGGGGACAATTTTTATACAATTGCTATACAATTAATGTAGAGAGCTAAAAATTATCGTGAAAAAAGATTTTGCGCTCAAAGAAGAGATATGGATATGTTAGGCTATTTGCAGACATGACTTGGAGTAAGAAAGAAATGAGAAATGCTCCTCAGTCTTCGTCTGCGCGTCAAGGAAGTAGAAGCTAGAAAATAATCCACAAAATATTGTAAACAACGACAGTCACTATTTTTTAATATTCGTTACTCGAGGCCCCAAAGACCATACCCCATGAAGTGTTCTGTTCAAAAATTACAGTGAAACGGTAAGAGTAGGCCCTACTTTCCACCTTTGGGTTAGTTGTTTCTCATGTACAAATCCCTTGATTTAACCAAATTGATTAACCAATGAATTCTCCTACTTCAGAATTGAATTTTCCCAAATTCCTGGGACATTCTCTGAATAAATACTTCCATCAATAAAAATTTCCATTATAACTAATAAAATTTTCCATTCATATTCTAACAAATAGTATGTCTTTTCTCTTCATAATTCCATTTCTATCAATCTTTTTCCGTATCCGATTCCCGAGTCGGAGATGCGTGCTGACGATGTGCGACGAAAATCCAATGAACGTAAAACAGAACAAGATATTCGTGACCACTTAAATTTAGTTATTTACCAGTTCTTACGTTCATTCCTACTCCTTTACTCAGAAAAAATATACTTAAATGGTCTTTTATGATGGGATTAATGCATGTTTACAGTATAAACATAAAACTTATGATTGCGCGCTGTGGTATTGAATTTTAGAATTTAATAACCGCTATTTACGATGCATAATATAGAATCAAATATATATCGGAATGACGTGAATCGAGGGCCTCAATAATTACTTTTTAAATTTGACATTTTGGCGCGGTGTTATGAGTGGTGGCCTAAACCATCAGGATGTCGGATGACGGAGCGTAGGTTTGGCAACATTGTACTCCATAAGGCCTGTACTGTCAACTAAATGTGGAACGCGCTATAGCTAATTATGATGCTAAGAAAGTAGAGCAAGTGCAAAACCTATTTTACCTAGTCAGGGTCAAAATGTCGTGGAACTGATCTCTTGCAACTATTATGGTCCCTTATTGTACGTGGAATAAATGATATTTTAAATCTATCGGTTCTGCAGCCTATTTTCTTAATATTATGCCTGTGATCGTTTCTACCATAATAGTTTGGCTCTAGCAAAATATATTGAAAAAAAGTCTACATCAAACGTATGTAAAATATATAATCTATATTTTCCAATCGATCTGATAGAGGTTGCCACCCTAAATCTCTCAACAATTAAGTAACACTGAAATATTTTTGCAACAGTTTTTAACAATTCTACTCGCTCCCCGCTGTATTCTATCAATATCTGGAACAAGTCCTACTTTGTAAGGGTCCCGTATACCAGGGGCGTACTCCAAATGAGGTCTCAAGAGAGAAAAATAATCATTGCTCCTTCACTTTCTTATCACATTTTCCCAGTAGTATTTTTTAAATTAATCCCAATTTACGAATTGGCTGATCGTAAATTTCCCGTATGTGCATCCCCCAGGACAGGTCACGAGTACACCTGGTTATACATAAGTATTTAACAGACTCTGTATATTTCAGTTCCGCACGATTAATTCTGTTCGTATCGTCGAGCAAGTTATTTTTCCTCCAAAAATTCATAACAATGTACTACTTAAAACTTGATTCTAACTCATATTGAGCGAAATAAGTACACTTTGTATAATCCACACAAACTTTAATGGTATAAGCCCTCATATTTTGTTTGAATGGGAAAAGAAAGAGAGAGAGAGAGAAAGAGAGAGAAAGAGAGAGGAAACTGTTGTCCGTTAATATTTTGAAAAGAATAGTTTCTTGGTGAGTAATAAAAGTATTGAGCCCCACCTCTATTGGCGTCTTCTGTTGTCTTATTTATTAAAAATTGATTGCTACTTCTAAAAGTTATCGTTCTGTTAAAATTTTCGTAAGCGAAGACTCTTCAGCTGCAAACAAGCTTAAGGCTATTTATTAATTGCAAAAATTAGTGTAGGTGGTAGAGGTCTGTTGAGCTCAATCCTTCCCGTTTCTCCTTGCTCTCTCTCCCTTTCCCAAAGGAATGAATATCCAAATGAAAAGCGAATGGGGCAAGTACATGAGAAACGAGAATGTGCCGTGTTGCAAAAGTTTCCCAACTCAAAAGGGTATTGTCCCTTGAGAATGACACGAAAGTGTTGAAACCGGTCGGGCTTATACCATTAAGGTTTGTGTGGATTAAACAAAGTGTTCTTATTTCATCTCAATATGAACTCAAAATTCCACAAAGTAAGCTCGCAAACCATTGAAGTTAATATTCTAACTGCCAGGTATCGCACTGTTTAGACGGGCATATTGAGGCTTTTCTCCCGCAGCCAGTATCCTAATCTACTACCATTATGTTGTTCCTGCTCTAGCATGATGGCTGATTTTGCCGACGAGATCTTGTGAAAAATATTTACCGAAATACTCAATATTCTTTGGTTGTCATCAAGGGAATATTACATCGTTGATGGTTGTCGATGATCAATAATTAAAGGTGATCGGTGCAAAATATTTCGTTTGGCAGTTTGGTACAATTATCTAGTTAAATTGCAATCGATCAAAGCAAATTGAGAAGGACGAGGTCTATGTATTAATGAGGGGGAAAAAGTTCATTTTGCGTCAACAGTGATCTGAATTTACACCTAGGGCCAAATTCAGAGAGGCGTGGGGTCCAAATCAGATTTCAATGTTATAACGAGAACCAATGGAGTTAAAATTGAACATTTTCGGCTTGACTTTGATTACTCTCCTTAAGATTTTGCATGTAAGAAGTATGACTGATACCCTTAAGCGGATATGGCACAGCCAGATGTTAGTTCACAACGGAGACGCGTGATCACACACCCCTGGCCTGCTTCATCCCCCACTGATCCGTGTCTCATGGGTTTTAGTCTCCCACCCCTTGACCAAACCCAACCTTTACTAATTGGTCCCTCTCTCCTCCCTCACTCTCAATTAAAAAAAATAAATATTAGACGAAATACATCATCTGTTACTTCGCCGGATTCATCTTCAGCTTTGGGTTAGTCATTGCTCACTTCGAACTCCTCGTTACATACTTCCAAAATTTCATCTTCTATGTAGCTCATTTTTCAATTTTAAAAGTGAAATAGTGACTTAACATCCACAGAAATATTGCGCGGAGTCACTAGCTAAGACATGATGTATGCGAAAAAATCATTAAATGAAGAGTGAATTCAGATGAGTAACCAGCACATATTTTATAAGTTTTATTTATAGTTGTATCCATAAGTCTAACATTGCATTGCTCACATGCCAACATTGCATACGCATCAAGCATGAGCGTATACTTATCACAAAACAGAAACATCATCTATAGCGACATTAATTTCACGGAAGACAAGGCGTGGCTAGCTGACAATATTTAAACAATAATATGACGCCGTCAGAATACATTATAGAATACCATAGCTGAGAGGAGCCGGAATAAATTTCAGTTTTATTTTTAAAGAAAAATTAATGCTACAAAGTAAATGGTGACGGAATAAAAAAGGCAATGAAAAAATTCGTGTACTTGCTGACTGAGTTACTTTGAACAGTCAACAAGAAATCCCACCTTATACGATTCACATGCTTTCAATTCTCTGTAGCTACTGAACATTCATGAAAAATCTATTGTTGAAGTTCACCAAGGCTTTATTTACAGAATAAAAGTCCTACTCTATATCAAAATAAACGGCTTGTCCAATTTTTTCCATTATTTGTATTCATAATGTGATAAACTTAATATATTCGGAAACATTTAGCGGGCGAGCTTATTCAAAAACGAAAATAATGAGATATGCCATTCGTCCTGTTGTGGGTCTGAAGATAAATCTGCAATGTTTCAAAATACCTGATCCAAAAATTGTGGATTTAACATAGCGAGGAGTTAGTAAAAATAAAGTCCCGGTGGAGATAGCTAAAGTGATAAGCACAGCTGCTTCTTTGATACTAATGACTCTATGCTACCCCAGGCTAGAGGTCAGAAACATTGGTGAGTTTCAACGCATTTCTCAGGAGTGTTCATCACACAAGAGGCGTACGAAGGTGAGAATCTGAAAATCAGACATTTTTAATTTCAACGCTATTGGTACGGATGGTTACGGGCGGCTGGGTGACGCAGAATAGTTAATTCCTGTCTACGGCAATGAATTCATCGATTCATCGCCGTCAATGGTCGAGGAAAATAATCGATATCGAAACATTTCTATGAATTTTTTTCATCGGCCATCGATGGACAAAATCGTTCAACGCAAAAGCCTATATTTAGCTGCGCCAATATGGACAATACTGCCCCTTTGTGGAAAAAAGCAACAAGCTATATGTTGTGCATATTCATTTTTCAAGAGTGAGAATCGTGTGACTCATGAACTATTCATTATTTGCTGGGTTAAATTTACTATATAACTTGCTGCATATTTTAGTGCACATGTCTAATATTCATGGTGAAGAACTATAATTTGCACTATTATCGCAGTTATCAATTGACCAAAATTTTCACTTCCAAACTCTGTATCTCACCTAGGTAATGACACCACTGTGTTGAATTTATGTTCTGTTAACAAAATATGCGAAATTAGTTGCTTATTACGAATGCTTAGTTCCAATATTAGGGCTGATTTATGGCTACAGTTGAAGCCAAATGAACATTTTTGTCCCTCATGTCTCTCAATCATGTATTTAGTTTCCATGAGTTAAATGATATTGGCCCTTGGATGGTGTTCGGGTAAGCGCCGCGTACCTGTTTACCCAATGTAGACCTCGGGCCAGGCGAACCAGAGCTCATTGAAAAACACACACAACACATGCTCGGCTGTTAGTTTTCTCTCTCCTTCTCTGCTGCTAGTCTAATGCTTGACTGTGCTGTTGTACCCGTAAGGTAAAGAACCAGCGCGCTCCAAGCTCGGGAACGCAAACGTGTGGATAAAAGTGGAACCAAACTAACACAATCACGCGGTTAACCATTGCTGCGATACAGTGAGGAAGGTAATTTTAAGAAATTTGATGGACGGCCAGTCCCCGCTGATATCGCGCAAACACCCTCAAAATTTATTCAGCCACTCAAAATATTACTTTAGATATTTTAGGAACAGAAGAAGTTCAAAAACGAGTCTGATTGTAGGAAACCTCTCACTTGTTATTGAGACGTTGCCACGGACATTCGTGCGTTGAATATTAGTGCTCAATTTAGCATCAACATATGGAGAATGATGTCTGATTGCTTTCAAATGAATGCTGCTGTGATCACCGGTTGAAACGTGGCAGACGCTTGTTTTATTTTTGTAGCATTAAAAAAATAATAATTTAATACATATCCAGGCAATTATTATTCCCGATCCTTGAAATTATTACTGCCGATCGGTTATTACTGTCGTTCAATATGTTTTACCATAGAAGTCATAATGAAATATGTGAGTGCCTACTCGTTTTACGTGAATTATTTGCAGGAAATCATTTTTATTTTTTCATGCAGTTGGTAGGGACATCAAAACTTCAGGTCTTGGTTGTAGACCTACTTAACCTTTTTCTCCAAAAATTACCTATGTATATGCCATGAGCTTTAAATTTATTGCCTGAATAAAGAGAGATAAACTATTAAAAGTAAACTGTGTTCGTGCATATAATAAAGAAAAAGAATCCCTTTCAATAGGAAATAATTGATATTTTATTGGAAACATAAATATTATAAGAGATTGAAATATCGCCGGTTTCTCTTTTTTACACGCATTGTCCCAAAAAAGTGAATGCAATCTGAATTTGATGAAATTTATTAGGTAAGAATGTTTTTTTTGAAAGACTTGTGTCGTCGATACAAAAAAAAAATGATCATTATCGCGCACATTATTGCAGTCTTTGTTTAATTTATTTGATTTATCCTTAAGCAAAGGTCATTTTTATATTGATTGTAATAGGACCTTCTGCTGACCAAAATATCCCCTCCAACGGTGACTATGCGTATGTTTCTCGGATATTCTTACCATGGAGTATATATTAATGCTCTACACGGGGCTCTTTATAGTAAAATTTGACGCTTAAATGGGTACACATTCGCGTCATGTAACGTGCCAAATTACTAGAATCTATGCGCAAATGCATAAACAAAAAATGAGAAAATAGCTCACGCTCAAATGCTCGTGTTCTCGCAATTTCAATACGTTAAAATTTCGCAATATACTGCATTGTGTGAAACGGTTTGAATAGCCCAATCTTCTACGAAATAAGGCATGCTTTTTTTTGCAAAATTTCTGTTTATTTCAACTCGTTTCTGATGTAATATATATTCCCGCATCACTGTGAGGGCGACTGTGTGTACTATAGGCAGATATATTCGCTTAGATTCCTCATGAAAAACTTGCCAAGGGCTGTAACATCGGCTCAGGTGTACAGTATTAATGAAGGCTATGTGACTAGCTTTGATTTACTTATCGTAGTTTTTGTGGCAAACATTGTTATTACTATTGATGCGGCACAAAGTTACTAATAGTAAGGTGATGATTGACATTATAAACGTTGAATAAATGTTTTACATTATTAATTCTTTAAGGGTGATAGCTCATTTTGAAATTGGAATCGACATATCTTGAAGGTTTTCTTCAAAATAAATGGCACCTGGTAGTCATGAAGGAAGTAATTCTGTAGAAGGATAATGAGTTGTGTTTTTATAATCAACGAAATGAAGTGATTTCAGTTCCATTTGGCCACAACTAAAATCCTTAAGAGCCATTTCCGTTTAGTAGTTAAAATATTTGTGGTAATTTTATGATTTTTTTTGTGGTCATTGTTTGAAGAATGCTTGTTTCCGCAATCCATTATCATTAACAAGAATGAGTACATGTAGTATACTCACCTGCATGATATACAGATGTATTTAACGTAAAATTCTTTCTACAGCGTATCGAGGATGCAGGTCACTGAATAACGAAGGAAAAACTATTTCAATCTAAATCTCTGACACTTTAGCAGATATCTGATCGCTGCGGTGCCCTGCAAATCGTATATTGGAAGAAAACATGGCTTTTGATTAGTGAGCATGATATCCGGATTCACTGGGAGAACTGGTCGCTCCCAGGACGGCGTAGTGGGAAGTTAAATGATTGTGTTCCCGCAATATCCATTAGAACACCAGGGGCGGAGCTCAGTTTGTTGCCGATCGAGTGATATCGAGCCTTAAACTAGGGATTGGTTCATCGGGTTATCACTAATGTCATCCCAAAACAGGGATTACTTTGCACCAGCTACCAGAGAAATCGTATTATGATCACCCTGTGAAAGTTTTCATCTTACATATGCTTACCTAAGTTTCGGTCGCTAAACATTTATAATTTCCTTTAACAATTATTCATACAGTTACAGTAATCCTACAAAATCCTCTTGGATATATTTTCTGACTACTTTCGAGGGTGTTCTGTTTCAGACTTCTGGTGTGATTTGTTCTGTGCCTTAGAAGCCTTCTGTATCCTTGGGTGTGTGGATCATTTTTAATTCCTCAGGTTGATGCTGTGCCTAAAATTTTCATGAGATGTAAAGCACGGTTTTAAACTATTCTCCTGAACTGCCTCCCGTTGTCCTTTTAGAATACTTTTGTCCTTCCACTCAAACGACATTGAACTGTTTCCGCTCTCCTCCTTCAATTTGACCCGCCGCGCTCTCTCTCATCTTACTGACAATAATTAATCAATCCTTTTCAACTTAAAAATTATTTTTTCAATTTTGACATCGCTCTTATGCTTGTATGGATTTTTCTCTCCATTGTAGCTGGTTATATCGTGCCACTGTTAGTTGCATGCTGCATGCGGGCAATTTCCTAAGAAAATAAATAACTACTTACTCAACCAGCCTGCAACCACTCATTGCTGCATGCGTCCATTCTATACCATCGCTCACCGAGCTCAACTTGCGACGCAATTTACTAAAACTTGATGTCGCGAGTGAATTGACTGCAAATGGTAGGTGGAGACGAGAGAAAATAACAACAACCTTACCCAGTTTGATCAACTTCAAGCAAGAACATTTATATAACAAACAAGTATTACAATTGAAAACAAGCCTGTACGCTAAGTGTCGTAAACTTGATCAATAGAAGATGATCACAAGTCACCACTCCAGCAGATGTCTTCTCGTCCGCGGTCAGTTTCAAAAGAGGCCGGGCCCAGCGTAGAGACGACGGGGCTGGCGGTTGAGGGGAGTCAGCTGACCAACGCAGGAGTTGGGGGTGTAGGGGAATCCTTGTCGGGCCGTTGTTTGGCGGAGGATATGGTGCTAGCGTTGAGTTGGTCAGAATGGAGTGCGCCACTATCACTTGCAGTATAAAGCAGTGAGCTGATTGTTCCATCGCGGACAGCGAACGCGAGACAGCGAATCGCGAGGCCACTATGCGAGTTTTTGGCGATGAGTGGTTTTTCTGGCAGTGGTTTTTCCAGAGTGGGAGGGGGAAATTTTGGCACATCTACTGGGATTAAACATATAAACTCAATAGAAATAGGTGAGAGTGCGCCTTAGTTATATCTTTTTTTGTCCATATTCAATTATTTGTAAATTCTTTTTAATTATCAGGCATTTTTTAAAAATCAATAATATATTTTTTCCGTAACAAATGTTTAATCATTTTTTTAGCAAATGTTTTTTATTATTTATTTATTTATTTATTTTGGAATCTTTTAAAGAAAGCATTAAATGTTGATATAACACAAATATGACTTTATACGCAGAAATATAATATCACTGGATAATATTACCCTAGAACCATGGGCCATAGCAGGTGATCAAGAAATTAGCTAGAGATCAGGTTTTGGGCAAGTTAAACATATTAGAATAAACCAAGGAATAGCTGCCCGTGAAAATATGCAATGAAATTGAGGGTAGAAATCACTCTAAGTTAGTTGACGAGAGAGAGAGAAATCATTTCACGGGTGACATCATAATTAAGAATAACTATCCAAAATTAAAAAAAATGTATTAACAACCAACAGTTTACCATTAAATAGGCACAGATAGGAGGAAAACATCTTACAAACATAGAATTCATGTTCACAGCAGTATAAATATTTAGAAAACACTGAATAAATCCTCTGTATATCTCCAGGTGAGGCACTACACAAAGCCAAATGGCATAGGCATTTATTGGTATTTGCCCATTTTTCGCTTAAGAATCAAGGAAATTGAAAATCATTACATCAAAATAAATATTAAACACTTGGAATTATTTGTAAGAAAAGCAGCAATCATGTGAGTGTGAGACATTAAGTATGATGAAGTGCAGAAAAACTCCCCAATTAATTAAATTTTTTAACCTAGTTAAATTGTTTTCGTGCAAAAGATTGCACGGTTTCGCCGTTGAAAAATTCAATTAAAAAAACTCATTTTAGGTTTCAAGGGATTGACCCCTAAACAGAGGGTCAATCAGGTCCCGGGCCGGTTAATGCTAAACGCGTTAATAAAATTTAGAAAAAGGAGAACTAATTTAGGAGACCACACAAACGTTTTTCATCAATAGAATACATATTGTACTTGGGGGACAACCCCCGAATAGGTTCTTCGGGTCTACCTGAGGGCTAAAAACCTCCCTCACGGCCTGAAGCTCTCGCTTATTGCCAAGCATGGGGAATAGTGGGAAAAGGGTAAAGGAAAGGGAAGGGTTAGCGAAGCACAACCACTGTGAGGCCGACACCATGATGCAAATGGACGTCAAAAGGACGAAAATGGGCCCCCGCCTCCCCAGTCCTCGTAGCTGTTGGGTTTCCCCAACAACGTTGGACGAGTCGCCGTCAGTCTCACGTGAAGACTAACCGCACATCTAATGAAAACCGGCGAAGCCCATTACCCAAAAATTTGGGATAGGGTGTCCGCCGATTCCCTTTAACGGTAGACGTAGTGCGGTCTGTCGGAGTACGTTTCTCACTCCTCCCCCAAGGAGGAGTGAGAAATCACACTGAAGTCATCATGATGTCATCTCAGGTTCACAGTGCAAAAGTCACCATGACATCAAAATGGTCCTACAAAACGATGTCCTTTGTAACTCACATTGGCATCAGTTTGACTTGAAATGACCTCTGTCATATTGACATAAAAATGATTCCTTTTGATTTCGTACTGGTGTTATACCAGGGAAAGGTGGAAGGGGATGGATAAGCAACAGCTGGAAACAGTAAAGGCAGTTGATAATTAGATATGGAAAATTAGCAAGACCAGCATTTCGTTTGGCACGACAGTTCATATTTGAGCTACGTGTTATTATTGTGCTAAAATTAAAATGCCATTTATCGCTTTCAGATTCGCATCATTCGACTCAAATTAGGCATTAAGTTATTAAGGTAAAGTGATAATTGTGATCAGATTGCTCGATAGGAGCAAAAACTCCTATTTTGGAAGTTAATTGTAGACGTCATGGCGACGTCAATGTAACATCACAGTGACGCCATAAATCTAACTTCATATTTTTCATGTGAAACTGTCAGAATGATGAGAAATCATCTGTTTCTTAACTAATATTGACCACTTATGACTTTCTGACAGTAAATTTTCGAAGGTCAAATTTTTGGTCAATCTCAGTCAATTAGAGTCAACAACAAACTCATGACCGAAGACTGATCTTTTCCCATCATATTGATATCAAAATGAAGTCATCGAGACTTCCCTTCCTCCTTGGGTGCTGTTTTGATCTCAGAGAGCCAACCGGGTTTACGGAAGCTCCAAGATAAGTTTTGTTAATCAACTGAGGGAATGGAATTGAGGGTAAATGCGAGCAAGACTAAAGTAGTAGTTTTTGATAAGAAGAATGGGGAGAATAACTGTATGATGAGGACGAATGGTGAAATAATTGAACAAGTGAATGATTTTGTCTACTTAGGTAAGATGTTTACGAAAGATGGACGGATAGATGAGGAGATAAAGAGACGTGCGAATTCAGGAAGGAAAGTGGTAGGTAGCATGAGGAGCATATCAAGCAATAAGTGCTTGTCTAAGGAAGCGAAAATCGCCGTGTAAAAAAAGTGTACTTCTGCCCTCTTTGCTGTATGGTAGTGAAACATGGGTATGTCAGGATGAACATGTGAGTAGACTAAACGCTGTGATTTGCAATGATTTGCTTAGTAGCTCTGCCAATGACCTGGCATAGAAGGTGATCTCTCAAGATCCAGCCTGAGTATGATAGAGGTTCTCTTAGCAAATTCTCAATAATAGATTTAAGACTAGGATCTGAGCATTGGTGCTCGCGAATATTTTCAAAAGAAAGTGGATCTAAATTAAAACAGATAGTGAGGCTTAGTTCAATCATTAGGGCGAGACAAACAGTCTGTACCACAATTTTGCTGGCCTTTAACATGATGAACGACAAAGCGAGAAGAGGATAATTTTAAGACTACACGCCCAATCTTACCCAATTACTTAGGGTGCTTGAATAACCACGTCAAAGCGTTATTATGAGTATATAAATGAAACGATTTGAACTGCAAATAGGGGCGGAATTTTTCAACTGCCCAACAACAACTTAAACATTCTAATTCACAAGAGGGCAAACGCTTTTCTGGTACTTTAAGGATTCGACTGGCATAGGCAACTGGTTTCATCTGACCATCACAAGACTGATTTAAGACTGCTTCCAAGGCAATCTGTCTAGCATCAACATACAAGTGAAATTCCTTGTCAAAATCCGGAAGAATAAGGACTGGTGGGCTAGCTAATCACTGCTTTAATTTAAGAAATACGTTCTGGAGCTCAGTGGACCAATAAGAAACTGCACCCTTGCGTTTTAAGCGATTTAAAGGGGCAGCCCGCTTTGCAAAATTTGGAATAAATTTATAATAAAGTCCACATATACCGAAAAATCTGGCAACTTACTTAACCGACCTCGGAGTAGGAATGTTTTTGATGGCAGACGAAGATGGGGTGGGAGAAAGGCGAGTGATTGAACATTGATATGGCGGACACGAATTAGTTTCGTCACTCAAAATCATAGATTTCGCAATGCAGGTTTGAACCAAATCTTCGTCGTCCGTAGAGATTTGGTCATTTAAGTCGGAGCGCGTAGAATCCTTATCGCAGGTGTCATTTTCGTGGCAATAGGAATACACTCGATTCGGACTTGAAGTGAAAGAAAAGCCATTTGGGTGAATAGAAGTTGCCACTTTCTTCATGAAATCTTGTCCTAAAAGACACGGGATCAGAAGAAAAGAGAGATAAAAATAATGCTGCCATGACGAAGCCTAAATGTTAATACAATGCAGAATCTAGGAAAACATTCTTCCCCAGCCTTAGATAAGGTTCCTGGCTGCCTTCTGTGTTAATTCAGAGAGGCTTTAGCTGCCCCCACTTCGTTTTTATTAAACTGGTCATTGCAAGAGGGCATTTCTCCCGATGCATTAAAAACGAGTAAAACGATACCTGTGTATGAAAATATAGGGGAACCAAATAATCTTGGGAACTATTGACCCATCTCCTTGCTATCTCGATTTTCTAAACTCTTTGAGAAAATATACCTAAATCGTTTAATACCATTATTAGAATAAAACAACTTACTACCTGAATCACAATGGGGAGACAGGAAAAAGAGATCAACTAAACCTGAACTATTTCAAGTTGTCAGTTCTATCTTAAACTGTAAGGATGAAAAGAAAAGTTACTTCAGGTTTTTTTTTTGACTTCACCAAAGCTTATGATGAGATTAATAATGGCTTACTTCTTGGAAGATGTGTGAAATTGGGAACAAGAGATGCAGCATGTAAATGGATACAATCTTACCTACTGAAAAGATTTTAGAGAACATGTATCAGCACAAATGGGGTAAAATACATTTAAAGTGCGTTACCAATCACGAAGGCGTTCCTCAGGGGTATTTAATTGGACGATTCCATTCATTATATTTATAAATGGTTTGTTAACTTTAGGGAGTGGCAACAATGTGATATTCCCTATGAAAAGACACAACTTTCTAATTTGGGGAAGTAATATCGATTCTGTACGTTGGATTAAAAAATTGCATTTATTGTTGTTGAATTTACAAATTGGTATTCACTCCTTGAAGGCAAGACACTCATTAGAGAGAGGACGCAGGTTTGATACTGCTCTTCTGGTTATACCACTTGCAGTATTAACAGCACCAGTCCATCTCCTCCGGGATAGACCTCGATGATTCTGCCCAAGTTCCATTTCAAAGGGGGAAAGTTGTCCTCCTTCAATAATACCAAATCGTCTGGATTCAGATTTGGCTTCTTCTTCGTCCACAGCATGCGCTGCTGAGGACCGGTTAAGTACTCCGTGGACCATCTGCTCCAGAAATGTTGTTGAAGTTGCTGAACGTATTGCCATCTAGACAGTCTGTTTAACGGCAACTGCCTAAGGTTCGGATCTGCAGTAGCAGTGAGTCCAGTACCAATGAGGAAATGGCCAGGGGTCAAAGGACTGAGGTCGTTTGGATCGGATGATAAAGGATACAAAGGGCGAGAATTAAGGCATTCTTCAATTAATGTGAGACAAGTATACATTTCTTCATAAGTAAGATGCGCTTCCACTAATATACGCTTTAAGTGAAACTTGACGGATTTCACTGCTGCCTCCCAAAGACCACCAAAATGCGGAGATTTAGGAGGAATGAAATGCCATTTGAAATTATCATCAGTTAAAAATTTGTTGAGTTTGGTTTCATGCGCAGCCGAGGTGAAGAGTTTGTAAAACTCTCTTTGTGCTCCTTTAAAATTTTTAGCCTTTTCGGAACATATATTGGCACATTTCCCTCGTCTGGCCATAAATCGCTTAAAGCATCCGAGAAATGATTCAGTAGTTACCTACTAACTCAAGATGAATGGCCTTCGTGGTAAAGCATACAAATACTGCTACGTAAGACTTCATTAACCTATTCCCACGAACAATAATACTCTTCAGATAGACTGGTCCACAGTAATCAACTCCGCAGTTGAAAAATGCACGGATAGGTGCAACACGCTCTTTCGGTAAATTCCCTATCTTTTGTTGACCAATCTTCGGGTTGCATTTGAAGCACCTTAGACAGTGATGAACAACTCTTCTAACCAATTGCCGACCCTTTGGAGGTCAGAACTTCTGACGAAGTGACGCTAGCAATGCTTGAGGTCCTGAATGTAATTGCTTGATGTGTTCGTGAACCGCAATCAATCTTGACAAATTATCATTACCGGGCAAAACAATAGGATGTTTAGTGCTGTAAGGCTCTTGAGAAGCCTTAATTCTTCCGTCAACTCTGATTATGTTGTCGCTGTCCAAAAATGGAGTTATTGTTTTGAGTCTAGATTTCCCTCCAACTTTTCCATCACTGCAAAGCTCTCGAATCTCTGTCGCGATAGAAGCGCCAACAGATTCTTTAAACGCTCTGGCACAATAATAACAAAATAAATAGCAAAATGGTGCAGTATTAACAAAATAAAATTAAACTCTAGTAAAACCCAGCTGGTACTATTGATATAATATCCAAGAGATTGCAAACTGTGTTTAAATTTGAATGAAATTCAGCTATACGAAACATCCTGTGCAAAAAATTTGAGAATGGTTCTTCATGACACAAGGAAATGGGACGCTGATGGGATGGGTAATGTGATACATGTGTAATGGCGCCGTCGTGGGACGACGTCCCACATGAATATGGGTTCTTGCTAAGGCGTCGAGATAAGTAGAATTAAGACACAAAGATTGGCTTTACTGGTTTTTATTACTTTCAGAGATATTCACAAACACATGAAGACTCGCAAACACATAATTGAAAAGGGGTCAAAAGTAGAATCGTACTCGGGGAGCAAGAGATGAATCTAGAGAGAGAGAGTACTATACGCCAACAGAGCTTGCGGATCTTACCAAGGAGCGGATCTTGACGTGGGGTGCTGTGCAACTTGTCGACTGACTGCTTAACTCCTTAACTTGACTAACTTGACTAAAACTTGACTAAACCTTTGGTGCTCGCGGTAGCCCTTTTATATGGTCATCATCCCGTCCTCTCTGAAGGAGTGAACGGAATGCTTTCCTCGGTAGCCCTCCACGGAACCCGGAAAACCAGTCTAGAGAAAAACATCGGAGAAATAGTAGAATACCCTGAGCACAGCAAAAGTCGACTAGCAAGTTCCGGGAGGAGGAGATGGGGGAAGAAGCGAAGCAAACATGACGAATGACGAACGTATTGAAAGTGAAATCGGGAGGGAATCTCTCTCTCAATCCTTCTCACAACACTACTCTCTGCGACGCTGAAATTGTGCCGTCTCCTACGAGACGGTACACATTTCATTCATGAATATCTCAACCCTATGATTCACCGAAAAAGTAATCCAAAGACAAAAATAAAACTTCTTACATTTGAGATATAAACGTTTAGGCAATGAGCATATAGCGGCTAAGCCCCTGCAATAAATATACAACATTTTAAGTGGCATTGCGTATACAAGTAAACAACAACAAGATAGGAATTCCTACTAAGTTTTAGAAAAATAGCACAAAATAAAAAGTAAAAATGCGAGAAAAGTATGACATACAGTAACCAAAAGGCAACAATCTTACAATCAATTCCTGCAGTTACCAGGAAAGCATAAATTCTCGCATAAATTCAACAGGCAAAATAATGATTCATAAAGTTAAATTGCGATTTAAAAGATAGAATTAAAAAATTCTTACAGTCAACACACATTTTTTGGCAATAATATAACAAAAGGCAAAAATAAAAAAAATTCTTACTCAAATTAAAAAGCAATTAGAATATAGGGGTAGGCAAAAAATAAAAGTTCATACACCAATACTACGGAGAAAAGAATGTATAGGTATGCAAAATTAAAGTCGTTACAACTGATTCACTAATATTTTGAAAATAAGGTCAATTCACTTCTAATCACCTTTCACTCGGGCACATCACTCTATGTACTTTTGTTTTTTCCTGTTCCTCTGCTGCCAGGTCGGTCCCAAACACGTACCAGTGGGGATGTCATATTCTCACCACACGAGGAAGGGTAGGGGAAGGAGAAGAGTGCGGAGTAGCCCATCATGCATCGCTCAATTCCTGAACGGGGCCTTTGCTCTGTAAATAATATCTGTGGGTGGAGGTTGGCCGTACCCCTAGCGTCGCTGATTGTCCTGAGGAAGTGGGACGTGGGGAAGTTCTTCGTCCGAGCGCTGTCGTGGGACAGGGGACGGAGGAGTAGTGGCTGGGGGCCATGATAGGTTGTCGTCAACGCACACAATCCTGGGCGAAGAATGGCTGCTTTCATTCCGAAGAATTTTTCTCCAATGCGAGGGGCAGGGAGGGGGGAGTGTTGAGTCGCTTTCTCTTCTGGGGGTGGAGGGGGTCCGGGAGGGGAAGGAGTTTGATTCATTGCAATTTTAATCCTACTCACATGCGCAAATAATTTTCTACGTGCACCATTGACATCTTGAATACACTCGTTAATAGGTCCGCCGTAAGCAATCACTCAATATGGCCCTTGCCATGGTCGAACTAGTTTCCTTGTCTTACCCGTCCCGACAAAAGGAGTATGCAAATACACTAAATCACGAATTTTAAACACTGGGTCTCTTGCCAGTCTATTATAATCCCGCGCACTGTCTTCAGCACTATTCCTAAGCTTATTCGACACTTCCTCAAAGGCAATATTTAACCTTGCGTGCATTTTGGCTGCATAGTTAAAGTCCGTAGCATAATTAATTTTATCGTCCGACAAACAAAAATGGCATAATTAGAATAGAGCCATTTATCTAGGCCTAATAGTAATAACTAAATTGTTAAATTCGCCTACACCGATAGGGAATGACGTGATGAGTATTTAAGCACGTATGATTATTATTATTATTACATCACGATCGTCCTCCGCCATTGTAATTCCAATCTATTAATAGGAAGTACGCTGTTGCTGGATTCTGTATGCTTATCGTTGGTATGTGTTGGTTATGGAGACATCTGAAAAAGAAATATTTTCATTTGATTGATAATCATACTTGAACCAAATAACATTGCCATTGTAACGTTGGCAGATCTATCCTTGGCTCTCATGCTCCCTGTAAATGTATGCGTCATCATATTTACAATGGACACCCGCCACCGCTTATGGCATTCATTCGGTAAGAACTGCTCGAATTGGATCGGGTTCACGGCGCGGTATGGACAAGACGCCGGCTTGGGATGCACTCAGGGCGTTATTTGAAAGCACTGCCTTCGACCTGCCTCTGCATGCCACAGCAGAGAGAAGCAGCCGAATGGGAGTGGCCAGACGTATTACGCCACTCCCTTCCTATTAGCCAGAAGGTAGAACATGGTTTACAGCCCCGATACTTCCAGCATTGCCTCCGTCGATGACGTCATCCAACCCGTAGGTATCCTTCTCGGAGATGTTTGGAGCCTGGCGCCCCCTTTCGATGGTCCTCATCCCCCTCTCCCCACCTCCCACTCCCCCTTCCCCAGTCCTGAGTCCACCTCGAAACGTTGCCCATCCACCGGCGTCAATACTCGCGCTCTCAATTTGCGGCACTCGGGCTGTGCATCAAGTTTCATTACACGAGGCGTCTGGAGGATTTTTGACTCACCTCCTATCGCCTTCACCATTAAAGCAGTGCTAATGGGGTGCGAGCCGTAATAGAATCTGCGAGGTGATTTTGCTTCAATTGCGTTAGTCAACTAAGTGTATTCGTCCCGCCCAGTATTCGTAATGAGGAATTTAGAGAAAATAGCGTTCTTTGACGGAGCAGATGAAATTGAAATTGATCGGGTGTTTCGTAAGGTCGAAAATAACGTGCAAGAAGACATTTGAGGGCATTGCTTTTATTTCGAGAGCGAAGCCCTCCATAATGGGAAGAGAGACCGGAAGGTGGTAGAGAAAGTGGCCATCGATCGACAAGGGAGAGTTACACGGCACTCCTCTGCTTCATTTTACATCGACGGAAAAGGCAAAGTTGATGCACCGTCGTTAACTTCCAATAGATTTTGGAATGACAACTCAATCAACGTTTAGTTCACGGCGCGATATTCAGGTCGAATTTCACTCTTGCTTTAACGCTAAATAGGAAAAGCAATATTAGTTTTATTTTAGTAAGCTTTCTTTTCAAGTGATTAAAATCGAGAACAATCAAGCAGTTACATTTGGAGAAATAAGTTTATCCTTCTGGAATGGACGTTTTCAGTCGAGGTGTTGTGGATATTTATTTCGTAATCAATGAGTCTGGCGTCATGTTTGACTGATACATTTTACAGTTTGAATGCGTTTCGACTTTATCACATCATCGTCAGGTAGACTTATACTTTTTCCTCCATTTTTTGAGTCTCCATTGAGTACGTGTGAAATTTCACCGAAGAAAAAGAAGAATTTTCTTTGACCGGTACTCGGACACAGATCCAGCGATATCACGCTGGTTAAGCTACCAAGGCGTCCTTCTCCACAATTCAAGCTCAACTTGTTCCTTCTTCTTCTCTGGTCAGCAATCCATACATTAGTTTGCAGCAATCGTTTTCCATCTCCATTCCGCCCGATCTTGTGCCAGCCTATTCAACTCCAAGAAGAGATGGCAGCCCATACCCTCTACAATCCGTTCGACTTATTCCTTTCTGGGTCTGCCTCTCGAATTATTAACCTGAGCTGAACCCTCTATAATGGTTTCTAATAGTTCCTCGTGCCTTATGGTTTGGTATATCCCTATAATTCGTCTCTTTCTCATTGTGTTCCACAGACACGGCAACTCATCAGCTCTCAGCAGTACCTCTTCGTTAGTCGCCCTCTCCATCCAAGGTATTATCACATCTCAAAGGACCCTATTCTCTTTCTTCCATTCATGCCAAGTGTCCACGTCTCACTTCCATCAAGCAAGACCATCCACTCAAATGTCTTGGTTAGGAGTTATCTGAAACGCATATTGATACTACGCGTTTCTTGTTTTACTCATTAGACAGTACCTTCTCCAGGGGTGTTGAGTTGACAGTTGTTTGGTCGAATATGACGTCAGCTGAGGCATTCACCTTGAACCTCCTCGCCCGTTCTGCGCTCTTGGTACTTTGGCCAGTATCCTCTGGGTAGCTGTAAAAAACAACCATCACAGAGTGACCATAATGTCGGTTGATGTACTTGACGAAATCTGTACAGATCCGTTCGAATGTCACATTTCGACTCCACACGACTTTGTACAGTAGATGCCCACCATCTGCAAAAACTATGTGGTTTGCAGGGAGTTCAAAGTCAAGTGGAAGGGGTGTAAATGCAGAAAAACAAGGCCGGCTTGGTGCCCTTACGCATACTATCCTCGTTGAACTGGGGCATTGGACCTCGTTGAACTGGGGTGCCAGTTCATAGGAAAGGAAGTCATTCAGACCTTTTTTTAGATTTCTTTGCTATGCAAATTCGTTGAAATAATGTAAGTGGGTCCACACCAATCTTCTTCTCACCAACTTTCACAGCGTTTATATCAAGCATAAGGGTTACCACTTTGTCCTTCTTTTTGAAGTAAATTTCACTATAAGTTGGACCAACAGTCCTGGAATAACGGCCATTCTTCTGTGCTCTTAAGGTTCACCCCTCGTTCTAGAAGCCTTTTGTTAGACCTCGTTGACGGTCCCTTTCCCCGCACAAAAAAAGTCCACAAATAATGTTTCAACCAGACGTTCGTCTTCGATTTATTGCCTATTAATTATAACCACAAGTTTATACTAGCGTTCGCCAAAACATGGCTACATGACGTTTATTTGTCATTCATTCACACGAATATGAGTGAGGAAGTAGTTGAAAAGTAGAATGAATGAAAAGAAATGATCAAACAACACTTCTGGACAACTCGAAAAAAGAAACCATTTTGCATTTTTTCCCCTCAATTTTACCCCCACCCCTTGATATTGGAGGTAAAAATAACTTTTTGATACGCGCAATTTAAAGGCAACTAACATCTTCAAAACTTACTCGAGTGAATATTTACTGAAATCAGTTTTTTGTAGAATTTAAGCGATCCAAATGGACGGAAAAGGTGACAATTTTGCTGGAATAGCAATTTTTACCACTTATTTGCTGCTCTGTACCACCTTTGCTTTTGGTCGTGGAAGCAAAGTTAATAAGTAATTCTTGTAGGAAATTTTGTTCTCTACAAGAAAAAATGTGGAGGAAATGTAGTTACGATTCACCGTTTAGGAGTTATAAGTGAAAAACTGGAAAAAGTGCCGTTTTTAGGTGGTTTTTTCAAGATGGCGGAAAACGCAGAGGGGTGGGGGGTGACAAAAACTTGGGTTTTTTACTCACTAACCATCCCGAACAACATATGAAAACATCAGAACTCTCTGATTTAAGGTAGGGTTGAACCCCGTTTTACCCCTCTAGCGACTGGACTAATAGTTTTTTAGATCGACCATGAGATACAAACTACTAATTCTTTAGATACTAGAACTTTTTTCTTCACTGCGAAACAAACTCTCTATCATAATCCAATTCCATGACATGTAATTATGGCTGAAAGAAATTATATTTCACAAAAATGCAATAAAACTGCCTCGGTAGAAAACACCATATTTAGAAAAAATAGTCTATTGAATTATTATTGGGAGCAAAAACGTTTGATCTATTTCAAATCAACATTCATTATTGCTCAGATAATATAACTTATTTCAAGTTTGCTACCGCGCTACTTCAAGGTTTACGAAACCATCGTCGGCGAGAAACATTGGTAGACATCGTTTATGGCATTATAGATGTTGAGACCACAGTAGGTAAGAATAAAATAGTGTGGCAAGTGCGGAGTGTACAAATGATCAAAACATTTCATGAGAGTCAGTTCTACTTACTTACTTAATCCTAGTTTCCCTTACGCATAGTCGCATATGTTTCATGTTACTTTCTTCCCCCCCGCGAGTTCTGAAGTTACGAACATTCCCCGGTAAAAAAACTTCATCTGACTCCTTCTTCTGGCATTCATAGCGACAATTATTTGCCCCAGAATGAAGAGTTCTCGGGTTTCCAGCCGGGTAATGGTTTTAAACCGCACCGACGTTTCCATGACGTATTCTGCCATCGTCTCCTGGGTGAAGACGAAGCAGACTACGTCATCGAAACGTCGGTGCGGTTTAATACCATTACCCGGCTGGAAACCCGAGAACTCTTCATTTTAAGCATTCGCCGGGAAAGACTCAAATCCTCCATAATTTGCCCCAGCTTGTACAAGAATAAATAAATTAGAGCTCTGCAAAGTATTCATTCATTTGATCTCCGTTGATTGTTCCCAAACGTTGCTGCGGGGACCTCCAATTAAAGTCATCCACTGCATCTGTGACCACCGTCCTCCATCAACTTAATTTTTCATCTCTTTATACACTTAGGTATCGAGAGTAAGGATAGTTTCTCCACAAGCATATATTATTATATTTTATCAGAAAATTTATTTTCTGAATCCTAGAAAATTAAGTATTCATATGTGGGAGCAAAAGTTACTGAAAATATTTATTTTTCTGTTGTCTACTTTTACGCTGATTACACGCCATCTAGCCTACTAGAAAATCTTTATTTCAATACCTTTTAGTAAACCTTGACTGAGTTCGAAATAACTTAAATTTAATGGTTTGCAATTAAATAAAAAAAGAAAAAAATAAATAAATAAAATATATAAATACCAGGCAAAGATTGTACTTTCAAGCGTAAAAATATATTTTCAACATTAACAATTTTTAACTTGGATTTAAATCAAATGTAAAATTGCGTTCCCTATGGGATGCAAAATAATATTTTTATTCTTCTCATTATGCAGTTTTTGACATAAGCGCGGATTTCAATGCAATACTTTTTATAAGAAATTCAATGCATTATGATGATAGAGTGTTTATATTTTTCATAGGCAGAATTGGGACGATCCGGGAAGTTTTTAAAAACTATTAAATAAAATATGAGCAAAATGGGAAAATAGCTGAGGTTGGCATCAGGGTACCTAGCTCTTGACAGTTGAATAAGTTGAAGGGGATGAATGAGGAATAAAAGGCGCCTATGTATTCGCCCTAGACGTAGAAGGTCCTCGTAGAGTCTATAGGGAGCGGCTGTGGTGTCGGCTCTCGATAATGAAATGCTACCCTTCGATGATTGGAGCTCCTTTGGCGTGATGGTCATACTCATCACGGTGGGGGAAAAGTTTTGGGACGCGAGAGACTAACGAGTCGAGGAAAATTAACGAGAGAAGCTTCCCACGAGGTGAGAGACGGTTATCTTCCCCCGTCTCCAACTCCCATTTGACTCCGCCCCCTCGCGGCAAATGTACCCTTCCTCAATCCTCACACGTCTCCCCAACAAGATGATTATTTAATGAATGGCTGGGTATGCAAGGCGGGGACAAAGTTGCGACGCTCCAATCCATAATCCGCCTTTCGCCCTTTGTGTCCGGCCCTCCGGCTACCTCCTTACCGCACGCCTGCCTCTTGTCCCGAAAGCAGCCGCTTCGTGGAGTTGACTGGGAGAGAATTACTGTCGGGATTTCGTTGTTAAACTGCGGTGGATTTATTAATCGCCGACTGGAATGGGAAGAAACACAATAACGAGTTAGTTTTGATAAAGTGGGAGTTTTTTTAAGGAAGCCCTTCTAAGGCATTTTGCATTCTGCCGTAGTTAGGTAGACTACCATCTATGCACAGTCCGCGTATGAAGCTCAGAAACATAGAGTAGGAGCTAAAAATGGAGTCATTCACCAGAGAAACCTCGCGAGGGCCTCGACCTTTTCGACCTTGGGGATCCGACGGCTGGGACTTCATTGCTCCCAATTGGGTGGTTTCTTCACAGGGAATGGTGACTTACTATGAAAAGCGCCGATTGGGCTATGGAAAACTGCTGCAATATTTAGCTGAAACTTTACATGATTTCAGCGTTTATACTGAGGCATGCTAAGGGAATATTTTTGATAATAAAATACGCCCATTAGCGATAACGCAGCAGGCGCGCTCCGATGCACAAAACGTGGCGGAAGTAGTTAACATGGCCAACCTCTCCCTATAGAGGTGTAACGTGCAAAGAGGCTACACTTGGCAAAAGAGGCATAAGGCTGCCTCTCAACAAAGCAGAGTCCAGGTTTTAAGGTCTACAGAAAAAAATTAGGTTTTGTGGTACAATACTTGGTCAATCTAATAGTAACTGGGGTGTGAACAATTACCTTCCCTAAATTCCCTTACCTTTTCCTTTTAACCGTGGGTATGGAGTCCCTCCTTTTTATTAACAATGGTTTATCTCTTTTGATTAATCACAAAGCGTAGCTGCCCAGAGATCCGTACAGCAATCTCTTCCTTATGTTTGGACGGAATTCCATTGTGTTTCTCTGACGTGGAACTGATGCCTTGCTCACGAAAAATACTCGTCGAACACACAATTAAGAGGTTAACTGAGATTACCCTAACGCCAGTGACCTACATAGTACATACGACACGCACACTGCGCTAACAATAAGTTACTCCCAGGGTTGGAACACGTTCACCGACTTCGTGAAGGGCAAACACTAGCTCAAAATTACGCACACAAAATCACTGGGGAATGGATGGCTTAACGCCACAAGTCAGTAATAAAGGGAAAGGGTGGATAAGTAGGCGAAAGGTTAGTACGAATACGCGAATTTTGGCCACAAAGTAGCCCTATTTAGCGAACTAAATGAAGATCGTCACAACAACGCAAGGTTGACGTGAGAGTAGAAAAGGGGAAATCCGGGAAATATTGAGTGTTTGCCCTTCACGAAGTTGGCGAACGTGTTTCATTCCCGGGAGCGACTTCGTGTAAGCGCAGTGCGCGTGCCATACGTAGGTTACTCGCGTGAGAGTGATCTCTGCAAACCTCTTACTCGTGTGTGTCCCACCAGTGTTCCTCTTGAACGAGATATCAGCTTCACGTCAGAGAAACACAAGCCGGTAGAGTGAGTGAGTACCGTTTAGGTATTGCGTGAATGTGTGATTTTTTTATGTCGAGTGAGTGGATCTCCGGCGTGGATTTGAACCCCATATGCCGCTTTACCTCTATCCTTACTTGAAGCGTAAGCCATTCATTTTTATTTATTTCTTTCTGAGTGATTGTTCGTGAGTGCGTGTGTCCTTCACGGGGGTTGGCAGGTGAGTCAAAAAACCGCGTGAGCAACTAAGTTGGTGCAGAGTGCCTGTGGTAAGTCCGTCCCCGGCGTGAGAGTAACCTCCGTTTATCACTTACTTGAGCTTATCCAACTAGTGCTTCTCTTGAACGAAGTGTCAGCTCGACGTCAGAAAAACACTAGCCGGTAGAGTGAGTATTGTTTAGGTATATTGTGTGTGTCATGCTCGTTGAGTGCGGGGATACCTGGTGCGGGGGTAATTTCCCCATAAATCGCTCAACGACTAATCCCTTTTACCCATTTTTGTCCCCGAAAGGTTTTTGTTTACCACTTTTGGAGTTTTATCTTTGTTATATCAATCAAGACGTGAGAACTCTTTTCTAAATTATATATTTATTTGTCCGTAAACTGGACTGCAGGTCATTTGTAGTGGTATCTTCATATTTTTCACGAAAAACTACGTGGTCAAACACCCATGCCGAGGATGGCGAAAAATTTATCCTGCTGCAAATGAAACATGAAACCTAAAACAAAGTAAGGTTAAATTCAATGGAGAGAGAAATTGTGTGCATTGGAAACTTAATAATTTGCAATAATAAGTGCTCTAGTTTGCCTGGGATTCTAAAGTGTACGCGCCACAAATGCCTTAATGAATCGATCCAAATGCGGTCTAGGTGCGCACGTCTTGTGCCTCGAATCTAAAGGACAGTGTGGTTGACTTGTGGACACTAGGTGACGGGTCTCTCTGAGGAAGAATGTACGAAAAGAAGCTGCAATTGAATCCAACGGCTCCTTGAAGTGACAGAGGCGGGGATAGGACGGAAACTACAATAGTTCTTCGTTGAGAAGAATCAAGTGGTGGCGATCTACTTCGGTTCATAGAAATGGAAAGAGTTCGAGGAAATTGACTCATAAAATTTAGGATTCAGTGTGCACCATCGTTAGTCGGTAGCAGAAAAGTAGAGTGAAGTTGTGTGCCAGTTACTTCCCATTCATTTTCATTTGAGCTCCAGGGTCAATTTTAATGCATCTGTTTCATGAGATAGATGTACTATATCTTTCAAAAGTCGTGTCGAGAATCGAGCACTTTCGCTACGATAGTTCATCAACTCCACGATAAGCCCGCCAGCTCCGCCAGTCTATGTTCTAACACTCGATGCTCGGGCTATGAAAAATATTACGGTGCATTCGACTCCTCACGCGATATCACAGTCTTTTTCAATCCCGTGGACGAAATGTCCTCTCATATTCCTTCCTTTGCGTTGCTATTTATGTGTTAAATTGAAGCAATATCGGTTGTCAACGAGAATAACGACATTGAACGTATGACATGAAATCAGGGGGCCGATTTTATAACTTAACCTTCGACCGTTAGAATCATTCCCGCTGAATTGTGGGTAATACTTCGAAAACAATTGCCGGTGCCTATTTTGTATCCAAAGTTCGAACGTATTTTGCCACACGCTCGCATCCTCGGCTTACAATACACAACAAAATATCTTTCGAAGCGGCCATTAGCGTTCGAAGGTGGGTTTGTTTTTGTTTCTTAATTGATTGTTGTTTGAATAGCTATCGTCGTTTGGAATTTTTTACATACTATAAATGAAATGTAACACATTATTCTTGACTTTAATTGTAATTGGAGGCCTAGATTGCAGTTCATTAATGTATTGTAAAAGTATTTCAATAACGCGTATTCTTTTGATTAATTATAGTATCCAATTGTCGCAAACTATCCTATTGCAGCGATTTGTTTTCACTTTTAATTGCAGTTGGAAGTTTTAAATCTCATTTCTGCAAGGACGTGGATGTCATAATTGCTGAGGATGGTGGAAAGGTTTATCGTGTGATTAAGCGGCAGTGTTTATTGTGGCATACCAGTGCTTACAAATGTTACTTATGCGCTGTGATGGATTTTGTGTGTGCTCGCGGTGATGTATTAACATATTAAGGTTAATAAGAGTTATGCTTCATCTATTGAGATTGTGTGTTGTGACAGTATTGTGCTTAAAGACTTAAATTGCGTAACAAATGTCGGAGATGACTGATAGCAGCCACTATATCGTCCTTCCATCAAATGTCTAACTTGAGATTTGGATTCTATGTCAATTGAAATGTTGTTGGTGATTTAGGTTTGCTTCTGAGTATTAAGTGTGGTTTTTTACGTCCTCAATAAAGGATAAATATTGAAGTGTTTTTTAATTTGAATGCAGTAACTTGCCATACCAAGAGTCACTTTGCGACAATAATAAACCCATCTACGTTTAATGCAAGTGATAACTAGTTGAAATAGACGTAGTTATTTGAATTTTTGGCCATGTCAAGGCTCATTCTTTTGTATGAGGGTAAATTGTGTGATTGTTTTCGTCCAAGTGAAATGGCGATGATTATTTTGTCAAATGAAGTTTGTTGGTTCGTTCTAGTTTGAAATATTGCTATATACAATCATATCCTGAAGTAGTCGAGACGAATGTTGAATGGTGTTGAAGCTGATTTCAATGATATAAATTATTATACATTTTCTGTGATAGCCTACACGGATGTCTATTGTGATATTTCTGCAATTAGTGTATAGTTATTGGCAATTTGGGCTTAAAATGCGTTGTGTCACGTTAGTTAGTGTGTTTGAAGTGTTGTTACAAATTATAAAAATATCGTGGATGGCTGTGATTACTCACTACAAAACGGAGCTTGGTTATGAAATGGAAAATTCATGGCAGAAAGTTATTGACATTATTAAATTTCTTTTCTATGGAAGTTTTATGATTTTCGCCAAAGCGAAAGCTTGATAATGTGTCTGTATGCGATGCATGATGTTTCATATTTTAGCATAGATTTAATTGTGCCTCCTTAACTAAGAGTTTTTAAAATATTTATTCGCCTTATTATTATTAGCATAGATTGTTCCATTTTATGAATAATACTCAATTTGGTGTTGTTGTTTTAGCTTGGTGTAATTGTAGCAATTATGATGGAAAAGATGCTCTAAAAATCTAGCGGAAGATATGGTATTAGCTGCAAGAAATAGACTTTTGAATGTGATCTACTCACCTCTTTTCAATTTCACTTGATCATAAGCTGGTCGTCCTTGAATATAGCCTTGTAGGTTGATTATTATATTAATGTTTTGGGGTCAGGAATTTTCGGAGGATAGTCGTTGAGTACCAATGAATGTCCTAATCAATTGATGTCGGGTATCACATTTCACATCATGTCCAAGATAATTTAAATGGGCTCCATCTAGCGTGAGGTTTGGACACTGTCATTTGAAGAGAACCGTCGAGCTTTAGCTGTAATTAGATAATGAAATATAACGGGAAGGATGTAGGGCTATCGGATAATTATGAGAATAAAATTTGCTCTTGCAACGTGTATAGTTCCATTGGTCATTTGCAGTAACTATTTTCTTTATTCAGAAGAATTGTATAGATCTCTATAGCGCAGAATAATGTATTCGGGAAAAATGAAGGTTTTGGAGCTGAATACGATGTGATATGAACGGGAATGAGAATATAATGCTATTCGAATATTTCCTATTCATTGACTGTTACTGGTGAAATCTTCGTAAATTATGTTCGCCGGTTTGATAAATTAATTCCATCATTATTTCATAATGAAGATTTAGGTACAGCTTAACTCTGATGGATCATATTTTTCTGCTTTTAAATTTTGTAAAAAGATTATATTTTTAAAGAAACAGGCAATTGGAACAGGCGAAATAGTTTTATTCGATAAATTCTTGGGATGGCAAGGCATAAGCATTGAAATTGTCAAATGAAGGCATAGAGGGAAATTTATAAGACTCGTGAGAAAGTATAATTCGAGTTCGTATGCATTGAAAATTTTAAAATTCGTCTAAATGGTTATTCAAAACAAGTGCGATCATTAAAAATTGGTTCGGCTGCGGAGTCATCAAAGTCCAAATGCTAACAGAGCATGGTATTGCCTCCAATATATTTCTTTCATCGCGTAAAGTTACTGCTCTCCACCTGTCCAATTGCCTAATATTACTACGCTGGTTTCTTTTATTTCTGAAATTTGGGCATTTCACAGTAGACTCATTGCTCATGCGTTCAAGAGTAACAAGATACATCTGACAAGTATACATCTGACAATAGAGTAACGTTCGACGGTCTGATGTGCGATCGCCCATATAAATTAGCTCGAAACACTTCACTCGAATTTAGTGAGCTCGATCGAAGTTGAACGGATCCCTAACGTCCGGCCGTAAGCCAAGTTATAAAATCGGCCCCCAGGATTGACCTCACTACGTCATGAGTCAGGATTATCAATAGTCGGTCCTACTGTGAAATGCCCAAATTTCAGAAATAAAAGAAACCAGCGTAGTATTATTAGGCAATTGGACAGGTACTATTCAGGTGGAGAGCAGTAACTTTACGCGACGAAAGAAAAATATTGGAGGCAATACCATGCTCTGTTAGCATTTGGACTTTGATGACTCCGCAGCCGAGGTGGTTAAGATACCTGCCCGGTGTTAAACATGTATAATGAATCATCTATGATTTTCTTGGCATTAATATTTTTACTGCTACACTTTTCCCACTAAGTATTCATCTGCTCAAGTAGTCTTTAAATTGTTGCATTGCGATTTAAGGTTTTAATATTCATCCATCAAAAATATTTTTCAATGCGAATAGATCTTATCCGCTAGAATTGGATCCTTATTTATAGGGCGTAGATAATTGAAGTATTTCCTACGATTCGGCCGCACGTTTCGGGTGCGCACACACCTTTTCCTAATTTAAATAACACTTATCCACTAAAAATGGAATATATTATCAAACGTGTTGACATTTACTTTTCTTTATTCGTTTATTGAGGTTGATTTTCATACAACACTGAAATGTATATTATTTAATTTGCCTCATTTTGAACGGAAAGATAGCGCAAACTTGACGTACGATATCTTTTTACTAACTTAAAAATCGTAACTCTGCCAAGATGTGTGCTTCATTTTTCTCCAACAAACTATTATAAAAGGTTTCGAGGAAAATTATTAGGCCATCATGATTAAAGAAGCGGGCATCTGTTCGCCCAAAATTTCTCAATTAAAGCTTCATAGAAATAATATAAATTTAACATCATAATAATTATTATTGACTCAGAATCACTCCTCTATGGCGATTTCCTTGTCGCCCTTTTTTTCCATTTTTTCTCCGCTAAGGGTTCTTGCATTTCAGCCTCTTGACAAAAATTGTTAATTGAATGCTTCCATTAATAATGAATGTCATGTTGTCAAAATCCGCGCTTCTCCAGCGCAGGCAAGAGGACTATCAACGATAGCCTGGTAAATATAACAACAATCGACTAAATTTTAATTGATTACGTTTGACCGTAAAAACTTCAGGTTCCAATTACCTGTTTCTTTAAAACTATAATCGTACGAATCGTATAAACGTACTGAAAAAGTTCAGTTATAGGTAATAAACCTAGGTTATACATATGTTTGATACATTGGATTCAGTTACATCCGGACAGGATACTACTTTATTTTGAATTTTAATTACCTCATTCAAAAAACTTCGGTACGTTGTACCCCAGATTGTCAGTCCATATCGCATAATAGCTAAACCTTGGTAGAGCAATTTTTTCACCTCAGTTGGTAAAACATGTTTCAAGAGTGATAGTTGGAAGAGAATGCAATGGAGCTTTCCACACAAATAATTCAAACGTAATCTGAAGTTGTATTTTTCGTCTAAAATTATACCTAAATATTTAAAATGATTAACCAGGGAAACTACAAAAAATGAATTGTAAGCGACAGCTGTTGCTTGTTTTGCAGCCCCGAGCGGAATGCAAACATGAGTGGGAGTGAAGAGTTAGATTTATAAGTCTTCTTTTTTCTTTTTCCCTGAGAAATTGAAAGGTTACAACAGTTTTTAAAATTATTTATGACTAATTTATTATCATGGCACCATCTTTGGATGGCACAAAAGTCATACTGAAGTTTTTGCCTAGCCATCTCGAAGGATTTACAGGTCGAAAGTAAAGCAATGTCGTCTGCATACATATATATTTTACATCTATTAATATGGTAAGGTTATATAATTTATGTATATTAAAAATAGAATTGGTCCTAAAATGGATTCCTGTGGAACTCCAGTTTCTACAGATTTTATAGTGCTATGATGATCGAACAACCTGACAACTAATTTCCGGTCGCTGAGGTAAGATCTAAGCCAGGAAAGCGGAATTCCACGTATTCCTGAGCGTTCCAGCTTTTTCAAAAGGATGTTTATATCGATTGTATCGAAGGTTTTTGGAAATCAAATTAAACACAACTAATGCGGAATGGTTCTTGTTTAGACATGTACAAACATCTTCGCTGAAGTCTTTCAGGAGAATTTTAGTACTTTTTTGTTGTTGATATCCATATTGGTGTCTAGTGATGATATTAAATTTATCAAGAAAACCTTTCAACTGGTTGGCAACGTCGCGTTCTATGATTTTATCAAGTGAGGGAAGAATAGATATCGGACGATAGTTATTAGTATCATTTCTTTTACCTTGCCTATAGATTGGCCTAATTGTTGCTAGTTTTAAATTTTATTGCATCTTCCCTTGTTCGATATTTAGATTTATCCACTGTGGTATTATTTTGGTTAATTCCTGTCCATAAGTGAGGTCAACCAATCTAATTCTATCATATCCAGGGCTTTTTTCTTCATGGTATTAAAATATTGCGTACATGTTTATATTCCACTCTCTCCTAAAGTTACTTTTTATTAGTGAATCAACATTCGTTTTGTTTGGAACTCCTCTGAGATTGTTTACTAGCTGCCAGGTTTTTCTGATGTTATTTTTATATTTTATAAATTTTGAGTTGTAGAAGTCATTTTTGGACTTTCTTAGTAAGGCAGTGACTTTATTTCTCTGTATTTTGTAATTCTGTCTATGCAAATCGTTTGATGAATTAGCTTTCCACTTTCTAAATAAGGCATCTCTTCTCTGTATTTACAAATAAATGACATCATTGATCCAAGGTTGCTTATATGTTTTAACTCTATTATTGTTTGTTTTTTTGACGGTAGCCTTCTTGTATATGTGACTCAGTTGTTTGTGCAGTTGCTGATATATACAGTTTGGGTCTTTTAATGTTAGCAGTTTCAACCAGTTTCTGTTATTCATCACCTGCCTTACTATCCGGCTGCAAAGGTTAGAAGAAGAATGGTTGGAGCTGGTGTCAGGTCATTAGTGTGGTCATTAGTGTGGATGAAAATGCCAACCGGAAAATGATCAGAGAATTTCGTTTTTATGATGAAGCTATTGATATTATCATGAAAACCTCTAACGCTAATATGGTCAATACAAGATCTTATCACTTTGTGGTTTTTTATTTCTAATCTGGTGGTTTTATTTATGAAGGTCAGGAAACCACTGTTAGCGAGGATGTTTTTATATGCTGACACAGTGATATCCCTGTTAGATTTTAAGTTTAAGTTGAAATCTCCGAGTAATATTGTGCTTTTCTATTCTCAATGAAAGCCTCTAGACTAGTTAGAAAATCCCTTTTGTTTCTGTGTGGTGGTCTATAGATGTTTATTATTAAAACAGTTTCAGAGCCTAGGTTAGTTGTTAATATTAGAGATTGGCACTCTTTTATTTCAATATCAATCACCTGACTAGGAAAATTTTCCTTTAGGTAGAACGCAATTCCCCCTCCTTTTTTATTTTGCCTGAACTAATGGTAGGTGGTGAATCCAAGTACATGAAAGGGATGTATTTCTGACGATTTGACATTAACCTCAGTTGGGGCAAAGCCAAGGACAGGGGAAAAGTTGTCAAACTGATTGTGCAGCACATTAAGTTCATCCCAATGTTTCTTAATTGGTAAGTATGTTGTGGTAGTAAACCCGTAAGGTATTTTGAAGTAATTAGAAATAAAGGTCATCGTTTATCAAAGTCTGAGCGTACAACGATACTTGAAGAAAGGCTATATCAGAAACACCACGTGAAAAATCACTTAACGTGTATAGATCTACATAATATATAGTGTACTATAACATATTTTAGGACTAATATGCGTTCCCTTCGTTCGAATAGCTTGTGGTTTTCTCACCATTTCAAATAATTAAGTATGAATTCTGTTTTTTTCTGAGGTGAAGACAATATTTCCACCATGTTGGTTGATTGTGGATTTGATCGGTCAAAATCTACGATCAACTTGACTGACGATTTTGATCACCGATCATCGCTGATTGTCGTTGGTGAAACGCAATCACCGGTCAACTCAAGAATGATCCTCGATCAAGGGCTGATCGTCGTTGGTGAAACCGGGAATGTTCATTTAAAAAATCCGTCACAGGTCATTATTTGTGGTTTCTTCCACATTGCCTACTGGATATACAAACTTGAGAAGATATATTATTTCGTTCCAATTACTAATTGCTTGATGACAAATTGAGTGTGACCCGGACATTTTCTATATCAGTTTCCGGCTCTAAATGGTGTATTTTTTGGACTTATGGAATATTAATGTGGAGGTCGTGGAGAATGATACCAAAGAAAATATAAACTCAGATCACGTTTCAAGGAACTCTTAAGCTGCCGCACAGGAAATGCCTTCACTTGCAATTACGGCGCTTCACTAATCCAATACTTAGCGATGTTTCTAACACCTATGCAGTTAATATGGTAGCTGACCTGACCATGCTTCCAATCTCCCTTTCTTTGTTGCTCAATAATAGGTAAAAAGAACAAAGGACTCAGTCCATTTAAAAAAATTCTTGGGTCATTATTTGTGGTTTCTTCCACATTGCCTGCTGGATATACAAACTTGGGAAGAAATATTATTTCCTTCCAAGCGAAAGTTTCACCACCCATTGAAGTTCGAGTAAGAAACATTAACTCATGACCAAGTCCCTTTTCACTATGATGATTCATGTTTAAAGGTCTATTCTGCAAAACATTAATCCAGTAAATAAATTAAGAGATTATTTTTTAATCCTTCTATCCATAATCTCTTTGCATCGTGCATGTTGTGCTGAATGCGTCCTTATGCGTCCAATGGCGTCCTTATATGCCAACTTCAGTAAGCTAAACATAGATGGTAATGAAGTGCCTCATATTTAAAAAGTGTTTACCGATTCACTCCACGATTTTTGGAACTTTTTATTCACAATAGTGTGAAAGAGAAACTTCATCCGAAATGGACATTGCATCTATTCCAGATCCAGTGTTCTCCATTCCATTATTTATTTTTTTTCTTGCCCCTCTGAGACGTACGCCGTCTATACTTGACTGCGCTTTGGAGCATAAAGCACAAAAACAAAATAAGATTAACTGTTGGAAGCTTAACTTTTGTAAAACTTACTCAAGAGGACCCTGTGCCACACAACCTAGTGGTGGCTTGCACGGTATTACGTAGATGTAGATGAACATTTAAGCAGAACATGATATCTATATCAAAAGAGACCGATTAGCGGTTTCCGTCGTAGGAATTAGCGCAACGATTAGCTCAATACATAGTGAGCATAACAATACTGCGATTTCATTTACTCTGTTTATTTCACAGGGGTTACCTTACGCGAGAAAAATGAAGCCACCAGTCTTGCGCTTTGGCCATGTTCTGACTATGAAAACATTGCCTTCTTCCCTTTAACTCCGTGTATTTTAGCGGTGCACTTATAATCGAATACGGCACCCAGGAGCTAATATAACACGGGAAATGTATTTATATATTTATATTAACCTAAGCCGCTAAGTATGTCGTTGAACACTTCCTTGCTTTGCTGTTGTTGAATGTGTGTCATTGTCAGTACATATATATGTTTATTAATGTCAGGAGCCCTTAACTTTCGCTGAAGCTTGCTTCCCTCCGTAACAACCTAACTCCTAGTTATTAGCATATTACGCCGAGCAGGAACGTTTCTCGTGGTTCAAGTGGAAAATTTGTCGTTCGAATGTGTTACACTATTGGCAGTATTTATGTATTAATCCGAATTAATTGAGGCACAGTGATAATTGACAGTTCAGTTTAAAGGGTGCTTTAAGATGTTTAGTTGAGTTGTGAAAACGGACTGAAGCGAAAAAAAAACGCCAATAAAAGCACAGATCTCACGATATATTCTATTTTCTCAAATAATAAACTACTGTAGTGTGTATAAGTGGGTTTCATGCGTGGTTGAATAAACAAAATTAGACCATATGGGTAAAATTTCCAATTTGAGAATATATATTAATCCGCAATAATTACTGACATTTGTTGCGGAGGATTTTCTGGGAATTAATTGCACACACTATAATAAGGTAATCCAACATGCTTCATAGGCAAAATAATGGCCTGTATATGTACTTGATAGTGCCTTATAGTAAAATATTTTGAGGAGCCAAGCGATCAATACAATGCTACACATCGGAATCCCAGTTGTTTTAAGGTTTTTCTTTTACGCCGTCACTTACATTATAATTATTTCAACTTGTGCATTACATATCATATCTCCATTAATCCTGTGAAAAAATTATATCGCTATTACAAGCCTCAAATAAACCTATTTCAGACATAAATCTAAATGCGTTGTCGATTTGTTACGGTGTCTCTCAAGCAAACCGACTGATTACCCTGGGTACCGACAGCTTTTATGTGCCGGTACGATCTCCCGACGGAAGCTCTTCGGCACACCGATCGGTTTCATACAGAACACCGCGGTTGTCGTTGTGACGTGCCACACGACGAAAAGGCTCCCATGCCGATCGGTTCGGAGTTACAGAATGACCCCACTGGTCAAATAGATCTAACCCAAAAAATAAATAAAATACAAAGGAAAGCAGCGCGCTTCGTTAAAAACTGCAATACGAGCGAACACATAGTGTCTCACAACTTTAAGAGGGGTTAAGGTGGGAATCCCTAGAGACTCGGAGGCTGCACGCTAGGCTTAGGTTGCTTGATAAATTCAGAACTGACATTTTTCAGAGCGACATAGAGAATATTATTATGGCTCCTCACTACATCTCTAGGTGTGACAAATGCGATAAAATAAGAGAGATACATTACCATTAACAGATAAGCACAAGAACTCGTTCTTTCCGCGAACAATAAGCGACCACATTAAAAACTGAGCTCCAATAAATACACTCCCATAATACACGTCACCATTTCACCTTAAAAAACCAAATCCCGAACAGCTTTACACGGCTGGTAGATGTGTGTAGATGAATACTACAAACGGTTGTCCCTCAGGATGTCACATTTTACACAAACTTGCTCTTCGGAAAGCATTTGACCTCAAACGTATTAATCTTAATGCTCTACGAAATGATTTTAGCGTGACTATTGCCCTTTTAAATTTTTTCACATTTCTGCCAAAATAGAGCGATTCAGGAATAAAGTTTTTTGGTCATATGACTACTTCTATTTATCGAAGAGGAAACAATATATATTCAGCGATAGCCAAACCTTTCCTGTTGATTCTAAGGTAGCAGGAGCAATTACTACACGTTCCGCTTTTTTTTGTTTTGGACCCATAATAATTATGTTATGAAGTGATATAATTTGTGTAAACCATTAATTATTTAGAAATACTTCCATCCATGTGCGTTAAATGAACTATGATTCCTACGCTGCAATTACAGCACTCATAAATCGCGCTTCTTTCCTTATACGCGAAAATCTTACAAAGATAAACGTTATTTTCAAGTAAAAATCCATTAAGGAATTTCGAGCTTAGAAATCAATGAATTTGGTCTAATTTTAAATAAAAACATCTCACCTATCCAATCCACCAATGCAATGACACCAAACGTTCTACCCCTGACAACGTTACTATCCGAGACATTTGCCAGTGAATACCAGCCTTTTTACATGGGAAATGGTACGTGCTTGCACTCCAGAGAGACTTTATCTACAAAATGAGGTATTTCTAACACTTAGTGGTGAAAAAACTGTGAAGTGTATATGTTTTCTCAACTACTTTTGAAAATTAATCATATTGTCACCGCTGTAAATTCTTCGGGATCACAAAACACCTTCCGTGTTCAAAGGAGTTTCAAACGCACCGCGCGAAAAAAAATGAATACAGTTAAAGACTAATTTAGATATTTCCATTTAATTACTAACAATTTCTGACATATATTACTATTATGCCACCATTAATAATGCAATATTTAATTGTTGTGTCCTATAGCTGGTGAAATTAAAACGTATAATTCGAATATGGTTTCTATTATGATTAGGGAACTATCTCGGTCGGACTACCTTAACCAAATGCCTTTGGTCTCGGTCCGTCTAGTATAAGGTTCATCCACGGTCGAAATTTAGGGAGTACTCATTTAATGATCAAATTCTTTTTTCAAAGTCGTATCCTGAATCCACGATATCCCGTTAACTATGCTGGAAACGCTAGAACTTTTTTATTAAGCATCCGCAGGGATATTTTCGGCAGCCTTAGGGCATAGTTACCAATTTCATTGATAACATAAGAGCTCTGCACAACTCACTGCAAAATATATAAAATTTAAAATTTATTAGCGAATTACTGGAGAGTAAAAATATTTGGAAAAGAAGCACGAGAACAATCAAAATATTATAACCCCCTTCATTTTGTCTTTAACATTGACAATTAAAAAATTCATCCGAAATTTCAGTAAATGCCGATAATTACACCGTTATTGCATTTATTTCCTCAAATTATCATCAAGAGATGGTAAATGCTTATTTATACATGCATTCAACTCTAAGGATAAGGATGGGAGTCCCTAGGAACTCTGAAGCCACAGGCAAAAATAAGATTAATTTATGGCAGAGATAAATTCAATGTAGTTTATAATTTACGTTATTTCCATGTTAACATTTTGAAAGAAAAGATTCGGTACCTAATGCTACGAAATTAGCCGCGATATGGTTGGCTTCCTGGGCAATAATTCGTTTTCTTTTCTTGGTATTAATTATTCCGGAATCCTACGTAATGTCTGTGTTCGGAAGGCGCGAGCAAAGACCTCGGGGTCACTTTACCGGGTGTCGCGACTGACTTTGGCGTTCAAAGGCCAGTAATTAGTGAGCCTATAACTCCCCCTTCCCATCCTGCGTGTACCTATTGGACCGCTTTCCCGCAGGAGAGCGGAGAACAGCCCTCTCTGCCCCAGCGTGTGAGAACCAAGGTCTCAGTTAGTTTGGCCACGCCACTGTTTGCGTTGGGCGATGTTCTGATTTTTGGTCCCCAGCCTGCCTAAGAGTGCAAAGGCAGTGCAATGGCTGGGGGTGTAAAATGGGGCCCTTAGCCAGGCCAACGAGTGCTTCGGGGGCGGCTAAGGGGTTCTTTCGTGTACCAGCCGTAGTCTTCTCGGCTCCCGGTCTCCAAGACCGGAAGCCATTCTCTCCGGGCCGGAACCTCGGGCCTTAGATCCCCAGGCGGGGAGGCCCCTTCGGAAAGTGGTTACGTAAGATCGGTTACCGTTGGTCGGGACTCTCAAACGTTCCAAATCCCTGTCCCTATCACGTTACTGATGAACCTGTGAAAGGACGTCACGAGGATGGTATTCCATTCAACACGGCCCACGGGCTGTCTTCGCTGGCTGGTACTCCTTCGGGGATCGTCCTTTCATCAAGGACACCGACTCGTCGTAATGGCAATCGGACTCTTGCAGAAGATCCCATTCTCGAGCTCTCTCCTTTGTTATCCTTGGTTGGTCGACCTTCTTCTTTGTCTGGTGGAGATCACACGATGTTGTCCTGGCTGGAACGTGAAGATTGTAGCAATGATGCCAGTCTTTAATAGAGAATTTCGGTTCCGCCCTTCGTCGTGATTGGCCGATGACTCTTTGTTGATGATTCGGCCAATCCGAAATCAGCACGGTATGAATCTCAATCGGCATTCGTGCATAAAAACCGATCCGGTAATAAAACTGAATCCATTCTTTTTCTTTTCCCCACAACAAAAGTTGATTTTTAAAACTTCCTTCATCGCGGAGGATAATGAATGAAAGATGATCAATGGAGACAGATACATTTGTGATTATCCTATCAGTTGTTGCGCAATACAAATTTATTACTGTTATAATATTATTTCATGTATCTTGTAGTAGTCTCGATACCTCCTGGCTCACGTAAAATCTTGTATTAACCATCAATTTTTTTATAATGGCAATAAAAGTGGATATCTTTTCTCATGTAATCGTTAGGGAAAAGAAGACATAACAGGGCCTTTTCAATGCTATCTAATATTTTTCATTTTTTTGACCCGGAACAATTAACAGTCATCCTACGTCTTTTTTCCCAGGACAATTTAATCATTTGAATTTAGCCTTTTCTTGTGAATAGCTGTAGCCTCTGACAACGAAATCTAATGGATAGGATTAGACCGACGAGCTAACAAATATTATATCATTTTATGTGATTAAAGAAGCTATTATTATTCTCTTTTAAATATTGTGTTACTATCTCTACCATTCTCACCTATTGTAAAATCATAATTAACTCTTTAGAATTTATTAAAACTTTGTAATTTAAATCGAATTACAGGAGAGTATTATGTTATTATATGGTCACACTTAATTGTGTTACACTTGTGTACTAGTTATCACAAGTGTGTAACACACTTAATTGTGTTACAGACTTGTGATACACTTAATTGTGTTACCCTTGAAAGTTGCGCCACAAGGATGGATTAATAAGTGTGTATGTTGTTCGAATATCATCGTTTTTCATTTATGACATCCCCCCAACGCACAAAATTGTGAAGAAAGTTAGTACGAAACGAAAGTTAGTACGAAAGTTAGTACGTTTGAAATAATCAACATAAAATCATTGCTTTTTGAGAAATGGAATTCAATAACGGCATAACTAGGTTTATTTAGGGATATGTTTAGGCAAAATATTTATATTTGTCAAAGTGGCATAAAAAACCGAGGGGAGATTTAAGACCAATTGCTTTGATAGTTTGCGAATATCTTTTCAAAATATTTACGATCCAAGTGTTTGCACATTAATCGAAATTTAATATATAATGTAGTGTATTTCAGAGTATTTATGTAATCATTGTAATTGCTAGGCTAGGATAATGCTCACGGACTGTCCCGGCGACGGCGTAGTACGAAGTGGTCTCGTGTTTACAGCCACGGTAAGGTATCACCTGGGCTTCAGAATAGAGCTATGAAGACCATGGCGAACAATGGCATTGATACGTCACGACTATCAAATGACGATATTGAAAATACGCGTTTGTGCATTTAACCACCGTTGCCAGCACGCAAGTCCTTAATTTTTAATTATAACCGTCCAGTTTCCATGGTTACATATATATTCCAAGGATTACAAAAGTCCAAACAAAAAAATACTTAAAATAGGTAGGACGCCTTTTATGAGCGACTGCATTTTAACCTGAAAGCATTCGATTCACGCTATCCCCATTTGAGGATGAGGAAGTAAAAAGAGCTCTTAAATCTGCGTATGAAAGGAAACTGGATCCTCGACCCAATATTCAGTCTGTCGATCCCTTACTCATCTTTTCGATTAGTATTTGTCTCGCTCGTCCATCTCGATTGACGATTTTTTTTCGACGGCTCGCACTTCCAACGGTAATACAATTTTATTCGATTTTATTTCATATTATTATTAACCTTACCTAGAATAAAAGCATAAATTCGCTCGTTAAAAATTTTTTATGCGTTCGTGTTTAATCTCACGCCGACCTCCGAGGGCTGCACCTAACACCTCTGACCTAAGACTATATTCATATTAACTCTGGAAATTCACCGATGAATTGTAATGGAGTACTAAAAGCCGATAGTAACAATGGTTTTTTTTAAATATCAAATGAATATAAATAAGATTATAAAACATTGGCGCATGCTTAAAATTTTCACAGCGGAAGATTGAGTTATATATAAGGAATCAGGTTTAAACTGCTTACCATTTCAACTTGTATGACGTGATATTATCGGTATAGTTTAATTTTGAATACCCCGAATTATCTTCTTGCTAATAAATACATTATGTATGCAATTTTGACAAAAGAAAAGCATGATCGTGGCTCTTTTGTATAGATTGTCACATCCACTTCATGTCGCTAACAATCCATTATCCAAACTGGTATTATCGGCGTCCAGCTCTTATTATGTCTACCATTCGCACAGCTTCTCGCATCCTTTTTACAATCCTCTCCTGGAACAAATTCCTTAGAAATCCGCACATAATTTAAATTTATATGCTTTTCATTCGTCTCCCACCTATATCCGTGAGCTCCGGCATGCAGGCATTAACTCTGGCAATTCACCGCTGAAGTGCAATGGAGCACAAAAAGCCAATAATACCTGAGGGTTTTTAAATATCAAATGAATATAAATAAAAGTAAGAAACACTGGCGCGTGCTTCAAATTTTCACAGCGGAAGGGAGCGTAACGTCAACAATGAAAGCTCACGAAAACGTCCATCAATAGGATAGATCTTATCATGAATATATATTATGGATTCGGATTTTTGGCATTGTTGCCTAGGCTACGCGTTGTCTAAATTTCTACATTTAGATCACCCAGTCCTTGGCGCCACTTCGATTAGTCTTTTCTGTTGTTACTGTAAATAGACGTAGTTAATTGCTGTTAACGTGAGACCGTGGTGAATATTCAGTAACGATCGAGGAGACATGAATTACTTGATGCTTTGAATAACATCTTGCAATTTTTGTGATCTATAATTTACTTTGTAAATGCTAGAAAGGAATTATCTATTACAGGAATTGCGTAAGAGGTTTATGAAACGTCCATCGTGTGCCGACGACGATGTTTGCCAGACTGATTCTATTTTTTGATTGGACCACTTTAAGGTAGTCCGAGCGAGTTAGTTCCCTAGCCATAATAGAGATCATACTCGAATTATACGTTTTAATTTCACCAACTATAAGTCACATGAATAAAATATTGCATTATTAATGGTGCAATAATATAGTTTTATATGACAGAAATGGTAAATAATTAAATGAAAATGTCTTAATAAGTCTATAAATTGACTCATTTTTTTCGCGCGGAGAGTTTGAAACTCCTTCAAAACGGAAGGTTTTCTTGTGATACCAAAGAACCTATTGCGGTGACAATATGATTTATTTTCAAATTTTAGCTTTCCCTTTTACTGCCTTAAGCATTTCTCTACCTATAAACACATTTCTTGCAACTTCAAAACCTTACTCATCCTCATCATATCTTCTATTAATTAATGCCCGCAATCTGCCGAGTCTATTAAGCAAATCATGAAATGTTGGTCGCCGGTTCAGGCATCCCCCTTCATTGAATCCACCTAATTTGGCCAATCAAAGTTAGGAAGGCTCTCTATAATGCGATTTAGTCCGGAAGTGTAATTGTTTCTGATTCTTTTCCCGGTCCAGTTTCATTCTTTCTTGGAGCATTCTCATCGCCATTAATTTGTCTCTTAAGTAATTGGTGGACGTGCGATAAGACACTCGAACATCAGTCTAGTATAAATTATAATGTAGAGGATTATGCTCACATAGTCCGCCCATTCTGTAGCTGTTTTTCTTTTTAAATCGTATTTATCTGAAAAAGTCGTTTTTGACGCACTTTCTCAGGAAAAAACACGCGCTCAACTTCTACCACTTTTCTTACTATTGAGCAGTCAACTCTAAAAGTGAAGTTTCCCTAGCAACAATTACCATGAACTTCTACTGGCGCTTAACCATTGTTGTATTTTTAAGGCAACGATTTCTATGACGAATAAGTTTATGGCAAACATTATGTCGTATTACTTTCATGAATAAACATTGCAATCTTGTTTATTTGAAATCTTTTAACTTATTCATGAACATGAGCAAACAAGAACCTGCAATCGTTCGAAATTCCTCCATGAAAACAGTGCCAATTTTCACTACTTGTCGAAGTGAAAGGATTTATCCTTTGGAGGAAGTAATGTACGCATAGAATAGAGGTAATGCGATTTGGGATAAGGATGCATGGAAGAATGCAATACAATGGAAGAATGAATACAATGCACTGTTAGTGCAATATAATGGGGGATAAGTAGCTGAGAATGGGACCCTTAAAAATCTGAGATGCAAGAGGTGCCAATGCATAAAGACATCTCTCCATCATCCTCTCTGATAAATTTTCTCTAATAAATATTTTTTTTATCATTGGAGACATTGAAACCTATAACTCTTTTACTAGATTTATCGTTTTTATTTCACACATTAAGTTCGGAACGAACAATAATTCAAGTTAATTTTTTTAAATTTGAGCTATCACGCTAATTTTCCACAAAGATACATAGGTGCGATTTTTTTTGTCAATTGCAATAATTTTTGGTGAGCGAGAGTGAAATGAGAAAACGAAGTTCGATGGCCAAAGCGAGCGGACGAAATCGGTAGACATGGAAGCCCCAGCCTGCGATCGAAGATGACGGAGGAACTCTTAATTTTTTCGGTCTTTCAACTCCTCCTGTTCCAACAGCTGTCGCATGTGCTGCTCAGGAGACGATGAAACGGCTGATTTGACAGTTTCATATTGTCCAGTCGCGGGAGGATCCATGATGATGTCCTCGACTCTTTCAATGTATCAGCTGCCCAACTGAGCAACCGCGTACGAGAACTTCGTCATGTCATTGATAATATTAGCCAAACGGAACTGCACTTTCACTTGTTTAAACCATAGGGCCTTTTGGCTTTTCGTCCCAGGATGCGGGGATACGTACGATAACGCGGTTTACGCTCGCTGTATCTTCGCCATCTGGATTCACGGCGAAAACCAAAGACGCCGGGTGTAGTCTTCCTATTTCGGATAAATAATCACTCACGTTAACGTTCACCACTCGTTTCGGGGTCACCACTTTGGTGAGCGAGAGTGAAATAAGAAAACGGAATTCGATGACAACGATTTATTCCGAAGAAATGGCGCGTCCCAAGTTTA